>JAYESA010000004.1:227833087-228433087 GCA_036927795.1 Iris macrosiphon | reverse complement strand
ATGATTTGTCTTTTTCGTTCAATTTTTTTTTGGCCGAAATCACTAGAAAAAAGGAAGTCTCGATGTCGGTAGTCAATATCGGATTGGGACATGCCGAACCGTATCGGTATCGGTCGTATCGGATCGGTATCAGCCGATACTGCAAATAATTTCTTTTACATTCGTTTACAACCTTACTATGATGTTACACCCTTGCTACTTGGTCTTTTTCGTTCAATTTTCTTCGTCGAATTGACGGAAAAGGAGACCCCCAATGTTGGTATTGGTCAGTATCAACAATGATCGGTATCAGATCAGGCATGTCAAACCTTATCGATATCGGCCGATACTGCAAACTGTGGATTTAACTCGACCTTTATTCAGCTAAGGGAAAAAACTATGGATCTAACTCGACCTTGAGTCAAGTAAGGGAACAAGGTTATGATGTATCATAGTTGTTATTCACTATTTTCAGTTACAAGTTATAATCAAGGTTTGCCATATCAGTTTCGGGCCCTTCTTATGAGTGTCAGGATCAGTAGTTTCGTTGTTTTCGGATCGGAATATCGAATTTTTTCGTTTCTGAAAGCCAAAAATAATACAAAGAATTTTGAAAAATTGGAAAACATTTGATACATTTAGAGATAATTTTATATATTATTTATTGTTTTTCGTTAGTTTCAAACAAGGTTTGCAGTATCGGTATCGAAATTGGTATCGGACACTTCCTTTGAGTATCGGGATCGACGATATCGACAGTATCGGTTGTCGAATTTTTTCGTATCGGAAAGCAAATAATTATTAATAAATTATTAAAATTTTAGAAAAATATTTTATACATTTAGAAATAATTTTAAGTATTTCATGTGGTGTTTCTTAGAAATTGAATGAAATAATAGTCACCCTTGCCAATTAGTTTACCTGTGATAGATAAGTTTTAACTTTGACATGCTTTTACAAACTTACTATGCTTTTGCACCCTTGCTAATTGGTTTTTTTCGTTCAATTTTCTTTGTCGAATTAACGAAAGAGCGATCCCCAATTTCGATATCGGTCGAGTATCAGTATTGAATTGGGACATGGCAAACCATATCGGTATTGGACATTTCGGATCGGTATCGGCCGATAGTGCAAACTATGTTTTCAAACATGATAATATTCAAGGAATTATTCATCTACAATAGATACTATTGTTTATTTACTTGCTTTTAGACAGATTACAACCATAATAGATTAGTTTAGAATGGAATAATAATAAGATAAGAGGAATGTTGTGAATTTATTGAAACCTCGACAAATAGTAAGGATTATGTCAACAATTTTCATACTTCTCTCTTTCAATTCTTAATCAATTTTCTTTGTTGAATCGACCAGAAAAGAGAGCCCTAATAACCGTATCAGCATTATCGGACGAGATACGGTTGTTAAGTAACAATTCAGCCGATACGAAGTATGGTTTCAATACAGCAAATACACCAATCATGAATTGGCAGTGGTGGTTATGTTTGCTTTTTGTTATGTTTAGTTTATAGAATTGTTTTAAGCTACTCTGATAGAATAACAAGTGAAATTGGTAGCTTTTGAACTATCATGAGAGTAAAGAATTTAGATATTTGTGCTTCCTACACCAGTTCCTATTCATAACAAACCAAAGTAGTTCGTAGGAGTTGATTTCAATGTCTTAAGAGTTATTGTGAATCATTATGTAAATAGTTCTAAGTTGAATATAAATTAGGTCAAAGTTCTCCAAGAGCAAGCTTATTATGGCGACGAAGGCAGTGAGGACCCAATGGCCTAAGGGAGGGCCTCAATGCAGCAGATGGGTTCCCCAAGACTAAAATTAGGAGTATGTAGTAGGTTAGCTGAGACAAGCTTGTGACCCATGATTGAGACTTAGCATCGTTTGATAAATGTATAATTAAAAAATATAAGCATCACATTCAAGTATGGTCTACATACTACATACACAAGTTTGAGACTTCAACAACAAATGAATGGAGTATTGGATCAAGAAACTGCTAAGAGAGGAGAGAAAAAAAGAATAGAGATAATGATATATAAAGAGAGAGAAAGTGAAAGACTTGTCTCACCAAGCAATACATATCGAAAATGGAAATGGAGATGAGATTCGATGGGTTAGGCCGTCACAAAGGGGAAGCGAATTGAGAGGACAAGGACAAAAAAGGTTATTGTTCCTTTCTTCTACTTTAACATTAAACTAAATTATTAATTAAACCTACAAATTCAAATTTTAAGTTATTAGGGAAGAGTAGAGCTCCAAATTCATAAAAATGGCATGACCTGGGTCACATTAAAATCAAGGCTGGTCACGGAAGCTGCCTAAGGTAACAAGGAGCAAGAGCATCTGAAAGGCCTAGGAGGTCATATTTAATAGCATTGCCCTAGAGCATAGTAGTGTCAGTGTGGCCCTCAATTTGACTCTTATAGCCTACATCATTATCAGTCCTGAAGGCTAAGAACTTGAGCATTTCAACAAGGCCCAAGCCCTTTCAGCCTTTGTACTCAAATGGAATTTGCTTTTTACAGAATCCTTGCATGAAGACTGGAATAGGTAATGCATGTATCTATCCATTCTCAACATGTCAAAGAAAAGGACTAAGAAAATGCAAGCACCCCTACACCAGCCAACCAATAGACTGATCAAACACACTAATGACATGACTAAGACCTCCAACAAGTGGCGGTAATCAAGCTTAAATAAGGCTCTCGTCCCTCCTTCCACTTCAGTATGTCCAATAAGATTAAAGTCATGGCTAAAAAGATTGCATTCCTGTAATGGGGCTAGACTCTGAACCAGTCGTTTGAACCCCATGCAGTGCTCATATAACTCATATATGCTAGACTTTCTCATTCATCCTTAACAAGGACACATCTTTCATCGAAATACTGTGGCCTTTGTTACAAACTTTGGCTCAGTTAAATTAAGATAAACTCAACACCGACTCAGTTAAAGTCTGCTCAACTCAGCAACAAAGTACGAACAGCACTTCATCTTGTCAATCGAACCCAATACCCTCAATGGCAAAGAACCATGCCTATGCAACATGCCATCATGTGCAAGACAAAATACCTGCTCCTCTGAGTCCAACATTATATGCCCCAGAATTTTACCGTCTCCAATGCACAAGGATCATAGACCTAGGTTGCCAATACGGATCGTGTATCAATTTGTTTGATTATATATATTTTTTATACACAATCCTATCGTGTATAATAAGAAACATTATCCTAAAAAATGATTGAAAATTAATATGATCATACATATATGGATAAAGGCTTTGTTGTATACATGTACGAATAAATTGAACACAATAAGAAACAATAAGAAGCATAATCAAGCAATGTATAACTTGTAAAAAACTAGAACACAAATGTGGAAAATCTTATGGAAAAAAAATAGAGAAGGCCTAAGAAATTGAAAATTGCATATAAACATTAATAATACAAAAATGAACATTTCTTTTGCAAAGGAAAAAAAAAAGCGTTTCCCAAGTTACTGTAATACACGGAATCCATACTGCTAGAAGTCATTGTTGAAGATTTGTCGTTGTTAAAGATGTTGGAAGTTAATTGAAGCATAAGGGTGCAGAATGAAGATGCTCCAACAAAAATTTCATTCAAAATAGGAGGATATTTCGAACGAGGAAATTGAAAATAGTTTTAAACAATTATATCAATAGACCAAAAAAATTGGATAAAGGCTTTGTTGTTGTTTTACATGATTATATAGGCATGCGGGTCAAGCTTTAGAGTTGTAGGTTTAGGTTGGGTTTAATCCGTTTTGATTCAGGTTAACTCAATAAAAAAAAATCTACCGTCTACTTCTCCATATCAGGAGAAATGTATCGCATCATCCAATATGGAAAATGTATATGTTGATACGGTGCCCCTTCGTATCATTTAAGGAATCACCATCTATAAGTTGTAGTGTTTCTATTATTAGATAAATATCTTATTTCATAATATGCTAACAACAGAATCTTAGACAAACAAGAAGTGTTGCACGCTTAATGCAAACAATTGCAACACATAATGTGCGAGAACACTACCTTGCCATCACGCCCGTACACGAGACAGGCACAAGCATCATTAGAATACAAAGCATACAGCCCTTGGCCTATATTACTACTACCGGCTCTAAGACTCGTGGCACTAGGCCTAAACACCGTCATTATCCTGCTTGAACCATCACAGCCTATTTGCAATGCTAAGCACTATCATGCAGCCCCCCATCCAAATATGCCACTCAAGTAAATATTGGTCACAAGGACCATATATCACATGCATCTGATTGTCTGTAACTTTGGCTGCAGCAGCAATTTGGGTACGCATGCTTCGCCACATTTATGCCCACTGTATCAAACTCCATGCTGCAAATCACATGAATCCCCATATTGCCACTGCCATTGTGAATAGCATGTAACTCAACCAAGACCTCAATCCATTGATGCTACTTGCTTGCCAATTCCATACAAATGTTACCAGAATTCACCATAAAGGTGACGAACGTTATTCCATCCAGCAGTTTAACCAACACATGACTACCCAACACGTTGTCTAACCAGCAACGTCATGTTGTCACCGATAGCACAGCAAGGCAAGGCACCTCCCATACCACAGGAGTGTGTAGGATTTCGCTCCAAGGGCCGCATCCTATTCATTAGTATAGATTTGCAGTTTATCCCAAGTTCCCGTGAACCCTTTGAATTTCTTTTAAAATTCAACCCCCCTCAATTATTTTGTTTCCTTTCCAAGACCATCATTTCCACAAACTTGCACATGAGAGCCCTCACTCAAAACAGTAAAATCCTTCACCAATGCACGAAACCGAACAAGAAATCACACTCCAAGAATGCTGCTTAACGATAACCTTGGCTATGAACATATTTTTAATCTACTGTCACCTCAAGAAGAGTCCATCCATCCACATAAATGAACCTCCTGTGTCTTGCTCCTAAGGTAGATCTCTTGTCAATAGTTCACCTAGGGTCGGACTTTGGCACGAGCATGGAGGGTTGACGTCAAGTTATAAAGGTGCAAATCCAATAAGTACATAGACTCCTTTAGTCAGGATCCATTTCACTTCTCCACTTCTTCTCACCAAGAGAGGGGTTTTTTTTTAACTATTTTAAAGCATGAAAATTCCTATCCATGTTCTTGCCAGGAGAGGGTGGATGACAAGTCTGAGAAGTGAGCTCCTTATGTTCCATATCCGACCCGTTGTTATGGAAGAAGGCTTGGATGATTATGTCGATCAAAATTCCTATCCATATTCCTACTTTTCTACAGAGACCATTCGCCAAAATTTTGCCAAATTTGCTAACCAAACACAAAACATGGTTTGGCTACGTCCAAACAACCTTGCCAAGAAGTGCACTTCCTGGATTTGCACTTCTGATGAAATCCGTTGAATAATCACATAAAAATTGAAACAATGCTATAGATATAAACCGATTGAAACTCAAAGAGAAATCAAGAAAGTCAAGTAAAACCTGGATCTCTCGCCGGATCTCCGCGAAATCGAAGAACTTCTTCCGTGGCAAGTGCAGGAACTCCCCCCACTCCGCCCCTCCCTCCGCCGCCGCCGCCGCCGGCGGCGGCTCCGCGGAAGCCCTCTGGCGGTGGACGAGCTGCAGGACGAGCGGCCTCCTCGTGCATATGTCGGACCCCCTAGGGAGGAAGTCCCGGCCGACGAGGGCCTCGAGGACGCTCGACTTGCCGCTGCTCTGGCTCCCAACGACCGCCACCTGGGGGAGGTCGATGATGGACTGGCTCCCGAGCTGGGCGAAGATGTCCTGGAGCTTGTTGAGGATCGGGATCACCGACTGCCCGATTGATTCCGGCGCCGCCGACGACGGAGGACGGGTCGCCGGAGACGGGGAGGCGGTGACAGGATCCTCCTCCATGGATTTGTGGGTTAGGGTTAGGGTTTTTGGAAGTGAAATGGAATGGAACTGGGGAATGCTAAAAAATGAGGGAAGACGAGAGGAGGAGGAGGAGGAGGAGGTTTTCGAATGGCTAAATTACGAGTTTAGGCGTTGAAAGCTCGAGTTATTTACCGGTTCATGTTGTATGTTATTTGGGCGGTGGAAGGGGTACAATTGGTATTTTAACTGTTATAGGAGTATTTCGGTACGGAAGTGAAGCTTGCTCCGGCTCTTTCGGGCAGTCTGAGTGTGGGGCCCACTTTGAGGAGTCATAAATTATTGTCCTTTGCTTTTTAAGTTTTGAAAAAGAAAATATATTTCATGTGGTTGCAATGATTCTTTAGTGATTGGGCTCGTGAAATAATGGAGACAGTGTGTTTGGAAAAGTTTGAGGGGAAATAAAATTTGAAGAAGAGAGAGAGATTAAGGTGAATGTCGAAAAGTAAGAAAAGAAAACGGATTTTTTCGTTTAAAATAATAATTTATAATATAATTATAAAAAAGGGAAAAAGTTGAAAAAATTTGCATATGGGGGGACCACTCGCCAACTGACTTGGCGGGGTGCTGAGTTGGACAGCATCTCGCCAACTGAGTTGGCGGGGCGCTCTCCTCGAGAGGCTGCTCGCCAACTCAGTTGGCGGGGCGCTGACCGTTACTTCCTATCCGTTGCACAACGGATACATTTCACTCCTATAAACACCCCCAAACACTCCTCACACAACACATTCTCCTCATTCTCCTCCTCACACAACACATTCTCCTCCTCACACAACACACCCCCAAACACAATTCTCTTTCTCCTCCTGATATTTACTGGCGATGGCTACCCGCAATGACGGTCGTATTCCTGGCGGACCGACTACCGCGCTTATTATTAAGCAACGTAAGGACCACATTTCTAGTCAAATATTTACTGGCGAGGTAATTTTTGAAATTACAAGTTGCCAACTTTATTAATGCATATTGTTTTTATAATGCATATGTTTACTTTATTAATGCATATAAATTTACACACAAAATATAATGCATATATTTTTTATAGTTATACGACCATGATCATGCTTTACGAACCCGGATCCATGCACATTGGCGGGCCGAAAGGAATTATCGTACGTGGGAGCTAAATTCGGTCCAAAAGGCTTTGGTGGAATCCTTTGGATTCCACTATATAGATCGTGTTAGATATTTAATCCACGATCTTCATTTAGTTGTAAGCCTTGCGGAGCGTTGGTGGCCAGAACGTAACACTTTCCAACTCTCATTCGGCGAGATGACGATCACCCTTTTTGATGTGGCGAATATACTAGGGTTACCTATTAAAGGTAACGCTATATATTTTGATCCGCACTTAAAGGGATCTGATTTGATCCGGAGGTATCTCGGTGTTAGCCCTCCTTCAGGTCTAAAAGACGACAATTATGTGAAATTTACATGACTCCGTGGCAACTTTATGGACCTACATCAAACTATTGATGGGGTGGTTGATGTAGATGAAATTCGGGTATGTATTTTTATTAGTAAATTTGTTTATTACTTAATTTAGTGGTGCAATTCTATATAACACTTAATAAATCCAGGTCATTCGTTGTACTAGAGCGTATCTGCTATGTTTATGTGGTGCAATTCTATTTTCCGATGCATCGGGAAATATGGTAAATGTGCAGCTTTTACCATTCTTGGATGATCTGACAAAACCTACTGAGCATGCGTGGGGAGCTGCTACTCTTGTCTTTTTGTACGCCAATCTGACAGAATTTGTCAGATCCAATCGCAAGAGTATTTGTGGATGTATTTCATTGATACAGGTATGAATGAAAGACCTTAAAAAGTTAGAGTAATTTTATACGCAAATTTTGTTTGTACTAATGTCATATTTTTGTTTTATAGTTCTGGTCCTACGAGCACTTTTATATTGGTAGGCCTGTTACCAGCATTCTCAGTGATGTTGGAGTATTTTCAGTTGCTATGCGCTGGCCTACAGACGTAGTGGATTATCAACACTACCAATACAGGACTGTATCACTATATCGTAGCCAATTTGATACACTGTAGTATAATGAGGTAATTTTTAAATATGCAATAAATATCTTTAAATTATTTAAGTTTTGATCGTAGATAAACATCACATCTAATTAATACAATGTCTTTAAATAGGTAACCTGGTTACCGTACTCATGTGAACCTGATGCTCCAGAAATCAAGATGACATCCTATGCATTTACTTTACACAGATGTCATATTATATATGATCGGTTCACCATGTACCATCCGGCAGACCGTGTTCTTCGGCAATTCGGAATGGCCCCAATAATTCCCGATGATCCACCGACAGTCGGTTATGAGACATCAAATGCATTACAACGAATCATTGGTCTCGTTGCTGACTGGAATAATCGGTTTGAGAATTATAGTGTGAGGGACATGTCTCCCAGACTAAATTCTGCTGAGGAATGTAAGTTATAAGTTACTCATTATTCGTATTGATTTAGTGTAAATAGTTTGCTAAAATTTTGTTTACATTTTA
This sequence comes from Iris macrosiphon, assembly GCA_036927795.1. NCBI lineage: Eukaryota > Viridiplantae > Streptophyta > Magnoliopsida > Asparagales > Iridaceae > Iris > Iris macrosiphon. Next base: position 228,424,636 of record JAYESA010000004.1, on the reverse strand, counting down.
CAGACATAGGTAGCCTGTACTACAGGCAATGGTGGGGATGCCCTCTTATGAGCAACCGAGTATACCACTACGAGGAGCAAAGGTTCAAGAGTAGATCCGTAGACGATTCTACTATGCGTGCTTTTGTCGATGGAATGCATAATTTGGTATGACTTCATTTTACTTTCAAAAATACATATACATAGATATGAAAAATATATTAATTTACAAGTTTCAAATTTCAGAGTGGTGTATACCGAAAACATTTACAACGACCTCATATGGAGGAACATGTGACTCGTCGTCTTATGGAGGAACTTGTGACTCGTGTTGAGCATCTGGGTATTGGACGGAAACCGGAAATGCCTCCAGTACAATCTCGTCTTCCACCGGACTATCCGACTGGCTTAGTACGACAGAGACACTCTCGTCGTCGGCGGCGGGATACTGCTGGAGCGGGCCCGAGTGACCAGTATGCTGGAGGGAGCCCGAGTTACCAGTATGCAGGAGCGGACCCCAGTTACCAGTATGCTGGAGCGGGCCCGAGTGACCAGTATGTTGGAGCGGGCCCTAGTTACCAGTATGCAGGAGCGAGTCCGAGTGGCCAGACTGCTGGAGATGAAAGCTACCAGATATTCACACAAATTTTTTCGACTCCATCAGCACTGCTGCCTACCCAACCTCAACAAGACGAGGACGAGGATTAGTAGAAAATTTGTAACATTGTATGATTACAATTTTTGTATGATTTGTAATGGTTTTTTATTACAATATTTGGGTATTGAACAATTCTATTTTAATCTCTCGGTTGACTAGTACATCTTCTTCGGCTGTGTCCCATAGCACCACAATTACTGCAACGTAGATCTCTTGTCGATGAATCCCGGGGTTTGATGCGGTTCTTCTTTGGTCTTCCGGCTTTGCATCTTACATCTGGCACCCTAATTTGTCCTCTTACCAAAGGACCTTGGATCTCGTAGGGAACTGGAATTGGCTCCATTTTTGGCGCGTATACATTTTTCAAGTTTTTCGTCGAAAATACTGCAGGATAAAAAGTATCAATACTAATATTGCAATATCTACAAACAAAACATGCATGTATACATGGTATATAAGTATGGTACCATCTAAAACATGTACAAGATCTGTCAGTTATATGAACAATATAGGTTCTACTTGTTGCCCGGTCTATTATTTCAAACTTATAACTATCAATAGCTAATATTTCTAGGTGGTTCTTCTCTTTGATAATAGAAGTCATATTTTTTAACATCTTCGGACAATAATCTGTGTCTATATTTTCAACAAACTTTTTACGATTGTCATGAAGTGTAATAATCTTGGCTCTAATACTATCGAGAAGTATTGTGATTGGCTTATCTCGTAATTTCTTAATTCAGCTATTGAAACATTCAGCAAGATTAGAAGTGTTAATATCTAATCTAGGGCAAGTAGCATACGCTGTTATCCAATGTTCAAATCGACGACTTTCATCGTTTACACCAATAAGCCAATCGTACAACACTATGTTCTCGGCTTTAATTATATCAAACACACTCTCTGCATCCGTTTTATTATATGATCTAGCAAGCGAGTCTAACAAGCGTTGAAATACTGGTTCTTTTGTAACTTTTTTATATTTTGTTTAAAATGTTGAATACAAAAAAAAATGAGCAGATGCAGGAAAAATAGCACGAACAGCATTTATTAATCCCTTTTGCTTGTCAGATATAAATGAAATTGTACTCCAATCATTAAAACAACTTTCAAAAGATATTTTAAGAGAATTTAAAAATCAAGACTAAGAATCACTATTCTCACCTTCAGCAACAGCATAAGCTATAGGATATAATTGATAGTTATGATCGTGAGCACAAGCAATAAATAAAATACCTTGATATTTAGACGAAAGAAATGTAGTATCAGTACTAATAATTGGTAAACATCCACTTAAAAATCCATCAATACATGACTTAAAACAAATAAAAATTCGTTGGAAGCTATTATTTTCGGCAGTTTTAATAAAACATGTACTACCTGGATTTGTCTCCATAATTCTATAACAATACTCCTCAAGACTAGCGTATGCCTCATCATAACTACCATTAATTTCAGCTAATGCTGTCTCTCGGGCTCTCCATGCTTTGGAATAACTAACTTGTATACGGTGCTCCCTATATATATCTTTAACAATTTGTGATGGACTGTATGACTGGTTATCTCTAATAATATCAATTATCATGGTCTTAATCCATGAAGCGGTATCTAGTCGATGACGTCCTGTACTAAGTCTTCCTAAACAAGAATGACGATTTTCTAATGTACTAACTTTAACTATATCACCATTTCCAATAGATTTGACATATACTCTCCAATTATAATTCTGTTGATCACAACTATATATAATTCCACGAGCATTATTCATAAGACTAGCTGAACAACTAAAATTATATTTAATTGCTAAATTACTTATAAAACTTCTAAAGTGAGAACGACTAGGAAATGTTTGTCCCTTAAATAATTCATCAGTGATAGCTTTTACAACATCATCATCTACCGTATAATCTACATTTTCAACTAAATCATCACTATTTCCATCGTTGTTGTCACTATCATCATCAGGGTTAGATTCATCTGATGAATGACCTTCTTGGATAAATGAAACTATTTGTTGAGAAGAACTAGCACCCGAACTAACATGCTGATATTCAGAAAAATATTCATTATTTCTACTATCTAAGGTTGCTGCTACTTTAATAACATATATTTTTATATACCGTGATTGTGAATTAATCTCAAGAATATAATTCCATGCATCTTCACTATCTATCAAAAAACAATTAGAACAAAAAATAGACTTCAGAATAAAATCATAATGAATAGAACAACGTTCAATAATATGATTACGTATATTTTCAAAACTAATATTCGGATAAGTTGAAAAAATTATACTTTCTCCTCCTTCGTAATTTAACCCATTTACTTTACCGCCATACGAGCATACAATTCTTACGCTACGATCCATGACGGTTGAGAACTTTTGCTACAGAAAACTCAAATGAACTTTAGCTGCCGGCAGAGAGACAGAGAGAGTGTTGGAGACTTTGCTAGAGGGAAGAGAGGAAGTAGATTGAGTGTGAGATGATTTGGTTGAGATAGGTAATTTATAGAGGGAGAATGTAATAGCCGTTGTTGTTAATAGTCGTTGTGGAACGGTCGGAAAATGGATCCTTACTCGCCAACTCAGTTGGCGAGCATATTGCAACGGGTCTAAGCCAACTCAGCATGACCCGCCAACTGAGTTGGCGAGCAGCCTCTCGAGGAGAGCTCCCCGCCAACTCAGTTGGCGAGATGATGTCCAACTCAGCACCCCGCCAAGTCAGTTGGCGAGTGGTCCCCCCATATGCAAATTCCCCCAATTTTTCCCGTTTTTTATAATTATATTATAAATTATTACTTTAAACGAAAAAATCCGAAAAGAAAAAGGTAAAGATTTTGTTTTTATTTTTGGAATAAAGATATAATTATTATTTAGTTTATTATATTTTTAAATTATAATTAATATTTAATTTTTTTAGGATAGTTAGGTAAATAAAAATAAAAATTCTTATCTCTCTCCATTTTTCTCACACTTTTGGGAGAGAAATTTGAAATTTTTTAGTGGGGTTCGCATGAATTTTTTTCTCAATTTTCTCTCCTTTATTTTTCATTCCCCTTTTTCAAACATTATTACTTTTTATTTTTCTTCCATTCTTCGCTCAACTTTTCCTTCTCCCAATTTGTTCTCCTTCCCAAACAATATGTAAGAAATGTAAGAGATGGAAAGACGATGGCTGAATCCTATAAAAAAAAATTGTAAGTACCTATATATGATAGCGAATGGTCACTAGAGGGTTAATTCAAAGGAGAGAATTTCTATTTGTTTGTTGAGCACAATCTAACCAATTAGTTACAACTAATTGTAACATTTTTTTAAGTGTACACAACTTAATAATCAATCTATATCAATCTTCAGGAATAATCTACTCAATGATCAGCAGGGCCGGCCCTGAGTTCATAGGGGCCCTAAACAAATTTTCAAAATGGGACCCGCATATATAATGTAAAAATAAAAATAAAAAAACAAAAATAATAGTAAATAAAAATTTTTGCCACAAAGTCTTGAACCTAGGACCTCTACCATGCAAGCCTATAATATTAACCACTACATCACAATTATTTTTTATTAAGAGAAGCCCATGGTATATATATAATATTGTATCTAACTAGAACTAGTATGTACCATGGGCTTCTCTTAATAAAAAATAATTGTGATGTAGTGGTTAATATGTTAAACTTGTATGTTAAAGGTCCTAGGCTCAAGACTTGTTGGCAAAAATAAATTTTAATTTACTATTTTTTCAGTTTTTTAATTTTAATTTTAATTTTTACTTTATATATGCGGGCTCCATTTTGAAAATTCGTCTAGGGCCCCTATGAACTTAGGGCCGCCCCTGTTGATATAAATATATATATATATATATATATATATATATATATATATATATATATATATATATATATATATATATATATATATATAAACTAATTTTTTGGGCCCTCCTACTCCGTGGGCCCTAGACGGTCGTCCTGGTTGCCTGCCCAGGGCCGGCCAGCAGGGCAGGCATGTCAGGACATTCAGCTAAGTGAGTCGGGGACAAGGGTAAGGTTCCCTTACCCGCAGCCGAGGGATAGATAGATACCGAGGCCTGATGATCAGCATCAATATTCATGGATAATCGGCATCAATATTCAACTAATATAACATGAGTTTATGAACATATACATATATAGATAGATTTCACCAAAATTTTAATCAAAAAATTCAATAAAAACGGTAGAAGAAGAATAAATGAGCCGATGACATCTTCAGGACATAAGTTTATAGAATTATGAGTATTCGGATATAGTTGTTTCATTAAAACCTTCTTAGGGTGCCAAAATTTTAGTTTAAAATGTCCCTAAGATAGGAAAATAATAGCACAATAAGGTCAAGTGAGTATACTTCTAGATACTCCATTGATGCCAACATTATTCCAGACTACGAGCTTTGTAACACATAGAATTTTCGTAATTCGATACCATGAACGGTCTTCTGGAAAGTAGACTTCGACATGGACTTTGCGAACATGTCAACCAAGTTGTCCTAGAATTGGAACGGTTTGACTTTAATTTTTTGTTGTTGTTGTGAGAAGAAAAATTTTGGTGTGATGTGCTTTGTATTGCCTCCCTTGTTGTATATTTTTTTATCTGGCCAATCGGCATTGTCTTCATATATTGTCGTCGAGACATCCTTGATAGAAGAGAATCTGCTTGCATTCTGAGTATATTAAATTATAGCTCGCAATCATACACACTCCCGGATAACATCATGAAGGATAATGAGCTCGGCATGATTTGAAGACGTAACGACCAGGTTTTGCTTTGTAGACTTTTAAGATATCGTTGTATCTCAAATGGTAAAGACATAACTACTTTGGAATTTAGCCTTGTGTAGGTCATATAAAAAACTGGCAAAGGCATAGCCGACAAGACAGACATCATTATGAGGATCAAGATGGTTTAATATATTCTGAGATGCATAGGAATATAATAAGCCCATGTAAGTAGTACCCTTAAGGTAAATGAAGATGTCTTTAATACCATTCCAGTGATGCCATGTTGGCAAGGCGCTAAATCTAAGCCGCATGAGATGTCTGGCCTAGTGTATTGAGCTAAATACAACAATGTGCCTATTACATTAGATATGGAACTTCATGTTTTAATACTTCTTTATCGTTTTTCTTAGGATGGAATGGGTCTCTTTTAGCATTTAGAGATAGGAGAATCATTAATGTACAAAAATATTTTGCTTTGTCTATATTAAATCGATGTAACACATTCTAAGTGTAACTCGATTGGTGAACCAAAATACGACCGAAATAATGCTCAAGCTACAGGCCTACTCATAATCTAGTTTTCCTTAGATCCTTCATCTCAAATTACAACTTCAGGTACGAGACAATTACCTCAAGCTCTTTAGGAGTCCTGATGAGTTTATGTCATCGACATAACTACTATAATTGTAAATCTAGAATATGATTTCTTGAAGAACAGGTGTAAGCACCATGCCCTGTATTTTGAAAAATTTATGATTTTAATTTATAAATCTTATTAGGAACTCTAATATCATATTAGAGACATAAGGTAATCAAATATTTTGACATTTTGATTACAAAATAAACTAGAAATTTTTGAAATTTATATTCTAAAATAGTTACCAAGTTATTCGATTTGAGTTAAGTAAATCTAAATAATTAATTAATAAATAACTATTAATGAAATAAATGAAATATATATATATATATATATATATATATATATATATATATATATATATATATATATATATATATATATATGTGTGTGTGTGTGTGTGTGTGTGTGTGTGTGTGTGTATATCATGACAATGTGGGTAAGAAAGAATCCACTGAGAGAATTGGTCCCGAATAGGATTAGGAAGAATTTTCAAGGTAGCTCCAAGTTTTAGCCACTAGTCAAAAAATGAGGATGGTATTTCGCTCTGAAGAATTTCAGGGCAAATACGAATGAACCATGAATGGGTTCCTTCGAGATATCGTTTATGAAGTTTCCATGGATCCTTCATAAGAGATATATCACTTCTATCGAGTTTGATAATCTCATCAGAATTTAATTTCTCGGAGAAGATGGACTCAATTTATATTGCTTCTTTTGTAAGAAATGGTATTAGTGTCACTAGTAACTGGTTGTTTGCCAATATATATATATATATATATATATATATATATATATATATATATATATATATATATATATATATATATATATATATATATATATATATATATATTAATATATATAATATATAATATATAATATATAATATATAATATAATATAATTAAAATTATAGATTATTTATAAATAAACTAACAAGGAAAAATTAATAGGTATAAATAAAATTTTGAATTTAGAAGATATATACAAATATCTATAAAGTAAATTAATATATTATAAATAAACAAATTTAAACTAATGTTATCATTTTCCTTTGGGCTACCTAACTCTATCTCTTCTGACCGGCTATATAAAAAACCCTTTATATCTCTCTTCTAAATAATCTATCAGCTAAACCCAACCTTATCTAAGAATCTTTCCAGACCACCCCTTTGTTGACCGACATTATACCAACCTACATATATCTATAAAGCATAACCATCTCCTTTCCACTTGTATAAAATCAAGAATCCTCCCTGAGCATCTTCCCCAAAAGCCTCCCTCATCATTTTCCCCGTGCCAACCTCCATAGATTCGTCCCATGGTCGTGCCTCTGTCAAGCACCTAGTGTGCCGCCAACCACCTGAGCGTAGTAGACTCCTCTTGCCCCATCCTCTTTCACCTTGCCATCGATGCCATCAGTGTTGAACACCCCTGCTCGCTCGCCATGACTGACCCATAGCGAACTACTCCATGTGCAACCCTATGTCTCCTCAAACGCCAAAGTCGCGAGCAAATCGACCTATGCTCCCGACAGTGTCGCATATCCCAAGTAACTACGTCATAAGTGAGACCTTTTCCAACACCCTCATCACCATCTCCTCGTCAACCATTATTCAATTAGTTGCCATGGCTTCACAACCTCTGTCAACCGATTTTATAATAATGATTAGGAATGACCAGTTCCTTATTTTCAGTCATCCTCAACTTATCACCATTATCGCCAACAGTCATCCAACTGAGTTCCTCGTCGGAGCCATCATCCGCATAGCTGACACTACCAAAAACCCAACCCATACTACAAGCCGTGTGACTCCAGGTCGACCCCTCATCATGTAGATGTGCTACGTGACCCCCTCGCCTTTGCCGAGATCTTGTCGAAGAGACAGCCCTTAGCAGAGCAGCCTTGTCATTAAACGCTTCAGAGACCCAGCCATCATTCAAAGACGAAGACTCAGGCTTGTTATAATTACTAGAGTAATTATAGGACAACCTAGGCTCCTGGAATTCAATCTTGTCATTATGAGTTAACTAATTATAATTACTAGATAACTAATTAATTAGTTTGTATGGAGAGAATATAGTATTCTAATTCTTTTTCAGAGAAGAAACTTCTAAAAGGTTCTCCCATATTCCTTTCTCTAACTAATTGATTCCTTCATATCCATAACCAAAGAGAAGAGAGAGAGAGAGAGAGAGAGAGAGAGAGAGAGAGAGAGAGAGAGTCAAAATCATTTATATACCCTTCTTCTCCATCATAAACCCTAATTTCTTCTTTTCTATTATATTTCCTTCCATTGCAAAAAAACTATGGACCTATTCTTGGCAACCTAGGTTCAAGGAGACTCAATGAGGCTTCTAAATCTGTGGGGCACATTGGTTTTCTTTTCTCGAGCTAATTTTGTTTATTATATCTTCACTAGAGCTCATATCTAGTAGATAATAATCTAATTCCCTATTTTACTTGCTCATATATTCTATATGAATTATAGGACACCATGTGTTTAATGAAATTTTTATGAGAAGATAGAATGTTCATATTGATTAATTTAATAGAAAATAGGTCTAGTTTATGTAGGATATATATACATATATATAAATAGGTATGTGATGCCTATTAGGTGTTTGTGTATATGTGTCTAGAGAGTGTGTGGTTGATTTAGTGTAGTATGTAACCTATGGAGTATGTGTTACAGTGAACACAGTAAACATAGTGAGGAATAGGTGACCTATGTATGTGTGTATGTGTTTAATACACATTTGTGAACTATTTTGGTATGTTCTGATATGCCAATATTAGTAAAGACCGTGTTAGAGAATTTCTGCAGAGAATATGTGTGTGTAGGCTCAGAATTTTGATGTATCATGCTTCATATAGAGTGTGCAATTCTGATACTACAATAATATGTATCTGGAGGGGTTAGTATACAGTAGTAGCACCTGCACATATAGGTGTATTGTGTGTATGTGTGTACATTAGTAAACTGTGTAGTGCCCAAGCATAACAACTGTTTGCAGAGTGGTTGTTCCCCTTTTTTGTGAGTGTGTGGTTAAGTGGATACAATTGCATTATAGCAGCGTGTACATCTTATGAATTTCTATGTAGAGTTGCATGTGCAACAACTACAATTTTGGGTAGCAATAGCTTAAACTGCATAATTATACAAGGATACAGTATGTGATGTCACGCCCCGGACCCGCCCGGGCCGTCGCTCCGCCTTGCCCCGCCCCGTACGGCCGGAATTATCGAACCGAGCATGAATCATCGTGCCTCGGTACGCCGGACGCGAATCACAGCGCCCGTCCCGCGGGTGCGAGGAAGGGAAAGGAATGGCCTGGCCTGATCGAGCCCATTGGGGACGTCATGTCGTACGAGCCTGGGGTTGCGCCCGCACAAGGCCAATCGTTTAAGTTGATAGTTGGCTATCATCGTATCAATCGAGTAAGCAGCGGAAAGAAATTTGTTGCAATACAATACATTTAGCCAACTGAGTATTTGGGATAATCGAGGCAACTTGGGTTCCTTTAGCAAGGCATTCGTTCGTTCCATACATTATGCCCCCTTATACGATAGCATTCTCGGGGCAACAATCGAAACTAGAATTCTGGGTCTTAGGGACTGTGGCACGCCTATCGCTCCCTCGGATGATCCAGTACCTGCAAGCAAGTAAATGTTGGTGGGTCAGCACTTTATACAAGTACTGGTGAGATAAAATAACTGAACATAAACAAGCATTCACTCAAACCAACACTAAGTAATCATGTTATAAAATATTATATTACTAGTGATCTTTCTAGTTTTACCTAGGTTCGTTTTATGCAGTTCTAGCAGAGTCAATTTACATTGTTTGGAAATATGTTTGGAAACAGAGTTTCATATGCAATAAGCAAGACAAGCAATCATTCATATTTTAGGGTGTGCGCAGCGTGTCTCGTGCGACTCGAGGGTCAAATGCACAGCTAGACACACAATGCACATCTTAGGGGCAGTCATCTATCCAAGCCAACTCAATGACTTAGCTATATGCAGGGTGGTCCCCGAGTATCTCAGGATCGGCAGCTGGTTGTACAGTATACCAATGACTCATTCATCTGATGCTAATGGCAGCTGTGACTTATGGTTGCTTTCCACTATCTCTATAGCAGCCGTGACACATGCAATTCAGCTCTCCACCAAAAGCCATTGTTCGACCGCATGCGAATGCATGGAACACTATCAAATAAACTCTAGTATGCAGACGAGACAAACCATCAGAACAGTTATCGTTGTTGCGGGGCAATCCAACTTATCACTTGAATACATTCAGGCATAATATGGTTCTCTCGAAGCATAGACGATAGTAAACATGTTCATGCACTCTAGGCAAGCATTTCAGTATTCTCGTTAGCATACATTATTTCAAAGACAGGCTAGGTGAGTTCGTTCATTAACATGCAAGGCAGGTTCTATCATTCTCTTATGAAAATATTGCAAGCAAAAACTCAGGTTATTATTAAGGCGTGCAAGAATCAGAGAATGAAGTTCTGCCCACTCACTTGATACATAATGCCGACGCGGAGCAGGGCATTACATACTTACCAACCAATAAAACTTTCGTCCTCGAAACTTCAAGGATAAACTTCTTGATATTCCGAGTAGCGTTAGTGTCGTCCCTCGCCATACTCAATCGAAACAACCAAGCAATTCAAGTTCAGAAAACATTTGCACTTTTGAGAATATCTATGGACTTATTGTATGGAATCTCTATTGCAATACCATATCGATAATATCTCAGAGTCATAGCAACAGTTTTGGGCCAGAAGATCGATTCCGCTCTGATACCATTCTGTCATGCCCTGGACTCGCCCGGACCGCCGCTCTGCCTTGCCCCGCCCCGTACGGCCGAAATTATCGAACCGGGCATGAATCACCGTACCTCGGTGCGCCGGACGCGAATTACCGTGCCCGTCCCGCGGGTGCAAGGAAGGAGAAGGAATGGCCTAGCCCGATCGAGCCCATTGGGGACGTAATGCCGTGCGGGCCTGGGGTTGCGCCCGCACAAGGCCAATCGTTTAAGTTGATAGTTGGATATCATCGCATCAATCGAGTAAGCAGCGAAAAAGAACTTGTTGCAATACAATGCATTTAGCCAACTTGAGTATTTGGGACAATCGAGGCAACTTGGGTTCTTTTAGCAAGGCATTCGTTCATTCCGTACATTATGCCCCCTTATACGATAGCATTCTCAGGGCAACAATCGAAACCAGGATTCCGGGTCTTAGGGACTGTGGCACGCCTATCGCTCCCTCGAACGATCCAGTACCTGCAAGCAAGTAAACTGTTGGTGGGTCATCACTTTATACAAGTACTGGTGAGATAAAATAACTGAACAGAAATAAGCATTCACTCAAACCAACACTAAGTAATCATGTTATAAAATATTATATTACTAGTGATCTTTCTAGTTTTACCTAGGTTCGTTTCATGCAGTTCTAGCAGAGTCAATTTACATTGTTTGGAAACATGTTTGGAAACAGAGTTTTATATGCAATAAGCAAGACAAGCAATCGTTTATATTTCAGGGTGTGCACAGCGTGTCTCATACGACTCGAGGGTCAATGCACAACTAGACATACAATGCACATCTTAGGGGCAGTCATCTATCCAAGCCAACTCAATGACTTAGCTATATGCAGGGTGGTCCCCGAGTATCTCAGGATTGGCAGCTGGTTGTACAGTATACCAATGACTCATTCATATGATGCTAATGGCAGCTGTGACTCATGGTTGTTTTTCACTATCTCTGTAGCAGCCGTGGCACATGCAGTTCAGCTCTCCACCAAAAGCCATTGTCCGACCACATGCGAATGCATGGAACACTATCAAATAAACTCTAGTATGCAGACGAGATAAACTATCAGAACAATTATCGTTGTTGCGGGACAATCCGACTTATCACTTGAATACATTCAGGCACAATATAGTTCTCTCGAAGCATAGACGATAGTGAACATGCTCATGCACTATAGGCAAGCATTTTATTATTCTCGTTAGCAGACATTATTTCAAAGACAAGCTAGAGGAGTTCGTTTATTAACATACAAGGCAGGTTCTATCATTCTCTTATAAAAATATTGTAAGCAAAAACTCAGGTTATTATTAAGGCATGCAAGAATCAAAGAACGAAGTTCTGCTCACTCACCTGATATATAATGTCGATGCGGAGGGGGGCATTACATATGCACTATCCTTGAACTGCAGCAAGTGTATCAGTGACTATGCATTTCCTGTAGGATATCAGAGTGTGGATAATAGTAGTGTGTATTAGTATAAGAGTGTACAAATTTTTAGTGTATGGAGGGAGTCTGGGTACTCGAGAGGAGTTTGTGATCTGTGCAAGTGATATGGATTAGGAGATGTAGTGTGTGTGCAGTTATGTACAACTAGTGAGTTGGTGTAGTAAAGTATTATCCTTATTGATGTTAACAATTGAAAGAAAATAAAAAGGAAGTTTTAATCCAGATATGTGGTATCAGTAGGGAGTGATGGTGGTATACCTATGTGTGCATTATGGTTGTGTGTCATTCTCTGGAAGAGAATTCCTGAAGTATCTGTGCACAGAATGTGTGAGTGTACATATCTGTGTGTGTGTGTAAACTTATGTTAGGATATATGCACAAGTAATATAGTGTAGTATATGTGCTAGAGTGTGTAAATAGTGTATAGGGGTGAGTGTGTTTAGCATGTGTAAAAGAATGTAATTGAGTGTGTGTCAGGAGAGGGGATAGTAGTAGCTCATGTGATACAAGTGTGTTTGTACCAGTGCAAGTAAAGTGAGTGTATATGATAAACCAATGTATGTGAGTGAGTTAGAGTGATTCGATTTGTTTCCAGTGTGTCTAAACTGCAGATTCAGTTGTACTTGTAGGTGATTATGGTTAAGTGTTATAATAGTGCATTTTTGTGTGTTATGTAGGGTGTTATGTAAATTATCGGGGAAGTGTTCGAGTGTAGGAATTGTAGAACAAAGTTCTAGTGTGGTCTGTGACAATGTGTCTGTATAGGATATAGTGCAAAAGAATTATATGTGTCTCATTTTGTATTATACACCTGTGAAGGGGTGTAAGGGAAGTATGTGTACCAATATATATAAGTACCTGTTAAAGTGTTGTGTCCCTCAAATATGCAGTAGTTGAAGAGGAGCAAAATAAGTGAGGGTTATTTGGTGTTGGACAGAATATGCATTGACCAATCTACACACACAATTGTGTGTTCAAAACTGCAATGTGTGTATAGAACTTCTATTGCAAGTGCCCAGTGTAGTATAGGTATACGAGTGTTGAGTGTGTATATATTTTAAGTGTCAGTGTGTATCAGTGTAATAGGTAAATAGTGTATATTACAAAACAGTGTCATAGTATGTGTAAGGGCAGTATCCAGTATATACAAATGTGCCAATGTAAGTGTATGGAGCTACATTTAGGTGAGTATTAGTAGCAATTATAATAGTCTCAGGAACTGCATAAACTGTGTGTGCCTTATAAAGAAGAACATTAGTGAGGAGTGAACTAAGTGTGTGATAACACTTTAGTATCAGTCTAAGGGTAGGCAATGAGTGTACAGTAGAGTATCAAGTATGCCAGTGTGTATCATAGGTAACATGTGTGGAACAGACCCCCTAGATGTTCCTACAGCAGATATTGTCTAGGATTTTGAGTATCTTTCCAGTGTGTTAGTAGTAGGATATCCTAGATAAAGAAATCCTAGCCTAGGATAGTTGGGAATAATCTTTATATACGTCTATAAGTATGTAATGAATCAAGTTTCTAACATAGATTAGTTTTAATAAAAGGGTTATATATATATATATATATATATATATATATATATATATATATATATATATATATATATATATATATATATATATATATAAGTGAAATCATATATTAGTTTTGAATATAAAGAGGAAGTAATGATAGTTATAGGATTTTTAACCTTGAGTATCAAGTTTTGCCTATTGATATAGTTAATTTATAATTTAGTTTTGGACTTGGACTCAATACCAGATTCATACCATTAGTTCAGGAGCACAGACAAGTACTTATTATTATTGCTTTTATTACTTGATAGTTTCTATAATACATATTATAGATATTCATTACATGATTCTTGACACGCTTGTTCACACGAGTTAGTGCTTTATGGATTCATATTCATGATTATTGTGTTTTCGTGATTATCATATTTCATAATTTTTTGTGACGTGACTCGAATCAATGGGTGCTAGTCGGGCAAAAAAATATCTTAGTATACATGTGAACTATCCAGAACTATCCCATGGTCTCACATAATAAATAGCAGTCGCACAAGACAGGTGAGGTGGGTCAGATTTACCTCTTAGTCTTTTACATGTCGAACTTGATATTTTAAAATACATAGCTAGATACAGTTTACTTTTATCACCTTTATTCTTGAATCACCATGCCATGATTGTTCTTGTTTACTTCCATACTATGTTCCTAGTTCTTACATGTTTATCATGTATCACATATTCTATTTCATGTTTTATGGTTTCTATCTTGTTTTGAATTGCTTTATCATGTATGTACTTGCTCCAATTTTGACTGGATAATAATATTTTAGGAGATGAGTATGAGGACATGTGCCCTACCAATTATGGACCTTAGGAGTATACTTTGTGGAGGTTGGTCTGAATACTCAGGAGGATCAGATGGTGATCCCAGCAGAGTTTCAGCCTATTGTTATCTAGTTTTATTGTAGATTACATATCTTAGTATTTGATCAGATTTGTCTTCGAAAGTCTTATTTGATATGTTATATATATTTTGGATCTACTTTGTACTTGGATATTGGGATTACCTAAAACTTGGATTGGGAACTTGTAACTATCTTTAGGATATACTCTATATATTTTCTTCTTGCATTATCTTCCCATTGAATCTTGTGATTGAGTATATTTGATTCATAACCTTACTTGAAATATTAAAATAATATTGGTTATTATACTGATTGGATTATTGGATAATATATGTTGGAGAATTAGATATCGTTCTACCATCGATACTACGATTTAGGCTGGACGTACCCACGTACTCGTGACCGAATATCCGGGGGCGGGTCATGACAATTGTTCATTTGAAGAAGCAAATCTTCCTTTTAACCCCTTCAATAATTCATGTATTACAACTTGGCCTTGAAACTATTATGTTATTATAATTTAATATGCTAACAAGATTAAGTTATAAATAAAATTTATATATATCTATTATAAAATCTAATTGAGTTCAACCTATATTAAAATTTAAATTAGTAATTGTAAATTAGAACTTCTATGAAAGGGTTTCACAGGATTCAACCAATTGTTCTGATTGTGGAATAATATTAAGAAATAGGAATATGTGTTATCAAGGGATTTCATGTGATTATTTCTAGTATGGAATGAATCATATTAGAATTTTATATTTATATATATACCAATATTATTAAGTAAAATTATAAAATAAACATATATTTTAGATTGAAATAAATTATGATTTAAATGCTATATTAAATATAAATGGCACTGTTTGTATATGTATTTTGTATGTGTTATATTAGTAAACAAATTAAATTTGTTGGTTATATATATATATTAGAATAAAATTATAAATAAATCTATAGTATTTTTAGTTATTAATTATAAATTTTCATATTTGGCAATTACAACTAAACCAGCATTTATACATATTTTTATTATATTAGTATAACTTATTTTCATGAAATAAAATTGTTAACAAAATCTATAATTTTTAGTAGGCTTTTGAGTCATTTAGAACTATACCAATTATACACAACCTATTTTAAATAGAATCACTTATGAATAAATTTATATTATATATAATCTAAATTACTAAGTTAATTAAATTTGTAAGGTTCCGTGGCTTACCTAGGACTTGGGGATAAAAGAGATTGCTTGGGTTCGCCTAGTCGACTGTCCAAATTTATACAATTCAAAGCTAAGGCAACTACTGTCATGCCCCGATTTCGTGGAATCGATAATCGTCCCCCGGGCGTGACACCGTGCGGGCCTAGGTTGCGCACCGCACAAGGCTAAGTTATTATCGCATATCGAGCACATATTCAGAGTACGCAGATAAATTAAAACACAAGTTGAAACATGGAAAAGTTCTCTTTATTGATAATGAACATCTATTACAAACTCTTGAACGAGTCATAAGGATTGCCGTACGGTCTTACAAAAATGTGGACACAAAATGAGATAGCAGTCCTGTACGTTACATCCCTTTACTAAACTTTAAAATGTAAAGACCTCCTGGGGGGATGACGGCCTTCCCTCTGAGCTACATTGTGTCTGGGTTGCTAGCACTTGCTTCAAAATGCTTTAAAGGGCGCGATCTGAACACGCTGACAGTTGGACTGGATCGGAGATTGATTTCTGCTCCTCGCTCGGCTCTCCTTAGTGCGGGAAATCTGTTTCAACGAGGGTCAGTACATCGAAATATACTGGTGAAGGCAAGCTAACCCAACTATACCAATCAACACGTTGTTTATATGAAGCATGCATATTATTTGTGGTATTTCTATCTTGCCTTAGTTTATTTTACAGCAAGCAATATATAATGAAACTACTGAAATAAACTTGCCACCGTTCGGTGACTTATACCTGCCCGTCTGAACCACCTGCACAATACTTACCATGTCCTTCCCTGCCACGAAGACATAAGTTAGTCTGCAACAGGTTTTAATATACGTGGGGATCACTAGCGTATGCCATAAGGGACCATAGTCATTGACGAGGATGGTATACAACGAAACACATGGTGCGCTACAAGTATCCCGTCAATCACGTGAGACTAAACGTTGGGTTTCGCCCGGATAGAATCGGTGCCAGTGCCCCAGCGACCGTCCGCAGGAACCATTGACCTTGTGCACAAGTTGTCCGTGATCAAACGACGTTCAATAATAAGTTATCCATTCATGCAGTTGAGGCAATATGAGTACGAGACAATTAGCATTGCATGATTCGTTTTGCATAGTCTCCATGAACAGTTGGTTGCATGGCAGGATGAGTTCTATACATAGCATATTTTAAACAAGAAGTATACATTCTAACTTGTATTTATGCATATGAAGAACATTTTCAAATAAACAAGCATGCAGTATAAGTAATCGTTCCCAAGTTGAATGACAAGCATAATATATAAACCAAGTCTATTCCCCTTTTTATCTTAACATCTTTTAGTTATTATTTGGTATCGTTTGATTGGGCAAACAAGAATGCAAGATTTAGATGTGAAGGCTTGTAAGAAGGGCCAATTGAATCGAATATAAGCCACTCAATTTGTTGGTTGGAAGGAAGAAGGAAAGAGGTGCTTCAGGACTCGGCTCGAGCGTCGCCTACTGTCCGTTCACCTGCATTGCCACGAACAGCTGATCAATACCTCTTCTACTCTCTCCCATATCAGAATTGAAGTGCAGTTCAATGAAGGAAAACAATGAATCCATTGAAACCGTTCAAGAAAACTCAAGCAAATCCAAAAACTAACTCAAGGCACGAAAGCAATAAGCGACAGCAAAAACTGAGGCAACAAAAGATGCAGCGGAGAGGTCCCTCCTGACTTTGCCGCTAAGTTGATCCTGGGAGCACGGTCCACTGAATATGGGATTCGATTTCGAAGAAACAAATCCATAACGAGGATAAGTTCTTGTTTCAATCTATCCCGATTGAACGATACCGTCTTATTTTTTTAGCCACGCTCCCAGAAAAGGGGGGAAACGGGGCACCACAACTACCACTACCGATATTTTATACTTTTCTCTATATTTATTTTTTGCATGTTTATTTAGAACCATTGTAAACATATATTACATATATTTATATGTACACGTTATATTCTTGATCTCATACGTGCAAAAATCCTCTCTTGTTCTAGTTCAAGTTAAAGTCCTAGTTATTATTGATTGTATCTTGTATAATGAGTGTGGCTATGAGGAAAAACACTTAGTAGTTATGTGGACTAAGTGTAGTTTCGACCTCGGATAAGGCAATTTTTATCATCTACTCCAGTTACGACCTCGGTGAGGTACTTTATCCTAAATCGTCCATATACCAAATAGTGATTTTTCTAAAACACAAAGAGTGGCGAGCGTATATAATATGCTCTTTGCATGTTCATGAATGATTCTAGTATATTATGTAGTATATTTTTCTTATTTAGAAAATATTTTGTTTATTACTGATCATCTCTATACGATTGTTTTCAAGCATGATATATTTTTAAAATTTTATAGTTACACCATTCTTCTAAACTATTCTTGCTTATGTAGTTAGTTACTTGTTTTGATATGTTGGTTTTGCGTACTTACTCCATTCCTGACTGGAAACCATTTTTTTATAGGATACCAAACGCACCATTTCCATGAGGTTGTAGCCGCCTTTGGAGATCAACCTTAGAGTCATTGGTAGTTAGATATCTTAGTTAGTTCTCTATAATCTTGAATTTGAAGTCTGGTGGTGAACATTGTTCTCGAATATCTACTAGTTAGATAGGTTAGGTAGTTAAATTAACTTAGTATGAATTAATACAATAATAGAATTAGCAGAAAGATAGGATAGCTAGTGGTGAACATCGTTCTAGAATATATGCTCGTTCTTCCTCAGAATAATTGTTTTTCAAGGCACATCCACATAATCTCATGTAATCTTGTGACCCCTTATCAGATTATGTAATCTATCATCAACTCTGTAAAAATATACCAATTTCCTCAACTTGTGTTTTAAACTAAACCCACAATCCTTAAGTCAAATTTATCCCCCCTATTCAAGTTCAATTCTTTCATTTAATCTAGAATTATTCTCTGTATTTCTCAAATCCACTAAACTCTCAATATTAACGTTTATGTCAAATTCTCATTTCCTTCATCAATAATATATGTCACAAATTTAAACCTTGACCTCAAAATATTTATAATCTTCCAATCTTTATCTACCAATTTAACCTTATGATAAAAAATAATCTCCTCAATTCATAACATTGTTGTCGATTATCATTTCAATTTAAATTTATATCCAAAAAGTCAATGATCCCAAGTTCCAATTATTTCATAATCATTAGTTTTATTATTTAATTCCATATTACCATCCTGATAACTTCCAAATTTTTTAATTTGTCCTCATCACCAATATGTTCTCAATCCTTAAGAATATCAACTTTTAACCTCAAAATATTTAAAATTTATAATATATGCACTTCTCTAAATTCATACGCTCAAAGAGTCCTTATGTTAGGAGACTAATAATCTTCAACCTAACCTTCACATTCATTATTTTTCTTTATTTTTTTTGCTATCATTCACAATATATGTTATGAGTATCATACTATCATTATCAATTCACCCTCAAGAGTATCATAATGTCATCAATTTATTCATCGATATGTTTAAGAAGTTTATCCAAAAAGGTATATCAGAATTCTAAATTAATTATTTTCTCTATCCAGTGTTGGATGACTAAGGCTCTCCCTTCGTTGTTCAACTCGAACACAATCCCTTATTTTATGCTCGTTAGTTACACTATAGAGGCACTGTATCCTATGAGGCTCCTACTATGCAACCTTCTTGCTTACATCCCATTTTGTCATGTTGAAAGTCGTCATTTCTGAGGATATAGATGAGCAAATAATGAGTTTCAAAGGAATAAGAATTCAAATGTTATAAGAAGAACAAAATATTCA
This sequence comes from Iris macrosiphon, assembly GCA_036927795.1. NCBI lineage: Eukaryota > Viridiplantae > Streptophyta > Magnoliopsida > Asparagales > Iridaceae > Iris > Iris macrosiphon. The sequence continues at coordinate 228,404,864 of JAYESA010000004.1, read as the reverse complement.
AGAATCAAATGGGTATGAAAATTTTCTAGATGTGATTGAGTATTCTCTCATTATATTATGCAATATTCTATTGCAGGCTCGTAGTAGTACGTCTAAGCCAAAGTACTACCACGATATCGCACTAATTGTGAAGCCTGGTCTGCATGAGCCACGATAAAAATGTGTCATGACCCCACACCCGGATGATCGGGGCACGAGTACGTGGTACGTCCAGCCTATGCCGTCTTATTTTTGCCAGGCATAAATGGTTACTGATTTGAGCACAGAGGGATGTCTGTGAGTGTAGGTGTGAGTTCCTAGTGTAAGTGTCTATTTGTGGTAGAGTAAGGGTTATATGTATCGGTTAAGGATAAGAGTGTGAGGTTGGTGTCTTGTGTGTGAAGACAAGTAAGGAAATGCTAGTGTCAGTGACTAGTGTGGTATTAGTTAGTGAAGGTTAAGTGTATAAGTATGGTTGAGAGTTGTTAGTGCTCGAGTATAGCTTATCCCATGGGACACTTGGGGCATCCATGAGATATAGCACCCTGATACCCATGTATCAAGGTTTTTGGATAGTAGTTAAAGTATGGTCATGTAATTGGTAATAGATAAGTTAGGAGTAAAGTTGAGTTGTGAGTGCAGAAGTAGTATAATGTGAGTGTGTGTGTGCCTATGTGAGTGAGGAGTTGAGATTGTAGGTCTGTAGGTTTGTATATATATGTATATGTGCTTGAGAATGAGCTAGTATAGGTGAGGTGTTGAGATATATTAGTATAGTTTAATACTTGATATAAATATGGAGGAAAAGATAGATGGTTAACAAGGTGATGATATTAAGTAAGATATTAGGAAAATATAGTAGGTATCCTAAGACATTAAGGTAATAGTTTGGATGTAAGTATTGGAGTCTAGTTAAGGTATTGGTATGGAGGAAATGAGTCTTGGGTATTAGAGTGATGTTTTGATACAACAGCATCAATGTGATTTTAGGATACTAAGTATAGATACTAGAAGTTAGTACGATATTAGAGTTATATATATATTATATAATATATAATATAGTGTTAGTTAATATAACTAATAGGCTTGGTATTGATTAATATACCATAGATATTGGCAAGGTAGGACTAGTATGAATCTAGAATCAAGGTTTTGACCTAGTACAACCTAGAAATGACTAGTTTGACCAGATTGACTTAGAGTTGACCTAGTTTGACTATTTTGACTTAGAATTGACTTTAAGACCTAGATTTTGACTAGTTTAACTTGTTTATCATTTCAAAATATGTGTTGATATGATTTTTCATATTTAGGTCTTTGAGGTACTGATACGGATACGGTTTGATACTTTACCCCGAATTCCAGACGAGTATATTCTTTAATAGTTTCTCGTTTATGATATCTTCTATATTTTTTGTATTTAGTGTAGATATTCTTAACTTCTTGACACATGGTTACATGGATTAGTATTTTTCAGATCCCGTCATGAGATATTATTTCGGATAGTTCTCGAGGTATCCTGTACATGCCCTGTTGTTCATGTACATGTATGGACACTGATTCGTGGGGAGGCTAGCTATCTTCTCAAAGAATCCCGTGTCATAGCATGGCATGGTTGGATCCACTATACTAGTCGGGGGCGAGGAGTGTTAGTTAGATATGTGATCATACGCATCCGGTACAAGTATTCATGTACAAGTACCCTATTAGTGTTAATCATACACTTCACGTATGATTAGCCAGACCTTGATTCCTATACAAGTTTCCAAACTGATCACATGTCGAAGCTGGTACTCACTCACTTAGTTAGTTGTATTTCCTGACTTTGTATATGATTGTCATCTCTCTTGTATTATTTACAATATTTCCATATCCTGTATATTTCTTTTCTCTTGTTCTATTTATCTTATATTTCTCTCTATTTACTATTACATAGTCTTTATCATTTATTGGAACTGCTGTTAGAGGTGTACTTCGCTCCATTCCTGACTGAATAATATTTTTTAGTGATTTGTGTGCTTTCCATTCTGGAATTTCAAAGTGATGCTATAGACATGACTACTCTTATACTGTGGACTTGTGGTGACATTTGTAGATATCTAGGCTATTGTTTCTTTTCCAGATCATGTCTAGTTTTATTTCTTTAGAGTGCTATTGGGATTATCTTCTTAGTAATTCTTCCTTTAGATTATTGTGATTGAGTATTCATATTGATATAGAGATGACACTATATATTGTGAATCATTAGTATAGAAGACCTAGACAGCGTTCTACCACCGATGCTGCGGCGTAGGCTGGACGTAACCACGGCCCATGTCCGATTATTCCGGGATGGGTCGTGACAGTACTTTACAAGTCTCGGGTAATCTGGTGAAATATAGTTGCCATAAACATATAAAAGAATTATGTTGCATAGGTTATTAATAGTGTTCTTGAAAAATAACACGATATCCAAAATACAAGATCAGAAAATCTCCAATCCAAGAAAACTATTTATACAAAAAATCCAGAAAATTAAGAAATATACATAAATATGTATTCATATACAAATATAAATACAATGAGATGAGTCCCACACCTAGTTCCGTATGCATACTTATAGAATTGGGAGTTTGGGTAAGATAACATAGGCAACGGTAGAGTAAGTGTTCGTCTCATCCTGCGATTTAAGTGGAACAACAAATGGAGTGAGGATCAAGACATGATCCTATAAATCATTTCTTTAGTTATATTTTTCATAATTTCTTTCAACAGATTTTGTAACATTCTTGAGATAAAATCACAACTTAGTATCAAGAAATATTAAAAAACCCATAAAAGTACTAAATATTGACATGTTATAATAAAACTATTATCTTTCTATTTTTTCTATTATAGTTGTAGGGCAATCTTTTATTGTTTTAAATGCACCAAGAAACCATTCATAATAGTTCATCATTCACTTGTTCCAAATTTAAGTTTCAAGATAACAATTTTATGGATTTTATGTGGAATATATTTAAGTGAACAATCTTTTTGTTCCTTTGTAACTCATGTTGCAAGGAATTAGTTCTTTATTTTCTCTACTATATGATCAGACAAAAAATAGTTTTTCTTTGAATTAATTAGTTCTGCAGTAGCACCACCAGTATGTGAGGGGGCCCTGCCCCTCGATACGAACAGTCGCGTCCCTATCACCACCATTATTTCTTTGTGCTACCACCCCCTCTCCTACTCTATACACTTTCCCCATTTTACTGCCACTCTTTCTCTCTTTTCTTTTTAACACTCAATTAAAGAAACTATGTAGTAGCAGAAACCAAATCAACTCTTCTCCACCTCTACATAATGCGGCTACATTGAAAGAAAATTAAGAGGATGAGGGGGAGGGGGCATTACTTGCGGTTAGTGGGGGGGGGGGGGGGTACGGAGGCTCCGCCTGAACGTCGAAGATGAGGGGGGAGGGGCTCTGACTGGACTAATGTCATCGTCGATCGATGAGGAGGAGGAAGTCAGAGAGGAGGAAAGGGGACATGAAAATGATGTCGCTTGAGTCAAGGAGGAGGGTCAAAAAATATTGGGGGGAACAAAAACTTTTGGCTTGATTGAGAAATGAGGAGAGAAAGGGTGTTACACACCAGTCCCAAAATACGTAGGACTAGGAACACGTAAGCATGCCAGCCGCATGGATATGGCAACTCCAATATATGAAAACCAAACCCATACGTACGCTGTAATATGAATATAAAATCCATAAGTGGTATAAATATATGTCACAAGTCACAGGGTACAATCTAAATCTCATCTACAGAAAATCAATATAAATAACTAACCAGTATCTATGAAACTAGATCTCCATAAAAGTATCTAAGGATGATAGTTGGATGGAAACAAATCCACTACCAACTCGAATGGAAAAGTAAATACAATATAAGTACAATATAACAAACACAATATAGGAATACTAGCTATCAATCAAGGCTCGAAGAGAAGACAACCTCGAATCATATGTAACCATCCGGATCTGCGCTCCTGCAAATACTCAAGAACAGATACACCTGGCAGAGGACCAGGTCCTCAGAGGGACGTAACAAGATACAGAAAGCGAGCCAACTTGAATATAGTAAACATGCATATAATTTGAAAATAAATAAGTATGCTGCACAAGACAATCTATATGAATGCAAATGAGGACAACTTTTTGACGTATGGGCAAGGGCAGGCTACTCGATCTACCTCACAACTCACACACCCGTCAATGGACATCAGAAATCGATATACCGCGGGGGTAGCGACCAGCGAGACTCCAGAAATCGACATACCGCGGGGGTAGCGACCAGCGCGACACACGCCCGTAGTGCGAGCTATATACTACGGTTTACCATAGTGGTTAAAAGCCCATACGCCTAATGATTGTCCTCTCATGATACTAAGTGGCAAGTGTGTGTCAACATACATATAATAGATAGTAATAACTGAAAGAAACTACACATGCAATAAATATACAGAAATACAATAAATATACAGAAATATACTAAGCATGCAAAATACTGTAAGCAATTTGGCAAGGTATCTTGCTTGGTCTGAAAAAGATGAAGTCCCAACTCAAGGCGTCGTCCGATCTACCCGTCACATAAATTAAACAAGTTAGGTTACAAAAGTAGGTGAATAGTTTTTACTATTTTAATCTATTTTAATTCTGAATAAAATAACCTAAAATAGTATTTTAATCTTATTATAATCTGATTTTATTGTTAAGCTCTAATTTTGGTCCAAAGAAAGTCAACTTTAAGGATTTGTGATCCGTGGCACGCAAATCGAGGCAATACGTTGACCAAAAAGTCAACCAACTCAAATCCTAGATTTGTGTATGGAATCTTATATATTTCAATGCTACATGAACACTGGAATAGACGGTTTTATAAAATCACAAGTCAGTAAAGAGTTATGGCCACAAGGGCACACATATGACAGTTTTCGGTGATTTCCTATTTACGTCTACGTTGCACAAATTTTACAGTAGAATAAACTTATATTTTAAATTTTGGAAAAATATTTTTCTGGAAATTCATCATGTCAGTTTTCCGAAACTTTAAACGGTTCGTAATTCCGAGTTCGGGATCTCCCGAAATCTCGAAAATACCAAAATGCATCTGATTTCGGACAACTGGCACTTTTAGAATTTTCTGCAAAAATAGGTTCATAAATTATTAAAATAAATTATATAATCAAAAAACTAACCTTGATATAGTTCTAACAAAAAAAACTTGAGCACGTTTGGAGTCCGGATCTAGGAGATATCGTCTTTTTAATTCGTCATAACTAGTAGAAAATGAGGCTGAATTTATGACGAATTTTGACTATTTTTGGACGAAAAAGAGAGAAATTTGGGGAAAAAAATATGAAGGATGAGGTATTTATAATGGTGGACACTACTTAATTAAATACGACTAGGATTGGTTAATTTGGATAAGATTATGATGAATTTAAATAAGGATAGGATATGCATGAAGTTGCTTTCCTAGTAGGTTCAGGATTTGAATTAATTTAAAATAGAGTTTGAATTTATCTTAATAATTTATAATCTTAAATATAATTAAAGATAATACAAATAATTTAAAAAAATTTATTAATATCTATTAACACTAAATTAACATCTATATAATATTAAGACTATATATATCCAAATAAATCCTAAATAATTTTAAAAATCTAAATAAATTTCTTAAAATTCTAAATAAATTACAAAAAAATATAATTAAATATTTTAAACTAAAATAAATATTTGGTAGGAACAACATGCAAGTATGGTCGTATAGTAAATCATAGAAGTCCTAGAAATTTATGTTTCCTAAGTTTTAATTACCAAAAATTCTAGAAAAATCTCCAAAAATCTAAAATAACCTAAAATAATTCTAAATAAATATTTATATAAGTAAATATATCAAGAAATTTATTTTTTAATTAACTAAGAGAATACTCTAAAGAAATTTAATATCTATAATAAATATAATAATATAAAATACACACAAAATATCTATTTTTGGTGAGGGGGTTTACAAAGGGGGAGTGTAACCTTACGTAGTGACGAAAGTAGTCCGTCGCTATTCCGTCGATATGTATATTATGGCACATTTGCGACAAAATAGCGACATAATATTTGATGTATGAATTATAATAATAAATTTGTCGCTAGTCAGCCGCAATTTCGTTGCTGATTAGCGACCAAACCATTTTCATCATTGCGTTCCGTCGCTGTTTAACAGTATTTTTATAGTGAGTTACTTTTAGAATTAGGGTGGTTTAAAGAAGAGTTTTCTAACCCTAATCCATTTAAATATTAATCATAAGATCAGAAAGTGAAAACTTTCTTAAGATTGCAACTTTATAGGGAGAGGAAGAGAGATTCTGAATTTTGGGGTTGTTTCGAAGAGAAACCGTTTCAAGAAGTACAATGGTTTTTCCTTCTCACATTGTCTTCAGTAATCTTCTTTTATACTCGTTATGATCTATTTTTATCTATTGAAGTGCTGTGGTGATCCGTGTGGATTGATAGATGAATTTTTAAAGGAATCAATGTATTTCCTTTATTCCATTAGTAGAAGATTTTTTAGGTTGGACTCTGATCGTCCTGTTATTTTTTCTATCAAGATTTTTACGTAAATATCTTTGTGTTTGCGTAGTGGTTTTATTGTGATTTTGACATAATCTGGTTTATATTTTTTTTTTGACCCTCACAAGGTTTAACCGGTTTGGGAGAACATTTTCCTTATTTTGTTCCCAATATTTGATCATTTTGGGTGTTATTTGTCCAAATTCACTCATGTTACACAATTCTAACTATGTAGGAGGGGTCATAAAAAAACTAGGTAAGAGATGGGATGGGGTGGGGTTAGGGTGGGTGGAGAACTGCTTTAATTACATACATAAGGTTCCCTTTGCCAAATAATCATTTAAGTTCCAAGTTTCGTGACCAAGTTCAAGTATTTCTCAAAATCCCAAGTTATTAAATTTGTTTTTTTTGGGTCCAAGCTCTATTGTCAACCAACTGTTGGGAGCATAGAAGCATTTTGCCAACCCACCTGAGATAACCAATCCCGTCTAACGAACACCAAGCATAGATAAAGACAAGTATATGGCGGTGACTACGTCACCTGGACAAATCCAAATCTTTATAACCTAGAAGAAATTATAAAATTGACAAAAACTAATGTTGAACCCTTTGCCCTAATAGGTTCAAATAGAATATTATAATTGAAATCACTCACCAACCCCATAGCAATTTTCCTAAGCGAAGGCAACGACTCCTCGATCATATCTTCTTCTTCCTTCTATCTTGGAAGGTGAAGTCCTAAGAGCAAAGCACAATTTTTTTTTTAGATTTTCTGTGGATGAGCACCCTGAATCTCTAACTTGTGTTATGCTCTTTGTGCCTCCACCCTCAACCCATATATATATGATGAGAAAATCCTATTCTAGGTCATAATATGATTTTCTAAATAGAAAAATCCTATTATACCTAAAATAGCTACTCATATACCAAGTTGGACTCCAATAATTGGTCATAATAGGATTTCCTAAATAGGAAGCCCAAAAATAGGAATCATATTATACCTAAAATAACTACTACTAATCCAGACTGGACTCCAATAATCTCTCCCTCCAGTTTGATGAGAGGGTGTTGACCCGATGGCTCCTCAATTGTACTCTGTGCCTGTCACTCTGCGACAGAGTTTCTGCTCCCCCATGCCACCGATCTCTAATCCTCTGAGTTGATTTGCATCTTTCTTCGTCTCCAGCTCCTCGACCGTTACTTCGACGGTAGCTGTCATGCGTAGTACCTCCTATATCACTGGGATCCTGCCGACATCAATGACACGGCCAAGATCGAAGTCCCCGACAATCAGCCTTACCGTGAGTCTTGGCAGCATGTCCTAACTTTCGTCTTTCACCAGAACGTTTTACCATTTTAACGAGCTTAATTAACTTTGGCTGGCCCAACTAAGCGGACGGTGCAGTTCTCCCGAGATTCGAACTCATGAAGCTACCCACCTTCGTGTCAGACTCTGAAGCACCCCCATATACATGCATCATGCACTGTATATGCCGTCGATGACCCACATCTCCCCCAAAATTGGGTGAATGGTGATGCACCCACTTCAGATTGAGTTTACTACAAACCTTGATCACTTTCTTGGCTTCGAACTGCTAAAACCGACATCGCTCTATGAATCTTTGGTAAACCATATGTCACCAAAATCATATCCGTGGAACAACCCCCACCTGGAGACCGACCAGCTATCATGGGACAGACAGACTAACCCTCAATCTTTGGCTCATCACCATTCATCGCTTTGTCTCGACAAACCAAATCCTCCGTAATACTCAAAGTATCTCGAAGACCCTCCGCAGCAAGTTCCTGGCGATCCACTAACTCCTGCCGAATACCCCTCGAACCTCCATCTGATGTTGGTGGCCTTCTTGTATAACTCAGTGACTTAAGCATGTACATGCCACAACATAAATCTCCTCGAGCTAACTGTTGGGAACCCTTCGTAAGCATCCAATCTTTGTCCCCAAATGCGCTACAACAGCCATCATCTACCAGTCTCCCTACCAAAACTAAGTTGTAGAGCAAACTCGGTACATGTTGCACACCCTTGAGAATAAGCTTCTCACCAAGCTTTGTTGTCAAGTGCACATCATCGATGTCTACAACTACAATCGTTCCCTTGTTGTCCATCTTCACACGTCCAAACATGCCACCACGGTATGACGTAAAGATCCTCTTATGCGGAGTGGCATGATACTATGCCCCTGTGTCCATGACCCAGTCGCCATCATGACATATGCCACAAGGTTCCCTTGCGTCGGTCGCTACGATGATGAGATCTTCCATAGCCGTGAGATCCTCCTGATCTCCTTGCTTTTGGCCTTATCGGCTTTGAACTTCATGCAATTCCTCTTGATATGACCCATTTCACCATAGTGATAGCATCCCTCATTGCGGTCCATAATCGCAAGATTCTGAGAACTCTCTCATATCCTCGCATATGACTTGGGTCTTCCCTTCCCGTAGGAAGCTACCAGAGCGGACTCCTGCGATGATTCTATCTGCTTACGTCGGACCTCCTCATTCAATAAGCTGATTTTGACTGCCTCCATCGTGACAACTCCATCAGGTGCAGAGTTGCTCACCGACACCACCAACGTCTCTCAGCTTTTCGGTAGAGAAATCAAAAGAAGCAGGGCCTGAAGCTCATCCTCAATCACCATATTCATCCCAGACAGCTGATTGATGATGTTCTGAACCTCTTTCAGATGGTGTGCCACCGGTGCACCCTCCGTATACTTTGAGTTGACGAGTTTGCGAATTAGAAATGCCTTGTTGCCAGCTGTCTTTCTTTCGTACAGCGAATGCAGCTTCTTCCACAATGCTTTTGCAAAACTATCCATGGACACGTGGTGAAACACTGAATCGTACAGCCATTGGCGGATGAATCCAACAGCCTTCTGATCCAGTCTTTTCTAGTCATCAACACATTTGTCTGTCGGCTTGGCGCTGTCGCCCTCCAATGGACCACGCAAGTCCTTGCACCAGAGTAGATCCTCCATCCTTGGCTTCGAAATCGTCCAGTTCTCCCTTGTGAGAGTAATCATCGAGTGTTCATCTGCTCCGTAGACATAGTTTCCATAACCAAACCTGTAGCTTTGATACCACTTGGGCGCCCAACAAGTGGTATCAGAGTCCAAGGTTTCGGGACTGATTTGGACGGCTCAAATTGGTTCGAGACAGATGGTGTTGAACGTTCATGTGTATAATCGGATTATACGATCTCTTCTCAATGTGGAGTAGGAGAGGCAACTACCCGAATTGTCTTCAAAGGTGGGTCTCGCGGGCCCAAGGTGGAGCAAGACATTGTGGTAGGCACACAATGGTGGTGTGGATGAACGTGTCAGGTTTGAGTCTGTGGTCAAACGGATCGAGATGGCAATATGTTGGATCTCGTGGGTGCTCAGCTAGCGGGTACGAGCAAAAAGGTAGCAAAGGTGCTAAGGTTGTTCGGTTGGCGGGAATGAGCAAAAAGGTAGCAGAGGAGCTAAGGTTGCTCGGCTGACGGGAATGAGCAAAGGTAGCAGGGGTGCTAAGGTTGTTCGGCTAGCGAAAATGAGCTAAATGTGGAGATTGTTGGATTGTATCTCGTTTTCGGTTGAGCGCTCAAAATGGGGACGACAATGAAGTTGGTAATTTAGTCTCACGTCGGGTAGGAGGTGTGATCATGAGGTGTAGATAATTGAGATTGGTTCAGGTCTTACATAAAAAATTTCTTTTAAGGTATATGGGCCCAGTTCAATATTGCACTTCATGGCCAACTCCGATTTGGGTCACATCGTGTTCCCAACACCAACCAAATACAATAACGCATGAGAGAGAGAGAGAGAGACTTAAGGAATTTGGCTATACATATGTGTCCTATTGGTGATTATTTTGGGTTCTGCAAGTTCTCTAATATTTTGATAACTAAACAATCGTATATGTTTCAGTGAGTCTTCACCTTCGGAAGGAGAAACGGACTCCCCGATAGCGAGTTGGTCTCTTAGCGGATGATGGCTTGTTAATGGTCACTCGAACTCGATTTTCTAAATTAGTAAAGAATGATTTAAAATAAATAAAAAATATTATAAAATAATAATTTTGGCATCCAACTTCGAGATAAATATTAAAATATTAATCACCAGATTCGCAGCTATTACACGGATTAGACTTCGATGATTCCGTAAATTTTCTACGTTTGAGTTTGTCTCTTTTGTGTTGTTATATTTTGTGGATGATTCTGGTGCATGTTTTCTGTAAATATTTTCATTTGATGTGATTGCTGCACTTTCCGGTATATATCGCTTGGCGAGCAATCTCTTTCAAATGGAAGGCGATATGGGAAAGTTTATGTTAAGCTTAGAGATTGATTGGTCAGCAATCTTATTCTGTTGATGTTCCGTGCAACGCTACGTATCTTGACTGATTCCATAATCTTTCCAGTAGTAGTTTTTTTTTTTTTTTTTTTCCTTCCTCCTGTCCCCTCATTCTTAATACCAACAACGAAAATATGTTTCAGTGAGTCTTCACCCTCGCCTAGTGAACGCCATTTGCACCAGGATTCTCCTTGTTGATGTCGAACATTTTGAGATTTTATTATCCAAAGATCTACGAAGTTTGATGATAAGAAATAACTTAGCCAGCTAATTAATTACTTGCCCAACAAAAAAATTTAAACAACTGACTTGTAGTGTTAGAACAAGCAAGATGTCCCTGTCCGTATGGGAATCAAGGTGTTATTATTGTTTTTGTTGATTCGAGTATACACATCTAACTGCTTACTTGGGGGGAGGTCTTGTCCTGTTCGGAGTACTGGTTAAGAGTTGACAAATTAGAGGATTATCAAGCACAGGGTCAGCACATCACAATCACCAGTGTTGCATGTGATCACAGTGATTAACATAATGTTCTAAAAAAAACAACATGCTTCTAAACCTAAAACTCACATTAATTGGTTGCATATTTTTGAAATTGAAACATGCTTATGCACGTGTCATTCGCGAACATCCACGAGCAAGAAACGAGCCAGTACGCGACATAGAACAACAAATTATATACTCTTAAACTAATTAACATTCCTTGGGCTTGCTCATACCGGCACTGTTCCCAGGTCATGAATTCCTTTGCTTAGCAATCTTAGGTGTACGTATGATTCCAGTAGGGATTCCTTTCATACTATGTATGTAGGGAAATAGCTTAGTACAAGCTTGTTATTCCATTTTAACGATGATTCTTTTCACACTATGTAGGAACTAGCTTAATAAGATGAGCTTAAATTTTAGAATCGGTCGCGCGGTGGGTGGTGGTGGAGAGCCCGAGAGCCACGTGGCACCTCCACCCATCGGTTGGATTAAAAAAATCCGAAGTTAGCAGGAAACTGACGTTTGATTTTTTGATCCGGCCAATAAGAAGCGTCACATGATCTTTGTCTGCGTCCCCCGCGGTCTGTTATGAATTTTTCTAAATTTTATCCATGTAATAACTTTTCAGGTTTTATAATTACCATCTTTGTATGACAATTGCAGCTAACTTTGCAAGGAATAATTAATGGTAGCTAGCGATCTCACCTTCACTCAAGAGCAGATTCACCCTAGGATGAGAGAGAGCGGCCTCTCTCCCTGGATTATAAGAAAAGTAAGAAAAAGAGAGACTGTGTTGTAGCTGATTAAATTATTTTGTGGCTACTCTTATTAACGTATATGTATATAAAATATATAGTAAAAGAAAAAAAAACGTACAAAGTATTCTTTAAGAATATAATTTTTCAGAAATTCAAGTGGATAAAATTAAAATATTTTGAGAGAAAAAAAGCAGTGAAAAAAAAATCTAATCGAAGAAAAAAAAAAGTAAAATACGCAAAGACACTCTTCAGGATGTCTCCATTAACATCTTTAGAATGCTTTCGGAGGTATAGAGTTTTGGTGTCTTGGTTCTCATGGAGTCGGCAATTGTGTCTTGGACGCTTATGCTTCGGCCTCTAAGGCTCATATGCAAAGCCTCCAAGACATCGCCGTCGACTCTCTCTTTATATATATATATATATATATATATATATATATATATATATATATATATATATATATATATATATATATATTTGAAAAAAAGAAGATAATTTCATTCCAACTAGAAATATTATAACCAATCCACTCTTAAGCAGCCGTGTTATCTTGACTCATCCTCTTAACATCATACTCAATATTGTGCAAGATACCAATTTGGACAATGTGCACATTCTCAAATATATGATTATTCCGTTCTCTTCAGACATGCCACATTGTCGATGCCAACCTAATGCAATTGCTTCCCGTAACCACAACGATCCTTGACTTATAATTTTGTTTATGCAAAACCTCCAAGACATCGCCCCAGTTTTTTTTTTATTTGGGTGGTGGTAGTGGGTTGGGGGGGGGGGGGGTTGTCCGAACGCAAGACTTTGATACAACAAATTATGGTGTTCACTCTTCCAGAGTGGGGATGATAGGTCAGCACCCTTCCAAAGTGCAATGGAGGCCATTGTCCTAGGTCTGGACTTTTATGTTCATCCAATGACCCTTGTCTAGGTAAGTCTCTCTCTCTCTCTCTCTCTCTATATATATATATATATATATATATATATATATATATATATATATATATATATATATAGAGGAAATATGGGATCCAGAAGCCCTAGCAGAGCAGGCGATCTAGAAACCCTAAGGCGCGACTTCAACAGATGGGATCCGGGGTTGTCATCGACCAGAGTTGACGATAATGGAGACAAGCGAAGTCCTCTAGCCATTGCATGGGACCCAGGCATCGGACAAGATTGGCCGACTAATGTGTGGATGGGCTGCGAACCGACACAGAATGGAAGTAAAACAGAGGGTGAAGGGTGGACAACTGTAATCCGACGAAAGAAGACGCGGACGGGGTATGAGACTCGTCTCACTGTTCTAGTATTCGTACCCGATATTCGTGTATTATACATATATATCTTGCTTATTGTTTAATTGCTTACATCTTGCTTTATGTCATTCATGCATTATTTATGTTATTTTTTAAGTTTCTCTTAGTTGCATGCTTTGAACCGTTGGTCCTTTGGTTTTCTTGGTGGGTGACTGTGATTAACCCGGGTGAGAGGCATGGATTATGATCAAATGGCCTACAATCAATCACTAGACTATAAAAGCAACAATCACATTATCTTTCCTCTACTTTTCTTTTCCTTTCATTTCTCTTTCCTTCTTCATTTCTTCCCCGCAGAGAGCAGCAGCCGAGCTTGGTCTTGGCCATGGATGACCTTGGTAGTATTGGTATTAGGCTAAAACTTGACTGTAGGTAAGTACATCTTGCCAACCAAAGGAACAACCTTGGATCTTACTTTGATTCTTAGTATAGTTTATTTTATCATTTAATCAATTTTATTTTTGGGTAACACTTAGAACTTGTCACATTGATGATTTTATTTTCCTTAGATTGGATTGCTCATGGTGTCCAAGAATAGCAAGTCAGAGAATGCAAAGTTGGCCCGAGATTGTATCCAAAAAATACACAGGGAACCCTTGTCGCATAAGCAAAGTTCCAGTGAGCGCACTTGTGTGTGTTTCACAAATTTCTTAGAAAGTGTGCCAAGATATGTTAAGTATTGCAATGATAATTGCACTAAAGCTATGGTGACACTACCTTTATGGAGAGCGTGTTAAGATTTATACAGATCGCAAAAGTCTGAAGTATGCCTACACGCAGAAGGAGCTCAACCTGAGGCAGAGGCACTGGCTAGAGTTGATGACAGATTATGATATCGAGTTGCAGTACCACCCTGGCAAGGCGAATGTAGTAGCATATGCCTTAAGCAGGAAGCCCATGGCATATTTTTACGACTCATCGCCGGTTGTTAGAGGATCTTCAGGAACTCAGGATTAAGATTGTAATGCCAGGCATGGATGGACAGATGGTCAGTCTCGAGGATTCAGTCCATATTTATTGAGAGGACCAAGGCAGCCTTGCCTACAGATACGAGATTTAGACGACTGCGAGAAAGGACAGAGGCCGACATGCAGACGGGACTCGGGATACATGAAGACGGAACATTGAGGTATGGAGATCGCCTATACGTTCCGAGTGGCGAGCTACGCCAAGAGTTGATGACCGAGGCTCATAGCTCGATTTATTTTATTCATCCCGGGGGTACGAAGATGTACCGAGGCTTGAGGTAACATTTCTGGTGGCATGGGATGAAGAGAGAGATTGCAAGATTCGTGGCGAATGTTTAGTTTGTCAGCAAGTCAAGGCTGAACATCAGAGGACTGCAGGACTATTGTAGCCGCTTTCCATTCTCGAGTGGAAGTGGGAACACATTATCATGGACTTCGTCACAGGATTCCCGCGGAGCCCTAGCGGGAAAGATGTAGTTTGGGTTGTCGTAGACAGACTCACCAAGTCTGCACACTTCTTTCCCTTCAGAGTTGGGCAGTCCACGGAGATATTAGCTGACATATATATGAGGCAGATAGTACGACTACATGGAGTGCTTGTCAGCATCGTATCGAATCGTAATTCCAGATTCACGTCACATTTTTGGCGGAGTATGCAGGAGAGCCTAGAAAATCGTCTCAAGTTCAGCACTGCATATCATCCACAGACTGATGGCCAGTCAGAGCGCACGATACAGATATTGGAGGATATGTGGAAAACGTGCATGATTGATTTTGGAGGATCTTGGGAGGACCATCTACACTTGGTAGAATTCTCCTATAATAACAGCTACCAGGCTAGCATACAGATGGCACCTTATGAGGCACTATATGGCAGGAAATATAGGTCACCAGTATATTGGACTGACATGGGAGAGCGTCATATACTTGGTCCAGATTTGGTGACACAGACAGTGGAGAAAGTCAAGTAGATTCAGAGCCACCTGCGTGTCACGCCCCGATTTTGCCCAATCGATAATCGTCCCCCGGGCGTGATGCCGTGCACGCGTAGGGCGCGCGTGCACAAGGCCTAGGCATAATGATGATCTTTAGAGCATATACAACAGAGTACGCAAATAAGATAACACACATTGAGGCATAAAAAAGTTTCCTTTTTATTGATAATGAACATCTGTTTACAGACTCTTGACCCAAAACGATAAAGATGCCACACGGGCTTACAACTTGGATACAAAATGAGATAGCCATTCCATTTATTATATCCCTTACTTAAATTCAAAATACCAAAACACCTTGGGTGCGAGTCAGCACCATCGCCTTGTAGCTTCCAAAAGTAAGAACGAGCTCCTTGCTTCTTATGTACTGGAGCTACCAGAAGTCACGACACGAATGCGTCTCGATTTACAAAGAGGTTGGAGAAAACTTCAGCTCCTCGCCGCGTCGCCTTGGCTCGGGGAACCTGCTGCAACGAGGGTCAGTACTTCGAAAAGTACCGGTGAGGGCGAGCGTACCCAACTTAACCAAAATCTACAACGAATTTATATGAGCATGTAACATTTATTATCATATGATCTATCTATCTTGTCTTAGTTCAATTCTTCGCATAAGATAAAGTAAAATAACATAACCAAATGTGCCACCGCTCGGTGACTTTACCTGTACCGTCTGAGCCACCTGTACAAAACTTACCATGACCTTCCCTGCCACGAAGACATAGTTAGTCTGCACAGTTAAATATACATAACAATCACTTGGTTGGACTTGGGATGGGTCGGCTGCCATTCCGCCTCGGGTAGCTAGCCCTTAGCGGACGCACGGACCCATCCAATGCTAGGACTACACTAGCAAATTGTTCTACCCGGGGCGAAGCGGTCCCGGTGCCCCGGCGACCGTTCGTAGAACGATATCCCTTGTATACAAGTTGTCCAAGACCATACCACCGCAACCAACTAAGTTATCACATGAAACACATATCCAAGCAATACAAGCAAGTGAACATAGTGTATTTTTCCATAGTCTATGCTACTTGTGTAAGGATCACATTTTTCTTCCCATTTTGCACCATACCATGAACAGTTATAGATAAATGAATCTAACTACAACTTAACACAGAAATGGTTATGATATATGACGGGCATGCACATTATAATATGATCGTTCAGAACAGTTTCCATATGACAAGCATTATTGGTGTTTCAAGCCTACTTCTTTTCTATTTTGACTCAGTCATATGTGTTTTAGTATCGTTTGATCGGAATGAACAATGAGTCAATCTATTTAGAATACAGACTTGGAAGAAGGGAGCTAATTGAAATAAAGCCACTCACAAGTTAGGGAAGTAGGAGAGAAAGGAAGAACTTTAAGACTCCACGTGAGCGTCGTCTACCCGATCACCTGCACGCACCAACAGATAATCAATATCCCCTGCTTCGGTCTCCGAGGTTCGATATAAAATTGCGAGATCCTAAGAACGAAAGCAATAAAATTCATTAAAACCGTTCAAGAAAATGCAAGTCATAAAACCAACAAGAAAGCAACCAAGCGGCACAAAAACGGGCAAGAAACCAACGCAACGGAAAGGTCCCTCTCGACTCTGCCGTCGAGTCCATCCTTGAGGCACGATCCATTGAATATGGGACCTGATTCCGAAGAAACCAATCCATAACGAGGAAAGGATCTTGATTCAATCTGTCCCGTTCGGACGGTCGTAAGTATTTCTTGGTCGCGCTCCCCGAATAGGGGGAACGGGGTATTATATCATAACCATCCAAAAGAAAGTTTCGTCCCGAAACTTAGGAATAGAACCTACCGCTAAGGAACAATGTAGGAAACCTTTCCCTCATATCAGATTCGATTTTCCACGTCGATTCTTCGACCGCGTGGTTCCGCCACAGAACGCGCACTAACGATACTGCCCGATTCCGTAACTGCTTTTCCTTACGTTCCAATATCTGTACGGGTTCTTCGACGTACGACAAGTCTGCCTGCAGATCTAACTGATCCAAGTCTACCACATGGTTCGGGTCGTGCACAAATTTTCTTAGTTGAGACACATGAAAAATATTGTGCACATCTGATAGGGCTGGCGGCAACGCAATTTGATAGGCAACTGAAGTGACTCGTTTGAGAATTTCGAACGGGCCAACAAATCTCGGACTCAACTTTCATTTTATCCCGAATCTTGTAACGCCACGCATGGGCGAGACTTTTAAGAACACATGGTCCCCTTCTTGGAATTCAAGAGGGCGACGATGAATATCGGCATAGCTCTTTTGCCGACTTTGTGCTACTTTTAACCGTTCTCGAATCAGCCGAACCTTCTGTACTGTTTGTTCAACCAGTTCCGGCCCAAGGATTTGCCTCTCCCCAACTTCATCCCAACAGATCGGTGACCTACACTTCCGCCCATACAACGCCTCATACGGAGCCATCTGGATGCTAGACTGATAACTGTTGTTGTAAGCAAATTCGGCTAGCGGCAGGTTGACGTCCCAACTTGACTTGGAATCGATTACACAGAGGCACATCATATCTTTTAGTACCTGATTCACCCGTTCTGTCTGGCCATCGGTTTGAGGATGGTAGGCTGAGCTGAATTTTAACTTGGTCCCCATCGACGACTGAAGGCTTTCCCAGAAATGTGAGACGAACCGTCCGTCCCGATCTGATACTATAGAAACTGGCACTCCGTGCAGCCGGACTATCTCGTCAAGGTAGGTCTGGGCAAGGCGATCGGCGCCCCAAGTACTTTTAATGGCAATAAAGTGTGCAGACTTGGTTAACCGGTCGACGATGACCCAGATTGCGTCATTCCCCCGTTGCGTCCTCGGCAGACCAACAATAAAGTCCATGCTGATGTGCTCCCACTTCCATTCCGGGATAGCAAGATTTTGTATTTCTTCGCCCGGCCTCTGATGTTCTGCTTTCACCCTCTGACAGGTTATGCATTGCGACACAAAGAGTGCTACATCTTTCTTCATGTCGTGCCACCAGAAGACAGTACGAAGGTTCTTATACATTTTCGTGCTCCCGGGATGGATCGCATAGGCTGCATAATGTGCTTCCGTGAGGATTTCCTTTCTGAGTTCAGAATCATTGAGGACGCATAGCCTTCCCTTCACTCGCAACACCCCATTCTCATCTACTGTAAAGTCTTTCGCCTTCCCCGATTGGACCTGCTCTCGCATTTTTCGGAGGAATGGATCGTCTCTTTGAGTAGATGTGACTCTCTCTATCAGATTGGTACAAATCGCATCTGAGCAACCCGCGCGCCACGATAACGAATTCTGAGTTCGATGCCCATTTCTTCTAACTCCTTTCGTAACCTGCGATCGACGGACAGAGATCCCGCAAAGACCCGACTCAACGCATCTGCTACCACATTTTTCTTACCAGGTGTGTAGTCTATCGTCAAGTCGTAATCCTTTATCAATTCTAGCCAGCGCCTCTGTCGGAGGTTCAGATCTGCTTGGGTGAACAAGTACTTTAAACTTTTGTGGTCGGTATAGATTCGGCAAGGCACCCCATAAAGGTTGTCACTACCACATTCCGAAAACAGGGGTAATTTCGGCTTTTTACAATATTTAATATTATTGTAGTTATAATTAATTAAATTGCATGATAGTATATTTGATTTTAAATATTTATGAGTGATGTGTAATTAAATATAGTATTATATGCAGTGTTTATTTATTTATTTTTTTGCTAGCAGACTAGACCTAGAAGCCCAGTGGATGACCACCTGTCCGAATTATAGAATTCCGGATTTTATTATTTTATCTAGAATTTAATATTTGGAGATTGTAATTTATTTCCGTATTTTATTTAATATTTTGCGCAATTGCCTTTGCTTCGATATTTGGAGCATTATCCAGACTTTTGTCTTCCAACAAGTTTCACAATCTTGCCCTAGACATGCCCGCCTTCAATTCTGCTATTTTTGCAACTCGTAATTATGCTCTTTGTGCATTAATTCTAGCCGCGCAAAAATCGTCGCGGACGTTATTTAATTAATCCCTATTTTGTATCGTTGTGCGTTCCAATCGAAAATTGGAGGCCATTTTGACCTATTTTTCGTGCGGCCCAAATTAGGGTAATATTCTGTTCTGAGTCTTCTTCAATATTGGTATTGATGACCTGACCTGATTTTGGCCCCATGTACTCCTAATTAATTGTTGAACACAACTTGTATTTATTCCTATTTAAATTGAGGATACTATTTTATCTGATTCTAAAATCCCAATTTAATTCCAGTGCCCTGCAAATTCAGCCCATACCTATCTTACAGTGCCCCCTGACCCTACAAAACATCGGACCCCGAATCGCCCGCCCAATTTTCGTCATTTCATGTGTTTGTGCAATTTCCCAAATTTAAGGGGGTTAAATTGCAAATTGGCATTTTGTGCCAACACCCAATTATTTTTAAACCAATGAGGGAGCCTATTAATTTTTAATTAAAAACCCTCATCCCTACATGAATTATTTTTTCCTTCATGAAATCCTGGCCACCCATTCATGGGATGCAATCACCACCCTCCATCACACCCTCTCTCATCCTATTTAATGACATGTCCCATCCTCAACCCTAATCCCTAGGCAACCTAGAAAACACCACCCTCCACAAGCCCCCATTCTCCCTCACCAAACCGTAGCCCCTATTCTTCTTCTCTTCTTCTTCTTCTTCTTCTTCTCTTTTCTTTTCTTCTTCTCTTTCTTTCTCCTTCTTCTTTAGTTTTTTATTTTGAATTCAAATATTCAAATAGGGGGGGGGGGGATACTGTGCTCAACCACTGCTCCCGGCCGAGCACAGTTCCTCCGGCGGCGTGCTCTGTGCACCGGCCGGCGAGCGGCCCGGCCCGCCGACTGCTGTGCTCCCCCTCTGCCATTCCAACTCCTCCCATCCCCCATCACCTTCACTCCCTGTGTCCGGCGACTGAGCCGATCCCTCCGGCGGCCAAACTCCTCCACCATCATCATCTATTACTCTCCGGCGGCCCACCAACAGCGAGTCCGGCGGCCCCCACTGAACCCGCTGGCAGCAGCCCCCGCGTTCGAGTCCCCTTGCCGCTGCTGTTCTTCTCCGTTCTCCGGCGCTGCACAGATCCGGCGGCCTGCAGTAGTTCCCGCCGGCTGCTCCTGCTGCTCGGCACATCCCTCCGGCACCCCGGCAACACCACCATCATCTACACCATTCACCACCACCACCATCAACACCATTACCTCCACCACCTCCTCCCTGTCCTCCGGCGGTCTCCGGTCCGGCGGCCGGCCAGCGAGCCCAACACAGTGAGTCCCCTCTTCTTCTCCCTCCTTCTTTATATATATATATATATGTATATATATGTATATATATATATATATATATATGTATATATGTATGTATATAACTTGTAAAATATATTAGTGTATATATATGTGTAAGTACATATTTAATTTGTATAGGTATATTTATGCATTTTTTTATACTTAGTATATTTTCATATTAGATATGTATATGTACAAGTATTTATTTTTAAATAAATGTTAACATATGAATAAGTATATTAACTATTTTTATTAAATTGTGTAATTGAATATGTATCAAATTAATATTTTAAGTACATGAATATGAATAGCATTTTTTTGATTAATATTAATATACATAATGTATATACACATGTTCTCTATTTTTATGTATATGTAGGCAAACGTATATATATATTTTGCATATACATATTTAATATCATATGTAGAATAATGTATTGGTATACAGGAATATGTATAGTATATAAGAATTGGTATTGTATAATTTAATACATGTACATGTATATTTTATTTTTCATTAAATGTTAAACATGTATTAAATATGTACTTTAGTATTTAATATTATATATATAATGTATTGGCATATATATATGTGTATATATATTTTATAAACCCTTGGCATGTTTTTAATGTATATACATATATATTGTATATGTGTTTAATTTGATAGATAAATACGTGTTCTACTATAAGTATTTTAAATATATATATACTTAGCATATTTTAAGGTATGTTTAATTGGTATATATATAAAACCGTATTTTGGTATAAACCTATATATGTAGATTATATTTTTGTATTGGGTTGTATATATAATAAATTGGTATATTTACCTGGATATAGTATTGTATATTTTAATTGGTATATATGAGTATATATATGTAATTAGTCTATGTGTGTATTTTGTTAATTCGTATGTGTAGATATATTTTGTATAATCTTTAGTATATTTTTAATATATATATACATTGCATATGTATTTAATTTGATATATATAGATATATTGTAAGTATATATATGTTATTAAGATATGTATATAAGTATTCCTATTAGATGACCCTAGTTGACTAGTGCCCTGCCTGGCATAGCCCTGAGGCCAGTATAATTCTTCTGTGTGTTAGGATAGCATCTGATACAAGTGTTATTGTGATATGTTTTTAGGACTGTTGGTTCACCCAAGGAATACTCTGGAACAGGACACCATAAATACCAGCTAAGGACCCAAGGCAAGTACATTCTCTGATAATTTCCAATTCTTGATAATTTTTATAAATTCAACAATCATGAAATGTTACATCTGAATCCTTGATACTGTGCTACACGGACTAGTATAGCTTGGATCTGCAGTCATGAGATGTTATCTTGATTATCGTATTGACATTGTACACGACATGTATATTTAGACATCGTACATGATAGACTTGACTTGCTCGTGTATCGTGACGTGTCATGGTTGGATCCACAGTACTAGTTGGGGGCGGGGAAGTAGTTAGTAAGAAATGTGATCATAACCTCTTATTGTAGTATAGAAATTGTAAGTGTTAATCATGCTCTTCACCCATGATTAGCCAGGCCTTGTAGCTATCGTACATGTTCCCAAGCCGATCACATTTTGAAACTACTATTTCAAACACTTAGAATAGATTACAGTTCCCTATTTTAGATCATATACTACATCACCCGTATATGATACTGTTCCTTGTTTCTTTTTATTTCCATACATGCACTGACTGTATCATATTGCCTGTCTCTTTACATTGCCTGTCTCTCATAAATTGCCATTGCATTTATTTCACTGTCTTCTCAGTAGCTAGCATGACATGTTTTATTGTATTATAGACATTATCAATTAATGGAACTGTTATTTGAGAGTGTTGCTTTGCTCCTTCCTGACTGGAAATATTTTTCCAGACTATGCCTTAGAGGACCGCTGTCCGACACTTTATGGACCATATGGTGAGTAGCTGCAGATTTGGTAGTTTAGTTGTGATTCCAGAGATCTAGCCGGAATCATTAGTTTTCTGTTTATTTCTTTTAGTAGACTATTTGGTACCGGATTTGTCTCCGGCCTTTTGATGATTCTTGGATATTGTTAAGTTAAGTTATTTCTTGTGGACTTGTGTTGTGTTTAATTTTAGTTTTATTATTCGAAATCTTATCGTGCTGTAATCCTGTGATTGAGTATGTGTTCATCTTATTTGTGTCATCCGTGCCTCCTAATGGAGATTGGATGTTTGCGTGACATTAGTTAGATCGTATCAATACCTAGACAACGTTCTACCGCTGATGCTGCGGCGTAGGCTGGACGTACCCACGCACTCGTGCCCCTAAACCGGGTGCGGGTCGTGACAAAGGTAGTGTCGCCACAATTTCAACCCGAACACAATTGCTGCCAGTTCCAGATCATGCGTGGGATAATTCTTCTCGTACTTTCTCAGCTGTCTGGATGCATAGGCTATCACTCTGTCTCGCTGCATAAGTACACACCCTAAGCCCTGCCCTGAAGCGTCACTGAAGATTTGGAATCCCGAAGTCTCGTCCGGTAATGCAAGTAACGGGGCAGAGGTTAGGCGATGCTTTAACTCTTGAAATACAGTTTCGCAGTCGGTGGACCACTCAAATGCGACTCCCTTCTGAGTGAGGCGAGTCAGAGGTGAGGCAAGTTTGGAAAAATCCTTTACGAACCGTCTGTAGTAGCCCGCTAACCCGAGGAAGCTTCGAATTTTACTAACCGAGGCAGGTCGTTTCCACTCGACAATCGCTTCTACCTTCTTCGGGTCAACTGAAATACCTCCCGCAGAAATGATATACCCTAGGAAAGATACACTGCTCAGCCAAAATTCGCACTTACTCAGTTTCGCATACAACTTGTTGTCTCGAAGGGTTTGTAGCACGGTGCGCAAGTGCTCTGCATGCTCTGCCCTATTCTTCGAATACACCAAGATATCATTAATGAACACTACTACAAATCTGTCGAGGTAGGGTCGAAATACTTGGTTCATCAAACCCATAAAGGCAGCGGGGGCATTGGTCAGACCGAACGGCATTACTAAAAACTCATAATGGCCGTAGCGAGTGCGAAAGGCTGACTTTGGCACGTCGTCCGGCTTAATTTTGAGCTGATGGTAATCCGAACGGAGATCGATTTTCGAGAACACTGTGGCAGCCTGTAACTGATCAAAAAGATCGTCTATCCTGGGAAGGGGATATTTGTTTCGAACAGTTGCCTTGTTTAATTCTCGATAGTCGATGCAGAGTCGCATCGAGCCATCCTTCTTCTTAACGAACAGCACCGGCGCCTGTCACCACCCCATTTCCAGAGCCGGGTATTTTTTTTTATTTTTAATTTGGTTAATTGTGTATTATTTATAATTAATTGTATTTATGTTTAATTAGTGATTGCATTATTTTTTATTATTTTTATTTTGATTGTTTTAGGACTTTGGCTAGCCTGGACCCATGTCAGACCCTAGTGGACCCATGTCCGACCCAGCCCACACCCCTGTGAGACTTATTTTGGGGCTTAGAATATTTATTTTATTTTTAGGAGGTTAGTGGGAGAGATTTGGAACTAGTTTGAGTGCTTTTGGAACCCGGAACCCAAAACCAAGTGAGTAGGGGCATTTTGGGAATTTAGAAACTTGGCAACCCCTTTATTATTACCATGGCCGGCCCCAAACCCTTCCCCCAACCCGTGGACAGCAGCCCCACAGCCCCCTTTCTTCATTCCACTTCTTCTTCTTCACTTCTTCTTCTTCTCCACTTCTTCTTCTTCTCCTTCTTCCTCCAAAGTAAGTTTTCTTCCACTTTTCTTCTTCTTTCTTCCATTCCTTCTTCTCTAAGTTAACTCTAACCCTAGATCTTTCCCTAACCTAGGTGGGTAGAGCCTAGATTTGGTGTTGGAGCTTGGATTTGAGGCTTGGAAGCTTGGATTGGAGGATTTGGAGCATTTTGGGGATTTTTGCTTGGGATTCCAACTCCCAAGATGTAAACCCTAAATTTCCCCTTGTAATTACTCTTTTATAGTGTAATTAATATTTTAGAACCTTCCTAGACCCTTAGGCTACCCGTGGGAGGAAGTTGGAACTAGTTGGGTAGTGTTTAGAGACTTTAACATTAGGTTTTGTGTCAATTTCGGGTGAAATCCGAATTTGGCCCAATTTTGGGTGATGCCCTAGGTTAGATGGACCTAGGTAGACGTTGTCGGGAGTCGTGAGGGTGAGTGCGTGTCTCCGTTCGGACACGGGAAGTCGTGTCGCGGAGAAACGGGCGTTTCGGGCGAAATTGGGGCTTTTCGTCGTCGCCGATTCTAAGTGCGTGTGCGTTTCCGCCACGGGCCTAGAATCGACGCGGGAGCACATTTTCTAGGATCTAGGCATCGTGTAGAGCGCGTGGGTAAATTTTGGGCCGAATCCGAGTTCGTTTGGTGTGCGTTTCAGGAGGTTTTCCGAGCCGCGCACCACGTGTTCGTCGAAATGACCGAACGGCCATTTCGACTTGGTTTCCTCGTTTCGGCTTTGTGCGCGCGTTGGGTTAGTATCGGAGAGTGTGTGCTAGAGTTTTCGGGCTATATTTTATATATTTTTGGGTGTTTGGGCGTGTCGGGGTCGTTGGGCGTGCGTTGGTGGGCGTTGTGGGCGTGGTGTGCGTTGTGTTGTGTTTGTTTATATACGTGTGTATATATATATTGTGTGTGTGTTTTTATATATATATTTATATATATATGTGTGGTTATGTGTTTGTGAGCGTGTTAGTGAGTGCTTGTGTGAGTGTGTTGGTGCTAGTGTGTGTGTGTAGGTGAGTGTGTGAGTGTGAGTGAGTGTTTATAGATATATATATAGGAGTATATGTATGTGTGTATATGTGTATATGTATATATATTTTGTATATATATTTATATATATGTATGAGTGTTTGTGTGTGTAGTTGTGCATTAGTGAGTGTGTGTGTTAGTGTGTGTGAGAGTGTGTGTGTGAGGTTGTGTGAGAGTGAGTGTGAGAGTGTGTGAGGATATATATATATATATGTTTGAGTGTGTGAGTGTTTATATGCATATATATATATTAGTGTGTGTATATATATATTGATATATGTGTGTAGATATATGTATATATAGATATGTGAGTGTATATGTGTGTGTAGATATATGTTAGAGTGTGTTGGTATATAGATATTAGTATATATGTTAGTGTGTGTGTGTGTAGATGTATAGATATATATATTAGTGTATATATATATATAGATATAGATGTATGTATATATATATATATGTAGATATATATATAGGAGTGTGCGTGTGTGCTTGTGAGAGGAAGGGGGGAGGCTGAACAGAACCTGGACTGGAGCCGCAGCAGCAGCGTGCTGCTGCACTGTGCTGCAGCAGCAGCAGGTAGCAGCCACAGCAGCAGTATGAAGCAAGGAGCAGCTGCAGCAGCAATCTGGAGGAGCAGCAGCAGCAGTACATGCTGCAGCAGCAGCACAGTACCAAGCAGCGAGCAGCAGCAAGGTGAGAAGCAGCTAGCAACAGCAGTATCAATGCGAGGGAGAGTTAGAGAGAGGTATATATATATAGACATAGATAGATAGATTCATAAATAGGTAGATCAATAGATAAGTATATAGATAGATCTATAGTTAGTTAGATAGAGTTTTAGATAACTAGATAGGTAGAGGAATAGATAGTAGATAGGTATCTAGTTAGCTAGATAACTAGAATAGATAGATAGATAGATAGTATCATAGATAGATAGATATCTATGGATAGATAGATAGTTAGTTTATTAGATAGATAGCTAAGTAGTTAAATAGATTAGAGAGATAGATAGGTAGTTGGATAAATAGGTAAGATGAGTTATGGATAATTAGATAGATGGATAGATAGATATTGATAGATAGATAGCTAGGTATTAGGTATATATCTACCTAAGTGCATAGATATCTATATACATATAGTTATATCTATATCTATAGATATCTAGATAGGTATATATATATGCATTTTGAGTTGGGTAAGGTATATATGGGTAATCGGGTAAATGTGTGTGGATAAATATATACATAGGTATATACATACTTAGATATATATAAATATGATAGATATATATATTATCTAGCCTAGATTAATAACTAGGTATATATTCAATAGCTAGATAGCTAGTTAGAGGGGTTTTAGAGCGAAACCTCAATATCTTGAGATACCAAGGTATTTCAATACCTTAAGATAACCAAGGTATTGAGTTTCGAGCGGGGTATTTGAGCATTAGCCTAGGAAATGCTTTGGAGTGATTTTTATATGCTTATGTGTATATATTTACGCGTGCTAGCATAGGTTTTAGCGGGTTTAGGCGGGGTGCGTAGCCTAGGTTGAGGTATCGGATACCGAGGGTATCCCGGTATCTCAAGGAGGCGAGTTTGTGAGTTTTCTAGCTTAATGACCTCGGTTTGACCTAGAATTTCAGGAGCACCCTAGTTTGACCCAGACTTGACCGTAGTTGACTCGGTTGACCGCCAAAGTCAACTTTTGACCTAGTTTTGACCTAGAGTTGACTTTTTGGACCCAGAGTTGACTTTTCACCCAGATTTCACCGGTTTGACCCGTTTGACCTAGAACGACCCTAGAAGCCTATTTTTAGTTATTTTATATCTGTTTAACTCATTAGAACCCTGTTTAACCTTGCTTTTCGCATTAGGTCCTTGCGACACCGGTTCGGATCGCCAGTTGCTCAGGACGTCAGGCGAGTACATTCTCTGATAGTTTTCATTATTTGATGATTATTATGATTCAGCTTCTAGTATAGTATCATCTGATTATTCTGGCACAACACGGGACACTGATTGATATTTCTGGATTCATTTACTTGCGACACGTACATTTCATGTTTCTGGCCTCTATTCTGGAATCACTACTGGCATCACCTACAGGCATCACTACAGGCATCATTCATGTACAGGCTGGACTCATCTTGATTTGCGTGTCGGGTCTTGGATCCACTTGTATTAGTCGGGGCGGGGAAATACTCGAGTAGACATGTAAACATTCCTATCTGGCATCATCAGGAATCACTCCCTCTGGTCTAATCTGGAATGATAGCAGCCGTGCACCCAGTGCGCGGTGAGCCGTACTTACCCCTAGCCGTTTACATGTCGAAACAAGTATTTCAAAGACACCGAGTTCATTCTTTATAGTCTGGACTCTCATGCATTTCTTGACTTGTCTCACTTACATGTTTCTGGACTTGACTCACTACATATTTTCCATGCTGGACTCACTACACGTTCATGTGCACGGACTTGATTTTAGCTTAGATTTCCTGTATCTGCAGTTATTACTATCTTGCTCTGATACCCATGCATCTTTACCTTTATGCACCAGTGATTTACATATTTTCTTGTTCATACTTGCTCCATTTTTCTTGCTACTTGCTATAACTGTTTTATAGTTTTTATCATTTAAATGGAACTGCTGTTAGAGATGTACTTGCTCCAGTCCTGACTGGACATATTTTTCAGAGTATCCGGAGGATTGGTGTCCGACGTTTTATGGACCTGAGCCTGTCGATGGTGCAGACAGGGACCCTCTAGTTTAGAGGTGATTTCCGGGTTGGTAGCCGGGATCACTAGGATCTTGTTGTTGTTTTTATTAGCTTTAGCACCGGATTTGTCTCCGGTTTTGGATTGAGACCTTGTTTGTATATTATTTTGGATGATGTATTGTTGTATTATTATTATTATTGATGTTGTGGTTGTTGTAGTAGTAGTTGGTGGTTAGACTTTATAGTTGTTAGTCTTCTTTGTTATCTATCGTGCTTAGATTCGTGATTGAGTACTTGTGGTTATCTTTATGATATTGCTCCTCCGTTTGGAGTTGAGATCTCGGCAGATATATATATATTGTTTGTGTGGTTGCCCTCCTTTTGGAGAGGTCATGGCCGATTTTTTGTGTGAGATTTATTATCTAGATAGTTGACCTAGACAGCGTTCTACCGCCGATGCTGCGGCGTAGGCTGGACGTACCCACGACTCATGCCCGATTTTCCGGGTGCGGGTCGTGACAGCGCCCCCCACGGAGACACACTAGGCCGGATGTACCCACGATCAAGCAATTCTTGTAGCTGAATTTTTAACTCTTTTAGTTCTGCCGGAGCCATTCGATACGGAGGTTTGGAAATGGGTTGGGTTCCTGGAAATGTGTCGATGGTGAACTCTGTCTCTCGATCGGGCGGCATACCAGGCAACTCGTCGGGGAACACATCAGGAAAATCTGCCACAACGGGAAAGGACTCAACGTTTGTGCAATCTTGCCGAGTGTCTCGAACGGAAGCCAAGTACCCTACGCAGCCGGAGTGAATCATCCGTCGAGCAAACATCGCTGATATCACCATGCAGGCATTTGACGCTTCTGTCTGTGGACTGCACGAATAGCAAAACTCGATTTCGCCAGGAAGACGAAACACGACTTTCTTCTCCGCACAATCGATAGTAGCAGAACAAGCGCCAAGCCAATCCATTCCCAGAATGATGTCGTAGTCCCTTATGTACAGAACTATCGCATCAAGTGACAATTTTCTTCCTCCGATGCAAATATAGCCGTCACGACAAACTAAAACTGCAGGCAAGCTCGTGCCTGACGGTGTACTGACGCTAAGCCTTAGGCCTAACAGGTTTGAATGAATTTATGTTCTCTAGCAAAATTTGTTGACACAAAACTATGTGTTGCACCAGAATCAAACAATACTCGAGCAGGTATATCATTAAAGAGTAATATACCTGACACCGTCGTGTTTGATGCGAGTGCCTCATCTCGAGTCAGAGCATAGACCCGGCCTTGAGCGTTCTGCTGTGCCGTCTGATTCGCTCGAGGTACTTGCCCCTGGTCCTGAGGCGTACGGTTTTGTTGTTGTTGCTGGTTAGTTCCCCCTGCCCGACAGTTCGTTGCCATATGCCCCTGACGACCGCACTTAAAGCACGATCCGTTGAATACTCGACAGTTTCGAGCGATGTGTCCGGCACGATTGCATCGGTGACAAACGAGCTCGCCACCTTTACCCTGATTTGTACCCCTGTTACCGCCATTGTTGGAGCGCTTATGCGCATTGTTACCCCCTGTGTTGCTAGGACGCTTGTGATTGAAATTTTGCACAGCGTCGGTACGAACTGGTGGGTACTGCGATTCAAGGGAGAGTGCGTGGTTTAGGGACTCACGCATGGTGCGGTATTGAGAAACGACGACGTGAGCACGAATGGAAGGTCACAGTCCTATCTCAAATCTTCGTGCACGTGTCTCTGCATCACAAATATGAGACTTAGCAAACTTAGCAAGTCTGTTGAATTCTGAAGCGTACTGCCGTACGGACATGTCCCCCTGCTGTAGATGGGTAAACTCGTCTTCCTTCTCGCGGCGGACGGCGGGTGGAAGATACTCCTCTTCGAAGGCCTTACGGAACACTGACCAGGAGATAATCGTTGTGCCACCTTCACTCAATAAAGCTTGTTTGTGCACGTTCCACCAATCATGGGCGTTTAAACGGAGCTGAAGTTGGGCACACGCGACTCTCCTGGTTTCGTCCATACGGAGTACTTCGAAGTGGTCTTCTAACTCCACCAACCAATCCAACGCCATGGAAGGGTCTTCGGTACCCTTAAAGGTAGTATGGCACATTTTCTTAAATTCTGATATATGTAGGATGGACCCCTTATCATCTGAAAGTGGAGGTTTCGGAGAGCCCTGAGGTCCCGCAATGTCAGCTACAACTGGCGCTGCCATGGCGGCCGCGAATACAGAATGGTTGCTGGCGACTAACGTCGTCACAATCGTTTGTAAGGTATTCATTTGCTTCTGCTGCGTTTCAGCCTGAGTCCGTTGCGCCATAAATTGTGCTTCTATTCGAGACTCAAATTGACTCTGTCGTAGTTCAGCTTGTCTCTGTTGAGTTTCCATCATACGCATCATTCGTTCGAACGGATCAACAGAGGGCGCGGCAGCCGGACTCCCTGAGATGCCTGACGTACCCGAACTACTCCCTTGCACTTGCGCCACCATCTGCGCTTGTGCACCCGGCTCAGAGGCCATTCCTTGAAAGAAAAGTAACTTGTATCAGTCTCAAAGTATATTATGGACTCACTATATGGAATGCATCTCATTTTGCACCAATTGATTCCAAGAGTTTATTCGGACGGGACAGGGTCATCTTAGGAAAACTTTTTGACTTGAGATCAGAGGATCTGAAGCTATGCTCTGATACCACTATGTCACGCCCCGATTTTGCCCAATCGATAATCGTCCCCCGGGCGTGATGCCGTGCACCCGTAGGGCGCGCGTGCACAAGGCCTAGGCATAATGATGATCTTTAGAGCATATACAACAGAGTACGCAAATAAGACAACACACATTAAGGCATAGAAAAGTTTCCTTTTTATTGATAATGAACATCTGTTTATAGACTCTTGACCCAAAACGATAAAGATGCCACACGGGCTTACAACTTGGATACAAAATAAGATAGCCATTCCATATATTACATCCCTTACTTAAATTCAAAACACCAAAACACCTTGGGTGCGAGTCAGCACCATCGCCTTGTAGCTTCCAAAAGTAAGAACGAGCTCCTTGCTTCTTATGTACTGGAGCTACCAGAAGTCACGACACGAATGCGTCTCGATTTAGAAAGAGGTTGGAGAAAACTTCAGCTCCTCGCCGCGTCGCCTTGGCTCGGGGAACCTGCTGCAACGAGGGTCAGTACTTCAAAAAGTACCGGTGAGGGCGAGCTAACCCAACTTAACCAAAATCTACAACGAGTTTATATGAGCATGCAATATTTATTATCATGTGATCTATCTATCTTATCTTAGTTCAATTCTTCGCATAAGATAGAGTAAAATAACATAACCAAATGTGCCACCGCTCGGTGACTTTACCTGTACCGTCTGAGCCACCTGTACAAAACTTACCATGACCTTCCCTGCCACGAAGACATAGTTAGTCTGCACAGTTAAATATACATAACAATCACTTGGTTGGACTTGGGATGGGTCGGCTGCCATTCCGCCTCGGGTAGCTAGCCCTTAGCGGACGCACGGACCCATCCAATGCTAGGACTACACTAGCAAATTGTTCTACCCGGGGCGAAGCGGTCCCGGTGCCCCGGCGACCGTTCGTAGAACGATATCCCTTGTATACAAGTTGTCCAAGACCATACCACCGCAACCAACTAAGTTATCACATGAAACACATATCCAAGCAATACAAGCAAGTGAACATAGTGTATTTTTCCATAGTCTATGCTACTTGTGTAAGGATCACATTTTTCTTCCCATTTTGCACCATACCATGAACAGTTATAGATAAATGAATCTAACTACAACTTAACACAGAAATGGTTATGATATATGACGGGCATGCACATTATAATATGATCGTTCAGAACAGTTTCCATATGACAAGCATTATTGGTGTTTCAAGCCTACTTCTTTTCTATTTTGACTCAGTCATATGTGTTTTAGTATCGTTTGATCGGAATGAACAATGAGTCAATCTATTTAGAATACAGACTTGGAAGAAGGGAGCTAATTGAAATAAAGCCACTCACAAGTTAGGGAAGTAGGAGAGAAAGGAAGAACTTTAAGACTCCACGTGAGCGTCGTCTACCCGATCACCTGCACGCACCAACAGATGATCAATATCCCCTGCTTCGGTCTCCGAGGTTCGATATAAAATTGCGAGATCCTAAGAACGAAAGCAATAAAATTCATTAAAACCGTTCAAGAAAATGCAAGTCATAAAACCAACAAGAAAGCAACCAAGCGGCACAAAAACGGGCAAGAAACCAACGCAACGGAAAGGTCCCTCTCGACTCTGCCGTCGAGTCCATCCTTGAGGCACGATCCATTGAATATGGGACCTAATTCCGAAGAAACCAATCCATAACGAGAAAAGGATCTTGATTCAATCTGTCCCGTTCGGACGGTCGTAAGTATTTCTTGGTCGCGCTCCCCGAATAGGGGGAACGGGGTATTACATCATAACCATCCAAAAGAAAGTTTCGTCCCAAAACTTAGGAATAGAACCTACCGCTAAGGAACAATGTAGGAAACCTTTCCCTCATATCAGATTCGATTTTCCACGTCGATTCTTCGACCGTGTGGTTCCGCCACAGAACGCGCACTAACGATACTGCCCGATTCCGTAACTGCTTTTCCTTACGTTCCAATATCTGTACGGGTTCTTCGACGTACGACAAGTCTGCCTGCAGATCTAACTGACCCAAGTCTACCACATGGTTAGGGTCGTGCACAAATTTTCTTAGTTGAGACACATGAAAAATATTGTGCACATCTGATAGGGCTGGCGGCAACGCAATTTGATAGGCAACTGAAGTGACTCGTTTGAGAATTTCGAACGGGCCAACAAATCTCGGACTCAACTTTCATTTTATCCCGAATCTTGTAACGCCACGCATGGGCGAGACTTTTAAGAACACATGGTCCCCTTCTTGGAATTCAAGAGGGCGACGACGAATATCGGCATAGCTCTTTTGCCGACTTTGTGCTACTTTTAACCGTTCTCGAATCAGCCGAACCTTCTGTACTGTTTGTTCAACCAGTTCCGGCCCAAGGATTTGCCTCTCCCCAACTTCATCCCAACAGATCGGTGACCTACACTTCCGCCCATACAACGCCTCATACGGAGCCATCTGGATGCTAGACTGATAACTGTTGTTGTAAGCAAATTCGGCTAGCGGCAGGTTGACGTCCCAACTTGACTTGGAATCGATTACGCAGAGGCACATCATATCTTTTAGTACCTGATTCACCCGTTCTGTCTGGCCATCGGTTTGAGGATGGTAGGCTGAGCTGAATTTCAACTTGGTCCCCATCGACGACTGAAGGCTTTCCCAGAAATGTGAGACGAACCGTCCGTCCCGATCTGATACTATGGAAACTGGCACTCCGTGCAGCCGGACTATCTCGTCAAGGTAGGTCTGGGCAAGGCGATCGGCGCCCCAAGTACTTTTAATGGCAATAAAGTGTGCAGACTTGGTTAACCGGTCGACGATGACCCAGATTGCGTCATTCCCCCGTTGCGTCCTCGGCAGACCAACAATAAAGTCCATGTTGATGTGCTCCCACTTCCATTCCGGGATAGCAAGATTTTGCATTTCTCCGCCCGGCCTCTGATGTTCTGCTTTCACCCTCTGACAGGTTATGCATTGCGACACAAAGAGTGCTACATCTTTCTTCATGTCGTGCCACAAGAAGACAGTACGAAGGTTCTTATACATTTTCGTGCTCCCGGGATGGATCGCATAGGCTGCATAATGTGCTTCCGTGAGAATTTTTTTTCTGAGTTTAGAATCATTGGGGACGCATAGCCTTCCCTTCACTCGCAATACCCCATTCTCATCTACTGCAAAGTCTTTCGCCTTCCCCGATTGGACCTGCTCTCGCATTTTTCGGAGGAATGGATCGTCTCTTTGAGTAGATGTGACTCTCTCTATCAGATTGGTACAAATCGCATCTGAGCAACCCGCGCGCCACGATAACGAATTCTGAGTTCGATGCCCATTTCTTCTAACTCCCTTCGTAACCTGCGATCGACGGACAGAGATCCCGCAAAGACCCGACTCAACGCATCTGCTACCACATTTTCCTTACCAGGTGTGTAGTCTATCGTCAAGTCGTAATCCTTTATCAATTCTAGCCAGCGCCTCTGTCGGAGGTTCATATCTGCTTGGGTGAACAAGTACTTTAAACTTTTGTGGTCGGTATAGATTCGGCAAGGCACCCCATAAAGGTAGTGTCGCCATAATTTCAACCCGAACACAATTGCTGCCAGTTCCAGATCATGCGTGGGATAATTCTTCTCGTGCTTTCTCAGCTGTCTGGATGCATAGGCTATCACTCTGTCTCGCTGCATAAGTACACACCCTAAGCCCTGCCCTGAAGCGTCACTGAAGATTTGGAATCCCGAAGTCTCGTCCGATAATGCAAGTAACGGGGCAGAGGTTAGGCGATGCTTTAACTCTTGAAATGCAGTTTCGCAGTCGGTGGACCACTCAAATGCGACTCCCTTCTGAGTGAGGCGAGTCAGAGGTGAGGCAAGTTTGGAAAAATCCTTTACGAACCGTCTGTAGTAGCCCGCTAACCCGAGAAAGCAATAAAATCCATTGAAACCGTACAAGAAAACGCAAGTCATAAAACCAACAAGAAAGCAACCAAGCGGCACGAAAACGGACAAGAAACCAACGCAACAGAAAGGCCCCTCTCGACTCTGCCGCCGAGTCCATCCTTGAGGCACGATCCATTGAATATGGGACCTGATTCCGAAGAAACCAATCCATAACGAGGAAATGATCTTGATTCAATCTGTCCCGTTCGGACGGTCGTAAGTATTTCTTGGCCGCGCTCCCCGAATAGGGGGAACGGGGCATTACACTGCGTGTAGCACATGACAGACAGAAATATTGGACAGATGCGCACCGCAGACCATTGGAGCTCAAGGAAGGTGACCATATATTTTTGAAGATATCGCCTACTCGTGGTACCATCAGATTCGGAGGCAGAGGTAAGCTGAGTCCGAGGTACATCGAGCCTTTTGATATCTTGGAACGAGTTGGCGAAGTGGCTTACCGTCTTGCATTGCCTCCATCATTAGAAGTAGTGCATGACATATTTCACGTATCGCAGTTGAGGAGATATGTGGCAGACCCTAGCCACGTGCTTGATCATTCGAAGATTACAGTCGGGCCCAGTCTATCTTACGTAGAGCAGCCAGTTGAGATCCCCGATCACAGTGAGAAGACTTTGAGAGGGCAGACTATTCGACTGGTCAGAGTTGCATGGAAGCATCATTCGCCAGGCGAGTCTACCTGGGAGCGCGAGGATTCTATTCGACAGTGCTTCCCGTATTTATTTGAGGAGCAAGGTACAAATTTACATACCGCATTTGATTACTAGCTTATTTTTAAATTCTCTTAGCTATTATCGTGCTTTACTTTTAATTTCGGGGATAAAATTTTTCTAAGTTGGGAAGGATGTAAACTCCCTAAATTAATTCTATAGATAGTCAGGAATGGGTTGAAAAATTTTGGTTTAGCAGCAGATGTTTGAGGTTTAGAGTAGGGTTGCTTATGTATGTTATTTATTAATTAAACCCTTGGCGCGCCCTACCATTGTTGAATTATTCGGAGCCCAACATCAGCCCATAAATTCCATCGGACTATTGTACTTCTGACTTGACCCGCCAATTTAGGCGTTGGACTTTTTCGTCACTCAAAATCCTATTTCCTTGTGCTTTAAATTAATTGCACAATTTTCCGTATCCAAAATCCCATATTGAATTCTGTGTCGGACACCTGTGTCGTTACCTTCAATTTTGAGATACCAACTTAACCCGTTGAGCCGGACCAACTAAAGGGGTCCAAGACTGACTCCAAGCCCACACCATTTTTGACCTTTGTGTCATTTTCAAATTTAGACCCCAAGTGCCCCCATTTAATTTAAAAGCGTGGGTCACTTTTATTCTAATTAAATCGGGGATACCAATTTTGACTAATCCTATTTTAGTCCCCAATTAATCCCAATGCCCATTTTATTAAGTCCATGCCAAACACACAACACCCCCTCACCCTATAAAACACCAAACACCAATTCCCCCACAATTTTCCATCATTTTATGTGTTTGTACAATTACCCAAACTTAAGGGGCTAAATTGCAAATATTGCAACATGTGGCATAACCTCATTGGCCAAGGCCAAATGGAGAGGCTACCCCTCGTTTGACCGTAGTCAGCCCATCTCCTCCCCTTATTTTTTTCATGAAGAAACTTATTCCCTCCATGTAAAATCCCAACCCTCCATTTGAATTGGGAGCATCACAACCATCCATCCTCCACACAATCCCCTATATAATATCCTTTCCCCCTCTCCCCATGCAGGCCCTAATCCCTAGGCACATTAAAAAAAACCCTCCTCTCTCTCTCCTCCCTCCTCCACCTAGAAAACCGAGCCCCCTCCCATATTTATTTTCTTCCTTCTTCTTCTTTATTTCTTCTTCTTCTTCTTGAGGAGCCCATCTCCGGCCAACTGACCAGTTCTCCGGCCAGCTTCCCGGCCAGCCTAGCTTCGGCCAACCCCGCAGCTCGGCACTGCCACCCCGGCGGCCGAGTATCACCGCTGTCCCCGCGTCGAGCGCACCCCGCTGCTCGACACTGCAACCCGTCGCAGCTCTGGCGCTGTCCCGACGTCGAGCCCCCTCGACTCCACTGCTCTCCGGCACTGCACCCTCCAACCCACGGTTCTCCGATGAACCACAGTCCGGCGTCGATCCCCCCAGCGGCTCCGGCCTGCTACAACCCTCGACTCCATAGCCGATCTCCACCACCATTGCATCACCACCACCACCACCATTGCATCACCACCACCACCACCATTGCATCACCTCCACCACCACCATTGCACCCCCCGCAGCCACCTCCACCCGCTGTTCTCTGGCCAACCCCGGTCGACGCCGCCTTGCCTAGGTATATCACTCCCCCTCTCCTTGTTTATGGTTTTATGAGTTAATTTTACTAGGGTTTATATGTCTTGTGGGTGTATTGTGTGTTGATGATGAGGTTTATTGTATTTTAGGGTTAATGTAGGTTAGGGTTTGTCTTTTACATGAATTGAAATGAGTTTAAATATTTTGCATGGAGGTTTAGGTTTAGTGTTTGCTAAATAAACTATATAAATGATAAAGGATTTTCATGGAGGTTTAGGTTTTGATTTTTAAATAAATGTCCTGGATATATTACAAGGTGGGAAAATGCTAAATAAATTATTGAGGATTAAATTGAGGAGAAATAAGATTCTGATATATTTGAACGTTGATGAACACCGAGGAGCACGTGTTTGATTGAGGACTAGTGTGTAGTGTAAAACCCCTAATCGGTAATTTGGGGACTGAAAATTAAAGGTGGTTAAATTAGAATAGTACTTTATGATTGATAACAATGATATGAAACGAAGGGTTAATAATCGTTAATTGTGTTTTGAGGTTTGGTCGATGATAGTGTACAGATGACTAGTTGATTTGATGTATCGTACCGATAGTCAACTGTGGTCAACCCCCTAGTGTCTTGTCCCTGTGAGTCATAGCTGAGACTGAGCGTATGTATAGATGTGTGTCACATCCCTGTTTGTCGTGTGATAGATTTTGATTGGGTTTGTATCTCATCTCTAGGTACTACAGGACCTGAGGACTTGGACGTGGTACCGGATCCCCGTCATTAGCAGCCGGACGCAGGCAAGTGTACCTTGCCACCCTGTATTTCAGATTACAGATATTTATTGTTTCATTATATACATTGTGCGCGTATTGTTTACGATCGACACTTCGCGTCCGGATCCCAACCGGGTGCAGACGTTCGACGTAACGTTTTGTAACGAATGCTAGATGTTCGTAACACCTCGATGTACATACCTGAGTATATCGTCACCCCATGACACATTCATACACTGATATCGTGCCAGATTCCTGTATCCTGATACTGATATCATGACCAGAGACTGGGACGACCTTAGGGTCGCGTCTGTTGAGTTATTTCTGTGTGACGAGACCGTTAGACAGAGGTTCAGGTTCAGCGCACCATCGTTGACCGCTTGGGAAGGGGAAGACAGTTACTAGACGTTTGGGCTCCTCTGCACGCGCTTATATATGTATATGTAGTGATCATGTATTCTAGAGTAGTTGTATCACCCGTGTGACTCTGTGCTCGGAGTTACGGTACGTCCCGTGTGTCTCTGTGTTCGGAGCTACGGTTTTATTTTGGATAGCCCACGCGTCGAACATTGTCTTTAAACTGTGTCACACTTGTTTGGTTATGATAGATTACCCTGTCGTTGCACTTGTACTTTCTGTTATACTTGGCATGCTGTATTTTTGTACCTTGTTACGTCCCTCTGAGGACCTTGTCCCCTGCCAGTTTTGCAGCATAGACGATTACGGATCGCATTGGAGTTGCTGATGGAGTGGCAT
Source organism: Iris macrosiphon (assembly GCA_036927795.1). Classification (NCBI taxonomy): domain Eukaryota; kingdom Viridiplantae; phylum Streptophyta; class Magnoliopsida; order Asparagales; family Iridaceae; genus Iris; species Iris macrosiphon. The sequence continues at coordinate 228,366,076 of JAYESA010000004.1, read as the reverse complement.
GTCTTGCGGGCACTGTACCAGGTACTCATATCATTTCTTCGGACATTATGGTTACTTATTTCTTATTGATTATTCATCTGTTGTTGTAGCCTAGTTTTTGTAGACTCATCTCTTCTCGAGTCTATTCGAGTTTGTATGTTATTGGGCGGCCGACTTTAGCACATATATCTTTTTCTTGTATACTGATGTACATTGTGGATTGAGACATAGAGGCTTACATTAATGGGATATCTAGATAGTGCCCTTTATATTATACAGCTTATACGTATTCGAGTCAGACCAGAGTCTGGTCGAATGCGTAGCTGGCGTGTCACGTATTCCTGGTCCTACGTATTTTGGGACTGGGGTGTGACAGCTGGACGTGGAACGGGGTACTCTCCCAGTAAAATACTTGAAAATTCCGTTATCGATCAACTATGCCAAGGATCATAACTACCAAAGCCTTGTTGAGTACACACAGAGAAGAGTAGAGGGGTGGCATGCACAGATTTTTTCTTTTGGAGGTCGTATTGAGCTTGTCCGAGCAGTTATAACGGCGGTAGCACGGTTCTGGCTTTCAGGCCATAATGCTCCCCTCTGCTACGATCCGTAGGATTGAGACGATTTGTGCCAATTTCATATGACGGGGTGGGGGGACTACGTGCGATTAGCTGGGACATGCTAGCTATGTCGCCCACGGGAGGACTGTGGTTGCTCAAGGTACTGAGGGACATTGCAGGATACAGTTAACATGGAAACTCCTCATCAAAGATTCGCTATGGGCTAACTGGATGAAGCGTAGATACGTCAGCTCGAAGAATTTCTGGGGGATGAAAGCAAACAATAACGACTCGGTCGTATTCAAAAATATTCTACAGTATAGGCTTTCCCAGAACTTCAAGGATGGTACTAGTACTAACCTTTGGCTCGACCCTTGGTTGGATCACCGAAGCTTGGTGGACCGAGATGGATGGCATGTGCTTGCCATGGAGAATTACAACAGTTATACATGGGGTTTGGAGGTCGGAAACTTTAGGTTCCACAGCCAGATACCGAGAGAAGATCCAGCAATGCACCATCGACAGTTCCCTGGAGGAAGACATGTGGGTATGGAGTTGTTTGGGTACTGACTAGTACACTCCATTACAAGAGTGTGTACAACAGTATCCGGTCTGCTCACCCGCGGTGGAGCTACACGTAGACTCAACCCCTACGTGGTTCCGTTACATGGATCCGTCTCTGGCTCCAAGTAAGACAGTCTCAGTGGTTCTGCCTCTTATCTCCAAGTAAGATATTTGAATACGATTGATGACCAATACAGTCCCCAGAATAAATATTAGAGAAAATAGTGACTGACCATACTAAATATAGCATTTAGTGAAGTAGTGGCTGATGAAGGTGGCGATGAAAACGACTTGCTTTCACCAATAAAATGATACATATAGTTTAAATGTTTCTTAGAATACAAGAGCTTATAACAACAAAAGTGCTGGGAACTGATAACAACACGATACCAAATTATTTACAAGAATAATTCAAATATTATATATATATATATATCAATTTCTTGTTCTTTATAGCAAAATACTGTTGACATGAAAAATCTTGGATGATTGGTGATAAGTGTTAGTTCCACATAAGCAATTAAGAGCCAAGTAGTTGTTCCAAAGATGAAGAGCGCACTAATTATTTAATCTCATTAATCTCTCAACTAAGTACTCCTTAAACTATAGTTAATGATACTTACTAATTTAATTAGCGTGTATATATATATATATATATATATATGTATATATATGTATATAGCAAGATACCATCAACAAGTTCCTTTCACACTATGTAGGAACTAGGTAGAATGTGGGTTTGGCCAAATTAATGTTTGCTATGAACAGGGTCGGCTTTGGGGTTAGTCAGACAAGATTTTAGACTTGGACAACCTTAACCCTTTTCCCTTTCACTTCTCCTTCCCATTTACTTAGGCAGGGCCGGTCCAAGAGATTGGTTTGCCTTAGCCGACTCTTCATTCCTACTGAAGATATATAGATTTTAGTTAGGTTTTGGCTGGACCGGTCCTAAAAAAACCTAATGGTTTGGAGGATTGTCCTATGGAGGAGGGTTGTCCAAGTCTAAAATCTTGTTAGGCTTTATCCGAGGACCGACCCTGTGCTTAGGGCAATCCCTAGGTCGAATATGACCTGCAAGAGATTAGCTGATCAGCCTACAACAAGAATGAAGGGGCAACCAAAATAAGTTTGGACTTAGACAACCTAGCTATCTGGGCCGGCCCTGGCTATATATGAAGCCAACCGGTTTTATGTCTGACCCGTAGCAGTGAAAGTTGTTGTATATAATGTAGGGGGAGGGAGCAGTTGGCAAGTAGCTATAAGCTGTTGAGGAAATGGAGGACTACTACTGCTACCCACACTTGTTCGCATCAGGAACCCTACCCGCACTCGCAGGCTCGGCCTCTAACGAGCACGACAACATCCAATTCGACAGTACTGTCGTTGACAACTTCGACAGCCTCTGCTACGACTACATGATCTCGGGAGCGAGGTTTCTGGACGATGATCAGGATGTGCAGCTGATCGATTCCGGCATTAGTGCCTCCCCGGACCTAAGCTCGTTCTTCGATCGCAACGACCCCGGCGGTTGCGGTGCAGCGGCGGCGGAGGCGGATCGGAATAGTACCGGCGGCGAGGGGAATTCCTCGGGCACGGCGGCGGCTGCGAAGCCGAAGAGAGATCGTTCCAAGACGTTGGTGTCGGAGAGGACGAGAAGGGGACGGATGAAGGAGAAGCTCTACGAGTTGCGATCACTGGTTCCTAACATAACAAAGGCAAGTCTCTCTCTCTCTCTCTCTCTCTCTCTCTCACCAAGAATAGAAAATTGTATTCAGAGCATATAGTGATATTGCTCTCACAGCAAAGAAGATGAAAACTAGGTTCGGAAGGAATTTTTTTTTTTTTTCCAAAGAAAACGTCATTCTGAAGGTGATTTTCTATGCAAAAACAACTGCTACCTATTAACCTTAATCTAAACTTCTAGCCTATAATTACTATACAATATATATACATATGTGACTTTATAACATCAATATATGTAAAAATTTCTGGTTAGCTTGTCACTACGTCGAGTTTCAGAAGAACGTTTTTGTGCAAAAAATTTAAAAAAATTTTGGTCTTAAATCAATTAAGTTAATCTGGGCAATCATGCATGCAGATGGACAAAGCCTCTATAATCGCGGACGCGGTGGTCTACACGCAGTCTCTCCAAAATCAAGCGAAGAAGTATGCAGAAGAGATATCGGTTCTCGAATCTTCCTTGAAGGAAGAGCGAGTTCTCCGAGGCCCCACTGAGAGTGCGAATGCTGCAGGAAGTAGCAGCCAATGTGGAGGGAAGATAATGGAAGTGGTAGCTCAGGAAGTGGCAGAGGGGAACTTCTATTTGAAGGTGGTGTGCAACAAGGGAGAAGGCGTCGCACCGTCGCTCTATGGCGCGATTGAGTCGCTCCAACACTTCCAAATCAAGAGCTCTAACCTTTCCTGCACTTCTGACGAATTTGTACTGGTGGTGACCCTTAATGTAAGCGCGCGCATGCATAAATTCAGGTTCCTTATAGGTTTAAATAATTGCTTTCTTCTAATATTAATATAAAGTATTTAAATATTTAAATATATTTAAATTAAGAATTATTTACATTGGTTCATCCTGCTATGTCCCCGACCTTTTGTTCTTCTAACAACGATGGTGGCCGAATCTTACATTAGAATGATTTGGAACAATCCGAATGAGTTTGGTCATTTTCCTCTTCCCATTCTAACTCATGTAGGTTTATTATATTTTTTTTATATTTTAATTAAAATTTGTTATATATTTGATTATATTTTAATTATAATTAGTTGTGGATATATTTCTATTTTTATAAAGAACCTTGAAAACGGTCAGCAAGATATGTAATATTATCTAATTATAAACAAGCATATCTTCTAACTCATGTGGTTAAGGTGGGAGGTATTCTCCCTAATTGGTTGAGTTCAAATTCTTGTAGTGTTATTTATAAAAAATTAAAAAAAAATTCAACAATTTTTTTTATGTAATATTAATTTTTTTAAATAATATACATACGGCTTAGACGGCTCACTTTTGAACCGTTTTGAAGCCTCATTATATTATGAAAGATTTTCATGCCATAATCTTGTATTAGCTAGCTAAGCCACTACAGCAGAACTCTAGCAGGCCGTTTGGTTCGCGGATTTGGAGCACGCACAGAAGTGACCTAAATTCAGACTTTAGACCATTTCACGTATTTGGTTAGAGAATTTGCAGATAAGATTATACTGTGATTTGAGATGAACAGTTGATATTGTTCATCTCACGTATTTGGTTAGATATTGTCAATCACGAAATTGAAGTTTTGGCATAATTTTTTTTTTCTTTCGAAGTGAAACGTGGAAGTGGAAAATACTCGTTCATACTTCGCGCGATTGGTTGGAAGATCACTTTCTCTCAACTTTTAAAAAAAAATTATTCATGTCACTTCAACAAAAATGTTATTATTTTACACTCACTTCAATAATCAACCAGATACAAAATTTTAGAAATTTTTTTACTTCTAACCCGAACTTCTTATAAGTACATAAATAAAGTATTTTTTTAGTTCACTATACTTCTTAATACTTATTGAATTGACAAGTACTGGTTACTGTCCTGGTAATAAATTAGTCATTGACAAGTACTGATTACTTGCAGGTTAAAGGACTTGGAGAGGGGATGGGTGCATCTTCCGTGAGGTTGTGGGTGATGGGTGCACTACTGAAGGAGGGATTCAATTTCGACATGCCGCTATGATGTACTTCTCTTTACATTCATCTCTTCTCCCTCGTTTTCTTTTCTCCGTCGCTTTTTCTTCTTCTTTCCAAATGTAATCTATAACTCCGTGATCGAGCGCCTTTTACTTTTCGAGTTCCCATTTACTTGTGTAAATCGTAGTCGAAGGATTTTGTGCCATACCAATTTTCAAACTCCTGCTCTAATTGAATGTAGATTTTGCGAGCTAACTATGAAGAGTTTGAAGAATTAATTGTTTTTGTCCAGCGTAGACCACAAATTTAGTACCTAAAATGTTGAGTGTAGCCCTGCACTTGGCTTTGTCCGGCTTTGGAATGGTGTTAAATGTTTACATATGTTGAATTGAATTAATTATAGACATTGTGATAATTCTAAACAAAGCATTCCTGTGGCTTATGTCTTCAGCAATGATGAGGCAATTACTAAAATAGTTTTTTGTGTGTGTGTGTGTGTGTGTCATCTTGCATTAGTTGGCGAGAGCTCAGCCACCGAATTATTTCCGCTTGTACTAATAAAATTAGAATCGAATATCTAATAATTGATGGCAACAGATAAGTTTCATTTATTAATAAGAGAAATGGGGTCATGGTACACAGGAAAGCGATATCATATATAGAAAGCATGCATCTCACCACTTAAGTACCAATTCCTATCATTGCTGTTATTTTTCGGGCAATATCTTTGATGTGGTTTAATCTCACGGCTGTGAAGTGTCCCATACAACCGGGATGCTACACGGTAGCTACGTATTTTGGAGTATATCTGCATCCTATGATATGATCACGACTGTAAAAGAAAAGATAATGGATTAACTATAAATCAACCGTCTCTTATGAACCACATAATCATATTTTCAAGTCATAACAAATCAAGAAACAATAAGAACAATCGTAAGCATGAATAACATTAAGGCATCATACACTACCAAAAAAAGTCAAATTAGCGACGCCCAAAAACGTCGCCAAATGACAAAAAAATGTCGCTAAACACGTTTAGCGACGTTTTAACGCAGTCGGAAGATACCAAGTCTCTGAACGAAAAAACGTCGCTAAACGTCGCTATGCCGACGTTTTTTAGCGACTTTATTGAGTCGCTAAATGTAGCGACGTTTAGCGACGCGGCGTCACTAACTAGCGACGTTTATTAAAGTCGCTAAACGTCGCTTATTAGCGACTTATATAGCGACGTAACAGCGACGTCTTTAATGACCTGGCAGTACTGCCATGTCAGCAATTTGCGACATACAGCGACATATTTAGCGACGTTTAGCGACGTCTTTAGCGACGGTTACTGACACGTCGCTAATTAGCGACTTGTAAAAACGTCGCTAGGCGTCGCTAAACGTCGCTAAATACGTCACTAAATTTACAAAAAAAATAAAAAAAAACTGAATTGTTCCAAACTATTATTCCTGCAATTTATAAATTTCTAATTAAAAATAGACCCGGAGCAACCCTCCGTTGAATTTTATGGGTTCGCCGACCCCTTCGGTGGAACACTCAACACCGGATTAACAATATTTAATATGAAGTATCAGAGTATCACAGTCATACAATTAATACACACAAATATTATAGACAGACAATAAAAGTATCACAGTATCACAGTCACACAAAATGGGCATAAACAGCATCACAAAATACATAATATATAAGTATCAGAGTATCACAGTAACACAAAATGCATAATATATAAGTATATGAAACATTATAGTATCAATCTCGAGGATTTCCAAAACGGGGCAGATACCAGTCCCTCAAATACTGCGCATAAACATCGTTTATGTTATCAAGCTCCGCTATGGGTGCTGGGTGACTGGAACTCCCCGTCTGAGATACAACCGCGATAGGTGCTGGGTGACTGGAACTCCCCGCAGGTGGTATCTCTTCCTCCTTAACAGTAGGAGGCATCACTTCCTCCTTAACAGTAGGAGGTGTCGCTCTCTTGGGTGCCATCTGGTAAGATAGATGAAAACAAAGAATTAGCAAAGAATTAGCTATTGGACCGGAACGGAAGAGTTAGATGTCCTTGCTATTAATGTAAGCTAACTAATCAGGTATTCAATTCTCTCTCAGTTGCTTGTACATTATTCTTCGCGTGCATGTCTTGTGAATTTTTACTATATATGTGACTATGTCTAGCATCAATGAAAGATGGACTTGCTCTTTTGATTAGATTTGATCTATATTCTAATGAAATTCAGTTGTTGCTAATTTTCTTTGGTCCCATTTGGAAAGCAACCATATTCGACAATATTTGATCACTTCTCATGTTCATCATTATTCTGATTAATGGCTACGCTGCTTCAAAGTATATATTGTCTACTGACTTTAGAGCACGGTGAACGTTTCTCCAAAGCTTTATCAGTCCATGAGGTTTGATAATCTAAAACATGTATGCAGAAACTGAAACATGAAATTTGGATGAATGAACAATAATAGTATAATATGATAAAATTAAAATAAGAAATGCATGACTGCATTCACAGGAAGTGGTAGGTTCAACCGAGGCTAAGAAGAAGAGGTTAGATGGTTTAGATGTGAACTAACAGATGTTAGCAATGGAATTGAATTAAAAAAGGATACGTAGCCAATGAGAGTTTTCGGATAATCTTTTGTTATTTGTTGAATATGTAGAAGTAACTCGATTTGGAAACTAGTCAAGGGAGATTTTCTGGTACTCTGTATACTATGTTGCAAATCATATCAAATTATCTATATATATGGAAGACATGAAATCACATAATGGAATGTACTAACCCTAACCCTAACCCTAAACCTAACCCTAACCCTAACCCTAACCCTAAACCTAACCCCAACCCTAACCCTAACCCTAACCCTAACCCTAATCTGCGTTTGTGTGTGTGTGTCTGCGTCTGTGTGTGTGTGTCGTGTGTGTGTGTCGTGTGTGTGTCTGCGTCTGTGTGTGTGTCGTGTGTGTGTGTCTGCGTCTGTGTATGTGTCGTGTGTGTGTGTCGTGTGTGTGTCTGCGTCTGTGTGTGTGTCTGCGTCTGTGTGTGTGTCGTGTGTGTGTCTGCGTTTGTGTGTGTGTCGTGTGTGTCTGTGTGCGTGTGTCGTGTCTGTCAAGTGTGTCTTGTGTCAGTGTCACATGAGAGAGAGAGAGAGAGATTACCTAGAGCTCGAGGAGGAGGAGGGGGATGCCGTGGAGACCCGGTCGCCGGAGAGGGGGGGCGCAGCCGTGGAGACCCGGTCGCCGGAGGGGGGGGGCGGGGGAAATCGAAACAATTTCGAAATTTTTGACAGATGGAGAAAAGAAAACTGAGCCCTAATTAACCAAAATTTAGCGACGTTTAGCGACATCAAATAAAAACGTCGCTAAAATAAAAATTAGCGACGCAAAGACGTCGCTAAATACGTCGCTAAATATTTTAGATAGATACGTCGCTAATTACGACGCTAAACGTCGCTAAAACAGATATATTAGCGACGTTTAGCGACCATAATTGAACTTATAGCGACTATTCTTTTAAAATCTTAATAAAAGTCGCTAAACGTCGCTAAATATCGCCATTTAGCGACGCCTAGCGATAATTTTTACCGACTCGCTAATTTAGCGACGTTTTTACTAGGAGTCGCTAAAATACGTCGCTAATCCCGCTTATTCTAGTAGTGATAAACACTATATCACATAGGATCATGAAGCTTGTAGTACAAAGAAGTAAGCTAGCAATATATACAATGCTCCATGATCATACATATTGATGCAGTCTATATATAAAATTAGGTCATCCGTAGACGGGAACAAGATCCCACAATTCAGGCTAACAGTACTTGTATGCGGCTAAATGCCAAACACAATATACAGATATTCACAAGTGGAAGGAAATGGACCTACTCATTCTCCTGGAACCCTATCCTCCTGGTGACTGCCATTGAGAGGAAGAAATGGACGTTCCTCGGGCTCCGCTACGAGTCCTGACCAATGCAAAACCAGAATGATTAAAACCTCTAATATTAAGTGCCATAAGTATAAAAAAACCATGGTAGGAAGAAAAACAACAACAAAATAACACAAAAATACAATAAAATAACTACATTATGCCATGCCCCAATTCCGTGGAATCGATAGTCGTCCCCCGGACGTGACCGCCGTGCGGGCCTAGGTTGCGCACCGCACAAGGCTAAGTATTTTATTTTCGCATAGCGAGCACATATTCAGAGTACGCAGATTAAATGAACACAGATTTGAAGCATGGAAAAGTTCTCTTTTTATTGATAATATGAACATATATTACAAACTCCTTGAACTGAATCATAAGGATTTGCCTCCATGGGCTTACAAAAGTGTTGACACAAAATGAGATAGCAGTCATGTACATTACATCCCTTACTAAACTCAAAATATAAGACCTTGGGTCGGAACGACGGCTTTGCCACGAATTTGCATATTTGCTCGGTGGCTAGCTTCTTCTTCAAAATGTTTCTTCTTCAAAATGCTTCAAAAGGTGGCACGGTCAAGGCGTGCCTACAGCTGGACTGGATTGGGGGTTTGTCTCCTGCTCCTCGCTTGGTTCTCCTTAGAGCGGGGAACATGTTTCAACGAGGGTCAGTACATCGAAACATACTGGTGAAGGCAAGCTAAGCCAACTATACCAATCAACACTTGTTTTAATGAAGCATGCATATTTATTGTGGGTTTCTATTTTGCCTTAGTTCATTTTACAGCAAAAAATAGATATAGAAATCATTGAAATAACCTGCCACCGCTCGGTGACATTTACCTGTCCGTCTGAACCACCTGTATAATACTTACCCTGCCTTCCCTGCCAAGAAGACACAAGTTAGTTGCAACAGGTTTAAATATACGTAGGGATCACTGGCTTGATGCCATAATGGACGTTATAGTCTATGGGCAAGGATGGTATGCAACGAAGTAGTGGAGGCGCTGCATAATCCTGCCCGGGATATGAGACTATCATGAAGTTCCGTCCGGATCGGATCGGTGCCAGTGCCCCAGCAACTGTCCGCAGGAACCCGAAGGCCTTGTGAACAAGTTGTCTGTGATCAACGGCGTTGTGTTAAGTTTACCATTTGTAACTGAGGCAATGAAATCAGGGGATATGTAGCATTGTATGGTTTATTTTGCATAGTCTCCCTGATCAATTGTTGCATGGCAAAGAGTGTTCTACATATAGCATATTTATAGAAGAAGTAAGCATTCTAACTTGTATTTATGCATATGATGAACAATTCAAACGAGCAAGCATGTAAGTAAGTAACCGTTCATAAGTTTCATTTGACAAGCATACTGATCCAAGTCTATTCCCTTATTATCTTGATATCTTTTAGTTATTACTTGGTATCGTTTGATCGGGGCAAGCACGAACACAAGATTTTGATGTGAAGACTAGCAAGAAGGGCTAGCTAATCGGGATGGTAGTCACTCACTTAGTAGTTGGAAGGAAGAAGGAAAGAAGTGTTTTAGGAGTCCGTTCGAGCGGCGCCTACTGCTGGATCACCTGCATTGCCACGAACAGCTGATCAATACCTCTTCCTCTCTTTCCATTATCGAAATTGAACTGCAGTTCGAAGAACGAAAATAATGAAATCCATTGAAACCGTTCAAGAAATCTCAAGCAAATTCGAAAACTAACTCAAAGCACGAAAGCAACAAGCGACAACGAAAACTAGGCAACAAAAGATGCAGCGGAGAGGTCCCTCCTGACTCTGCCGCTAAGTCGATCCCGGGGGCACGGTCCACTGAATATGGGAATCGATTCCGAAGAAGCAAATCCATAAAGAGGATGGGTTCTTGTTTCAATCTATCCCGATCGAACGATACCATCTTGTATTTCTTAGCCGCGCTCCCCGAATAGGGGGAACGGGGCACCACATCCTACCCAACTAATTGAGAATACATCAGTAGCGTATTAATAGAGCAACCACCAACCCCTATATAAAATAATAACAAGAAGTTGAAAGATTATACCCCTCGACAGTCTACTCTTTCTACCTAATTTTAAACATATAATAATGACAAGAAAAAGATCCATAGTTGTCTAAAAATTACTAATTACCAGTGTTAGTAGTGGGTTCGATTTGGTTCGGTTTTAATCGATTTTTGGAATGATCAAACTGTAGGCAAATCAAACTAGTTGGTTATCTAAAAAATGCAGTTGAACCAATCCGATCGGACCATCGGTTCGGTTAAAAATCGATCAGTTAGATTTGGTCTAATTCCATTTGATCGATTTGACCCATATGTGTACACCCATAATTAAGTTAATCTTTTGGTAGTTTTTTTTTGTTGTTGAAATTTTGTTTCTTTTAGATATATAATGATGAAGATTGCAACAGTGCACAGCAATAATTTTTTTTTTAACCGAACCGACCAAAAATTGAACCGACCGAAGTCTGTTCGGTTCAGATCAATTTTTTTAAATACGGTTCGATTTTCGATTTTGTAAAATTCGATCATTTGTTCATTCGGTTTTCATATAAACGGTTCGGTTTGACGAACCGTTCCTCACCCCTACGCATTATTTTGTCCCCACAGAGCTCTCAGCCTAGTCATCTCCAACTGCAGATCTTTCTCCCAAACAAAAGTTGGGGTTTTCCCCAACGAATTTTTTCAAAAAAAGGAAGAAAATATAACATAATTGCGAAAAATGGGAGAAGTTCTGATGAATGGCATCTAGGGGGGCAACTCGCCAACTTAGTTGGCGGGATCAAACGCAACTGGGCACGCTCGTCAACTTAGTTGGCGGGGTCAAAGGGCTCGTCAACTCAGTTGGCGAGCTAGGGGTATTGGGGGCAGCGCCCGCCAACTCAGTTGGCGAGTGAGTCGGGGGAAGAAAATTTCGGCCGTTGGCTTCTCGGAATGGGGGCGGAAAGGAATTATAGCCGTTGTGGGGGTTGGGGGAGGATTATAGCTGTTGCACAACGGCTAATACAAACTTCTATATATTTTCCTATCTCAACCAAATCATCCAACACTCTCACTCTCTTCCCTCTAGCAAAGCCTCTAGCACTCTCTCTGTCTCTCTGCCTCTATCAAAGCTTCCAACACTAAAAAAAATTCTGCCTGCAGCCAAAGTTCATATGAGTTTCTTGTAGCAAAAGTTCTCAACCATCATGGATCGTAGCTTAAAAATTGTACGCTCGTACGGCGGTAAAGTAAATGGGTTTAATTACGAAGGAGGAGAAAGCCAAAAAAATTCAACTTATCCGAATATTACTTTTGAAAATATACGTAATCATATTATTGAACGTTGTTCTATTCATTACGATTTTATTCTGGAGTCTATTTTTTGTTCTAATTATTTTTTGATAGATAGTGAAGATGCATAAAATTATATTCTTGAGATTAATTCACAATCACGGTATATAAAAATATATGTTATTAAAGTAGCAACAACATTAGATAATAGAAATAGTGAATATTTTTCTGAATACCAGCATGTTAGTTCGGGTGCTAGTCCTTCTCAACAAATTGTTTCATTTTTCCAAGAAGGTCATTCATCAGATGAATCTAACCATGATGATGATAGTGACAACGACAATAGAAATAGTGATAATTTAGTTGAAAATATAGATTATACGGTAGATGATGATGTTGTAAAAGCTATCACTGATGAAGTATTTAAGGTACAATCATTTCCTAGTCGTTCTCACTTTAGAAGCTTTATAAGTAATTTAGCAATTAAATATAATTTTAGTTGTTCAGCTAGTGTTATGAATAATGCTCGTGGAATTATATATAGTTGTGATCAACCGAATTATAATTGGAGAGTATATGTCAAATCCATTGAAAATGGCGATATAGTTAAAGTTAGTACATTAGAAAATCGTTATTCTTATTTAGGGAGACTTAGTACATGACGTCATCGATTAGCTACCGCTGCATGGATTAAAACCATGATAATTGACATTATTAGAGATAACCAGTCATATAGTCCATCACAAATTATTAAAGATATATATAGGGAGCACCGTATACAAGTTAGTTATTCCAAAGCCTGGAGAGCCCGAGAGGCGACATTAGCTGAAATTAATGGTAGTTATGATGAGGCATACGCTAGTCTTGAGGAGTATTTGTCACGCCCCAGTCCCAAAAATACGTAGGACTAGGACACGTAAGCATGCCAGCTGCATGGATATGGCAACTCCAATATATGGAAACCAAATCCATACGTACGCTGTAATATGAATATCAAATCCACAAGTGGTATAACATATGTCATGAGTCACAAGGTATAATCTAAATCTCATCCACAGAAAATCAAATATAGATAAATAACCAATATCTATGAAACTAGATCTCAATAAGAAGTATCCAAGGATGATAGTTGGATGGAAACAAATCCACTACCAACTCGAATGAGAAAAGTAATTATAATATAAGTACAACACAATCAAATAAAATATAAGTATACCAGCTAGCAATCACGGCTCGAAGAGAAGACATCCACGAAGCATATACAACCATCCAAATTTGCGCTCCTGCAAATACTCAAGAACAGATACACCTGGCAGGGGACCAGGTCCTCAGAGGGACATAACAAGATACTTAAACACATGCCAATAAAGTACTGAAATAAATATCCAATTGGTCGCCTAACCGTCTAAAGTGAATGCAGTTAAGAACAACTTTCCTCACAAGTGAGCTATCTGGCTGAAAACCTGGGATTTGGCATGGTTCTCTATTGGAGATCCAGGGGCCTAAAAGGCACGTCGTCTTTTGAACACCGGTGGCCCGCCTGATAGTACATAATATATAAAGGTCATCACCACCAGTATCTCCAGCGGAGAATCCGAGAGCACAATAGAAAAAGTGTAAAGGAGCTCAAATGCGGTACTTGTTGTTCTCCCCACCCTATGCTCTAAGCATGTCACATCCATGACACAATTTGGTTCATAGCCTATTCTTAGTACCCTAGCCCATTCCTGAAACCAAACAAGGACAAGGATGGAACCACCGTGCTACAATAGGCTATGTCCCTAGACCTCTAATAACTGCCAGTCTACTAGCATGCAAAGTTTCTAACAGCAGTTATTCCTAACGCACAGTCCACACGTACAGGAGGCCAAACCCTGCACGCAAGTCCATGGTCTATATGAGACTCACAACTCGTGTATCAACTGTGTCACGGCCAATGAACCTAATGATGCTACATGATAATGGGGTAGTCTCATAAACAGGGTCAATGCAAATACATAAATAAAAACATATCGCGATGACACCGTCACGCGCATTTTATATAACAGTTAATATATGAACTAAAGACAGAAAATAAAGATGCATGCAACATATGGAATATAAATAACAGTACAATGGCAAGGTATACTTGCCTGGCAAGGAAGCTGCAATGTACCAATAACCTGCTCCAGAAATCGCGCAGAACAAATCCAATATCTTATGTACATATGATATAATACAATAAAATCATTAGTCATTACACTAGCACATACACGACCACATTTACACTGGACTCAGGGGGTATACTAGGGGTAACACTAGTCATCTAACACGGTCAATTATGCGTTGAATTACGCGGGTGTCGGTCTTTAAGTACTGTACACGATCAGTTAGTACGTCGGTGTACACAAGACTGATACCAACATTGTTCTTAGGGTCAACAGGGTCAAGGGCAAATACGGGGCAGTCCACGGTGTCCTAGGGTCGTATATTCTGAATATATATCGCATAATATTTAATTACTTACAATTTATGTACATACCATATATTTATATATATCTATATATAACACCCAATTATTCATACCAATTGAATACATGTACTAAGTATAGATATAAATATATATACCAATGAGTAATATACGCGTAGGCATACATATACGTACACGCTTTTGGGTTCACCGACTCAGGGCCTGATGTCAGCTAGCAGTCATAAGAAATACGTATGTCCTAATAACATATACTCAAACACACATACGAAATAAGAAGGTGGGACAGGTTCGAACCTCAGTGTACGCGCACGGGATTGGCTGGACGTCGATGAAGAGAGGTGACGACGATGAGATGACGATGTTGCGATGATGATGATGGTGGTTAATTAGGTTTATGGTGATGAGGATATTGATGACGAAGATGGTGATGTGTATGATGGTGACGGCGAGGATGATGGTGCTAATGAAGATGACGAGGCAATAGTTAGGGTTTATGTGTTGAAAATGAAAGATGATGCTGACGGTCCGAGATAATGGTGAGGACACTGTTGAGGATGATAGGGATGATGCTAATGTTGATGTTCCAAGAGGGTGGGGATGATGGTAATAACGAAGACGATGATAAGGAGGTGATGATGACGGCTGACTACGATGATGGTGGTGATGATGATGATACAACGATGACGAGAAGGACGACGAGGGTGATGATGATGTTGAAGGCAATGGAGGTGGTGATGATGGTCGAGTTCATAGAGAAGATGACGATGTATATGATGATGAAGATGTTGGTGTTGATCAAGTGATTAGGGTTGGTATTTAATGAGGATGATGATGTAAATAGGGTGATAATGATACTGATACTGGGATGGCCTGCTGAATCTCCGGCCAGCGAGGGGGAAGTCCGGCCAGCGGCTCAGGTGGCCGTGAGGGTGTTCCTGGCGAGGGTGGACAGGCCGGAGGGAAGTGGTGGAGGAAATCGGGGAAGGAGAGGAGGAGGAGGAGTCGATCAGGAAGAGAATGGCGAGGCTGGTGGTTGTTCTCATGGAGGCAAGGATGAGAGGACAGCGGGTGGTTTTGTACGGAGATGAAGTCGGAGAGGGTGGTGGTGTTGGTGTTTGCTGGGAAGAGAGGGGCAGTGCAGGGAGTTGGCCGGGAAGGTCGGCTCCGGCGGGCTTGGGGAAGGCTCGGCTACTCTGTGCAGTCGGGTCGACGAGGTTGGAGAGGAGGAGACGACAATGGCGGTGAGGATCCGGTCGAGTCGTAGAGGAAGTCGACCATGGAGGACGGCCGGAGTTGGCTGCGGGGAAGTCGGGAAGGGGAGATGGTTTGTCGAGTGGAGAAAACAGGGTGGAGACGAGGCGGCGAGCTGTGGTCAGCGCTCAGGCGACGGCGGGCTGCTCGTCGAGGGAAGAGAGGAGAAGCGGAGGAGGCAATGGTGGTGGTGATGAGACTGTGCTGGCTCCGGCGGAGGAGTCGGACCGGGTGCGGCAGTGCACAGGAGGAAGACAACGACAATGGCTCAGCCGCTCCGGGGTCGAGGTGACCGGAGCTCCGGCTGTGGGCGCTGCGGATGGTGTTAGGAATCCGGCGAGGGGCAGTAGGAGAGGAGGAATGAGAAGAGAGCAAGGAGATCGTCGTTCAGGTCGGGTCCGGCGGCTGGGGGCAGCTCCGGCAAAGCCAGGGTGGCCGGTCGGGTTCCATGGGAAAGGAAGGATGAATAGTAGAGGGGAGGGTCGGCTGAGGTGATTTGCATTGGTTTGGTTTTCAATAGAAAAGGGGAGGAGGAATTGTATATAAATACATGTGACTAGGGTTTTGGTTGACCTAGGAGTGGGCTTGGTCAACTCCTCTTGGGTTGGGCCTTGGTCTACAATCCTTGGAGTGGGTCTTGGCCTCACATGAAGATGTTGGGCTATAAATTTATATTTGTTTAATGCAAGGGTAGGTCTAATACACGAGGTCATTGTGCGCGTGGTGCACATCTCAAAAATTTACGAAAAAATCCATGTGAAGGGAAAATTGGGTTTCTTCTCGTATTGCCCAACGGTGGGGACACCTAAATGTATTTTTGCATAAAAGCCCCCCAACAATTGAAAAATTGCACAAAGGCAGAAATTAGATTTATTTAATTAAATCGAAACGCGCACGATGTTCTAGAATTAATTAGGAGTACATGGGATTAAATTTAGGCGGGACACAAGTGTCAGGGCGTAGAGGGGACAGTGCAGAATATTAATAAAATTCGGTTTGTACAAAACGGTTAAGATTGTGTCCCCAATTTTGATTGGGACGCACAAGGGTACAAAATTGGAAATTATTTCGAATTAAGAAATAACGTCCGCGACGTTTATTGTGCGGCTAACATATAGCACCGGAGAGCAATATTATAAGTTGCACAAGAGTCAGGATAGTAGGCGGGCATGTCTAGGATGGGGTTGCAAATTGTTGGAAGGCAATGGCTAGTGAGGTGCTCCAATTACAGAAGCAACGGTAAGGTGCGTTACGCGATAAAATAATGTACAGTTAAATCAAATGTCGTGTTCTAAATTCTAATTGGTTCAAACTAGCCATAATTCTACTATATAAGCCAAGTAAACCTAATTTTTGGGTAAGGGGGTTTACAGTATTATTATAGAATTATGGAGACGAATCCAGGTCGTACATGTTTTATTAAAACTGTCTAAAAATAATAGCTTTCAACGAATTTTTATTTGTTTTAAGTCATGTATTGACGGGTTTTTAAGGGGTTGTTTATCGGTTATTAGTACTGATGCTATATTTCTTTCGTCTAAATATCAAGGTATCTTATTTATGGCTTGTGCTCACGATCCTAACTATCAATTATATCATATTGCTTATGCTGTTGTTGAAGGTGAGAATAGTGATTCTTGATCTTGGTTTTTAAACTCTCTTAAAATATCTTTTGAAAGTTTTTTTAATGATTGGAGTACAATTTCATTTATATCTGACAAGCAAAAAGGATTAATAAATGTTATTCGTGTTATTTTTTCTGCATCTCCTCATTTTTTTTGTATTCAACATTTTAAACAAAACATGAAAAAAGTTATGAAAGAACCAGCATTTCAATACTTGTTAGACTCGTTTGCTAGAATATATAATGAAACAGATGCAGAGAGTGTGTTTGATATAATTAAAGTCGAGAACATAATATTGTACGATTGGCTTATTGGTGTAAACGATGAAAGTCGTCGATTTGAACATTGGATAACAGCTTATGCTACTTGTCCTAGATTAGATATTAACACTTCTAATCTTGTTGAATGTTTCAATAGCTGGATTAAGAAATTACGAGATGAGCTAATAACAAAACTTTTCGATGGTATTAGAGCCAAGATTATTACATTTCATGACAATCGTAGAAAGAATGCTGAAAATATAGACACAGATTATTGTCCGAAGATGTTAAAGACTATGGCTTGTATTATCAAAGAGAAGAATCACCTAGAAATATTAGCTATTGATAGTTATAAGTTTGAAATAATAGACCGTACAACAAGTAGAACCTATATTGTTAATATAACCGACAGATATTGTACATATTTTAGATGGTACCATACTTATATACCATGTATACATGCATGTTTTGTTTGTAAATATTGTAATATTAGTATTGATAATTTTTATCCTGCAGTATTTTCGACATAGACCTTAAAAAGTGTATACGCACCAAAAATGGAGCCAATTCCAGTTCCCTACAAGATCCAAGCTCCTTTGGTTAGAGGAAAAATTAGAGTACCAGATGTAAGACGCAAAACGGGAAGACCAAAGAAGAACCACATCAAACCCCAGGATTTATCGACGAGAGATATTCGTTGCAGTAATTGTGGTACAATGTGACACAACCGAAGAAGATGTACTAGTCAACCGAGAGAGTAAAATAGAATTGTTCAATACAAACTTAGAAACATTGTTACAAATCATACTTCTAAACATTCATCTACTCCTCCTCCTCCTCCTCCTCGTCTTACTGAGTCTGGGTAGGCAGTGGTGTTGATGGAGTCGAAAAAAACTGTGTGAATATCTGGTAGCTTTCAACTCCAGCGTCCTGGTGACTAATGCCTGCTCCGGCAGACTTATGACTAGGGCCCGCTCCAACATACTGGTGACTAGGGCCAGCTCCAGCATAGTATTGAAAAATATCTCCGGATTGGTGAATAGGGCTCGCTCCAGCATAATATTGGGGAATGTCTCTAGCATACTGGTGAATAGGTCCCTCTGCATCATCTCTCCTATGACGACGAGAGTGTCTCTGTCGTACATAGCCGGTCGGATAGTCTGGTGGAAGACGTGATTGTATTGGAGGCATTTTAGGTTCCCGTCCAATACCGAGATGATCAACACGAGTCACAAGTTCCTCAATAAGAAATCGACTTTGTGGGGGAAGATTTATCTCAGGTTGTTGCAAATATTGTTGGTATACACCACTCTGAAATATGAAAGATGTAAATTTTTTTTTTTTATCATATCTATGTATAAGTAATTTTGAAAGTGTAATAAAGTCATACCAAATTATGCATGCCATCGACAAAAGCACGCAAAGTAGAATCATCTACGGATCTACTCTTGAACCTTTGCTCCTCATATTTGTATACTCGGTTGCTCATAAGAGGGCATCCCCATCATTGCCTATAATCCAAGTTACCAATGTCTGCATAATGTAAACAAAATTTGAGCAAACTATTTACACTAAATTAATACAAATAATGAGTAACTTATAACTTACATTTCTCAGCAGATCTTAGTCCGGGAGACATGTCTCTTACACAATAATTCTTGAACCGATTATCCAATCAGTAACGAGACCAAGGATTCGTTGTATTGCATTTGCTGGCTCATAACCGACAGTCGGTGGATCATCAAAAATTATTTGACTCATCCCGAATTGTCGAAGAACACGGTCTGCCGGATGGTACATGGTGAACCGATCATATATAATATAAGATATGTGTAAACTAAACGAATACGATGTCCTCTTGATTTCTGGAGCATCATCTTCACATGTGTAAGATAACCAAGTAACCTATTTAATGACATTGTATCAAATAGATATGAAGTTTTTCTACGATCATAACTGTAATAATTTAAAGATATTTATCAGATATTTAAATAATTACCTCATTATACTACAGTGTATCAAATTGGCTACGATAAAGTGATACACTCCTGTATTGGTAATCCACTACATCTGTGGGCCATCGTATAGCAATAAGAAAGACTCCAACATCACTGAGAATGCTAGTAACAGGCCTACCAATATAGAAGTGCTCGTAGGACCAGAACTATAAAACAAAAATATGACATTAGTACAAACAAAATTTGTATTCTAATCTAACTAATTTAGGTCTTTCATTCATACCTGAATCAGTAAAATACATTCACAAATACTCTTGCGACTGGATCTCACAAATTCTGTCAAATTTGCGTATAAAAACGCTAGAGTAACAGCTCCCCATGCATGCTGAGTAGGTTTTGTCAAATCATCCAAGAATGGTAAAAGCTGCACATTTATCATATTTTTCGATGCATCGAGAAATAGAATTGCACCACATAAACAGAGCAAATACGCTCTAGTGCAACGAATTACCTAAAAATATTAAGTGTTATATAAACACTAAATTAAGTCATAAACAAATCTTACTAATTAAAATACATACCCGCATTTCATCCACATGAACCACCCCGTCAATAGTGTGATGTAGGTCCATGAAGTTGCCACGAAGCCATGTAAACTTCACAAAATTGCCGTCTTTTATACCAGATGGAGGGGTAACACCGAGATATCTCCTGATCAGATCAGATTCCTTTAAGTGCGGATCAAAATATATAGCGTCACCTTTAATAGGTAACCCTAATATATTTGCTACATCAAATAGGGTGATCGTCATCTCGCCGAATGGGAGTTGGAAAGTGTTGCGTTTAGGCCACCAACGCTCCGCAAGACTTACAACTAGATGAAGATCGTGGATTAAATATCTAACCCGATCTATATAGTGGAATCCAAATGATTCCACCAAAGCCTTTTGGACAAAATTTAGCTCCCACGTACGATAGTTTCTTTCAGTCCGCCAATGTACATTGATCCGGGTTTGTAAACCAAGATCATGGTCGTATAACTATAAAAAAATATATGCATTATATTTTATGTGCAAATTACTTAACTTGCAAACTTATAATTTAAAAAATTAACTCTCCAGTAAATATTCGACTAGATATGTGGTCTTCACGTTGCTTAATAATAAGGTCGGTAGTCGGTACACCGGAAATACGATCGTCATTTTGGTTAGCCATCTACAAAAAAAATAAGTGTGATCATTTACGACTAAAATATAAAAAGTCTGACAACGATTTAAAAAATGTCACAAATAATATGTTTACTTACAATAGATTTTTGGGTTATTTTTTTTCCAGTTGATCTTGCTGCTTGCAGACAGGGAAGTGGAGGAGAGCAGAGTGCTGTTAGGAGAGGAGGGTGCTGTGAGAGTGTGGTGAGGAGAAGTTGGGGGCTGATTTATAGAGGGCGTGGGAGGTTTTTTTTTTTTTTGGGGGGGGGGGGGGGTGAGGAGGGAGGGTGCGAGGGTGGGGGAGGTTTTCGAGGGAGATGGGGCATCTTCAAGGGGAGGGTCTTCGAGGGAGAGGAGGGGTCTTCGGTGCTGCAGTTACACCCGCGTGGCCCGTCAACTGAGTTGACGAGCGTGTCCAGAGCTCGCCAATTGAGTTGGCGAGTTCTTCTTGTTGTCTGAAATTCATTTAACCCCGCCAACTCAGTTGGCGAGTTGTTCGCGTGTTGCAAAGCATGAGAACTTCTCCCCTTTTTCGCAATTATGTTATAATTTCTTCCTTTAAGAAAAAAAAAAAATCCGTTTCCCAAACCAAGAATTAGGGTTTTCTTCTCCCTCGTTCTCTCCCCTCCCCTCCGTGCCATGGCTTCAAACCCTAACCCTAACCCTAATAACCCCAGCCTCCACCGCGCCCTCGCCGGCTCTCCCCTCGGCAACCCCTCCCCTCTCCCACCACATCCGCCCCCCCACCCCCAACCAGTCCCTCTTCCAGTCCCCACCGCCCCCATCCTACCAACAATTCCAAGTACACTTGCCAAACACTAACCCTAATTCCATCAACGGGAGGGCTCCCTCGTCCAAACCCCCCTCTGGTCCCATCACCACCACCACCACCAACACCACCAACACCACCAACAACAACTCCCCCTCCTCGTCGTCCTTCAAGTCCTCCGCCGAGCTGGCCCCAGCCGCGCGCCGCAAGAAGCGCAAGCTCCCCGACAAGCACGTCCCCGACCGCGTCGCCGCCCTCCTCCCTGAGTCGGCCCTCTACACCCAGCTCCTCGAGTTCGAGTCCCGCGTCGACTCCGCCCTCTCCCGCAAGCGTCTCGAAATCCAGGACTCCCTCAAGAACCCCCCTTCCCTCCAGCGCACCCTCCGCATCTACCTCCTCAGCCACCGCCTCTGCCTCCGCCGAGCCCCCCTCGTGGTCCCTCAAGATCATCGGCAGGATCCTCGACGACCCCTCCGACCCGGAACCCCCAACCACAATCCGGCCTACCCGAAATTATCGTCCTTCTTCAAGCGCGTCACCGTCTCTCGCTCGACCTCGTGTTCTACCCCGACAACCCCACCGTCGTCTGGGAGAACTCCCGCTCCTCGGCCCCTCTCGAGGGCTTCGAGATCAGGCGGAAGGGGGACAGGGAGTTCAGCGCCGGCGTCCGTCTCGAGATGAACTACGCCCCAGAAAAATTCAAGCTTTCTGCACCGCTGATGGAGGTTCTGGGGATTGAGGTCGACACGCAGGGATATGGCACTACGTGAAGGCGAAGAAGCTGCAGAATCCGAGCGACCCATCGTTCTTCGCGTGTGACCTGCCGCTGAAGAAGGTGTTCGGGGAGGAGAAGGTGCCGTTCGCCATGGTCTCTCAGAAGATATCGCAGCACCTGTCGCCGCCACAGCCGATACAGCTGGAGCACAGGGTCAGTCTCTCGGGGAACAGGGCCGCGGGGAATGTTTGCTACGACGTGCCCTTCCCGGTGCAGAAGGAGATGCTGGCATTCCTCTCGAACACCGAGAAGCACAAGGAGATCGAGGCCTGTGACGAGGTGATCTGCACATCGATTAAGAAGATACACGAGCACCAGAGGAGGAGGGCATTCTTTCTTGGGTTCAGCCAGTCACCCGTGGAGTTCATAAATGCTCTTATTGCGTCGCAGAATAGGGACCCGAAGCTTGTTTCCGGGGATGGGAGTCGTAACGCTGAGAAGGAATGGAGATCTGATTTTTACAACCAGCCATGGTAATTCCTGAGCCACTACACCGTATTAAGTTAAAGTTGATTCTTTTTTTTTGCGCTAGTAGTAGTTTTCTTAATGTAGCCTAGGAAACGCGGGAACTCCCAAATTTGATGCTGTGTCACTCCAAAATACACTAGTACACGTCAGAATCACTGTCGTGTCCTTATCATATCGTATCATATTCATATCCGTGCAAGATAAAATAATAGCTGGAACTTTTTTGGATATATATACTCTTGACCAATGTTTTACTTGTTGCATATATAGGGTTGAAGATGCTGTCATTTGTTATCTAAACCGCAAACCAGCAGGAGGTAGTGATGTTCCTGGTAGCACTTGAGCGAGAACTGTAAGCTGCCCTTTTAGAGGTAGCAGACATAGTAGAGAACCAAAATGAAGTCCTATATGTTGACATTCTACTTTTGGGGTTTCTATATTTCGGCCTCCGACTTCCTGATGAGGTTAAGTACTAATATTCTGACCAAAATAGTGCTTTTGTTTTTATTTTTTGAGACACGTTATATGAATGTATAATTCCATATAATTTTGTGTTGTCATGTTGACTTGCATTCTGATGAGGTTAAGTACTAATATTCTTGCCTTTTAAGCGAGTTTACTGAGCTTCATATCATCATCAGAACCTCTTCCCATAAATTTCAATTAGCCAACTAATACTTTTTAAACTATGGACTTCTAGAGTAGAGCAGAAGTATGAAATTGTGTGAAGCTAAATACAAACCAAACAAAACCTCCATCCTCTCTCTCTCTCTCTCTCAAAGGAGAAGTTCTTAGTCTATTGATATATGATGCATTTATTGGGAGGGGGTTATCCATGTGTAGTAACTCATAAGCTATAATACCTTAGTATCATCTGATCAAGACATATTTACTTTAACAGTCTTAACTAATAGGTAAAGGCAGTCCAAAAACAGAACATAGGAAGATTAGTTCCTCTCTTTACCAATGCATAAGGATTGCTAATATATGACAAACTTCTTCTTGGGCTCATATACCATACAACCATCTCAACTTTTGATGATTAGCAATTTTCTTTAATAATCCATAAATGACACTAGTGAAAGATCCAATCTACATATAGTGCATTAAACCATTTCATTTGTACTGTTGTCCTATTCTAATTTACCTAATTAAGCCAATGTGTTAGTATA
The DNA here is from genome assembly GCA_036927795.1 of Iris macrosiphon. NCBI lineage: Eukaryota > Viridiplantae > Streptophyta > Magnoliopsida > Asparagales > Iridaceae > Iris > Iris macrosiphon. The sequence goes on along the minus strand of JAYESA010000004.1, from coordinate 228,342,111 downwards.
TCTCTTCCAATTTTATTTGCTTGAGCCACACATATCTTTCACAAACAGAATACAACACGATATAGATACGGTAACATAGATAAATTTTGTGTTCTATTGTATATTGCGGTGTCAGTTGTATCTGACATGAACACTGACAAGCCACTGCCAGTTTTGGAGTGTCAATGTTTCCTAAAATAACAGTTCTGGTTTTTGCTGAACTTCTGGGCGTTGACACTAAATTTTCTTCTTGATAGTAGGGAGTCTGGGCATATCTTGATAGCAAGGTTTAGTAGTATCAGGTCCGATCCTCCTTATGAGTATTGGTATCGGCGATTTTGGATCAGAGTTTTGGAGTTTTTTGTTTCAAAAAATCAAAATAGTAATAAACTTATCAAAAAGATTTGTTTGATACTTTTTGCATTACCTTACGTATTATTTATGTTGTTTCTTGTTAGTTTTGACAACAAAATCAAAGCCTTTATCCCGAAAAATTGATGTAGGGTAGTTGGATCCTTTTCTTTTATTCAACTCTCGTAAGGGTCAGGTCCTCTGTGTTTCTTGCTTGTTTTGAATGCAACAGTATTTAACATTTTTCAATTGCTCATCCACGATAGATAGGTTTGTTCATTTACTTGTTTTTATTAGACAAAGCCACAATTATTGTTTGTTGATTGATTTTTAGTGGAATAATATTTAACATTGTTGAATTGCATACTGGTATCACTGCTATCGGTCGGTATCGGTTGGTATTGACCGATATAGGCCAGTAGCATTAGTTTCGGATTGACACTTGCTGGCATTGTCCAAACCCAATATCAGGACATGAGAAAACCAGTCCACTATGGGCGATACGTTTTGGACATTACTGCAATTTTTTTTTGTCACATTATCTCTATCTCCATAATTGTTCCGTAAACAGAAAGGAGATCTCTGTAACAGGAAACTGACATTGATTTCATTGTCAATTCTGTCACTCCTCCAGAAACAATTGACTGGCTGACTTGGACTTCCATAACTTGCTGAATATAGATCACCAAGTGAGACATATGGCGGCTTGGGCTTCGATAACTGGCTGTTGGGTACTTTTCATCGACCATCCTTGCTGGCGGTCAGGAGAACACAATAGAATAGAATGGTGGACTTGATGTCCTTTAACTAAACTGTGGAGGATGGGGGAAAATTAGGTTAGATTTGAGCTGAAGTACTCAGAATTAGGGAATAATTGGTAAGATTTGCGACTTGTATATACTTGTAGGTTAAGGGATCTGCAAAAGGTGTTTGCTTGGATTAGTAACACATAGTTACATTTTGTAAATTTGTTCTATTACGGGATTTCATTGTAACATCTATGTTATTCATACATTGATTATGTAGAAATAATAATTGAAGTAGAACTTATGTTATGTACTTTTAGTACCCGAATAACATTTATTGGAGGTGTAAGTATCATAAATTATGGTTGTTCCTATTCCATAGTCTGTCAGAGTGCATGCTCTTGACCCTTGTCCGGTGGTTGAGTCTACCGTTTGGTGGCCGACTCTTCTGCCTGCCCTAGGATGCTGACGTGTGCCAATCAAATATATATATATATATATATATATATATATATATATATATATATATATATATATATATATTTTATTTTATTTTTTTCCCTTCAAGTTTTTCTTTTATAATTTTTCAGTTTTTCCTTTATTTCCTCTCTTTTCTTTTCTCTTTGACATTCTTGAAAGAAAGTGATGCCGTTAATTATATTTTACAAGGTTATTTTCTCTTTTTGTGGTTGTGCCCTAGTCATAAGGATTAACTTCTTTAAGTGTGAAATTTGATATTGTTGATTAGTTTGCTTATTACGTTATTTGACTATCAAATGTGAAGTTTTTGTATTGTTTTTATCTGTTGTTTTGGCTAATTGTTCTTAGGTTCAATATTTATTTGCCTAAAATTACTTCTTGTGTATAAAGGCTTTGATATATAAAAGCCTTTTACTTTTGACTTTTACTAGATATATGAGTACATACTTCATCTAATTTAAAATTTTGATTGAGTGCTACTCAACCTCATACATTTGTTGTTAAATTTATTTCATAAAATGTTGAGTAATGTGCCCCCTTTTGTTTTTACAATAGGGGACTGCCCAGGTAAAAAAAAAGGTCAGCCTAACCACCAAGGCCTTGCCTAGGCATTTAGGTTTCTTGGTCGCTTTGGACTACATAGCAGCTTTGAGAACCTTATTTATTTACTTTTTGTCACACCCTTTTTTGTTTGAACTTTTCCCATCCTTTCCTTAATAAATTTTAATCTTCCCATGATCTATACCTTTCACTGAAGGCTACTGCCACGTGTACCTAGCTAGGGGTGAGCATTATTCGGTTTTGGACCGAAAACCGAACCGAATCGAATAAGAGATTCGGTTCGGTTTGAAATTTTTTTTGTTCGGTTTTGGTTCTGAAAATACTAAAATTCCTTATTTGGCTTTGGGTTTCGGTTTCGGTTTCCGTTTCAGTCCAAAACCGAATAAGACATATGCAATTATGTAAATACTCTCAATTCTATGCATATTTTGTGATTAAAAATGTGTATATTTTGAAAACAACAATTCCTGAGACGTTTACACTAATTCGTCGCCCCCATAGACGCATGAGGCACTCTCCTTTGTTTTACAAGGTAATCAGAGATATCACGAAAAGTCAAAATTGGATCGGATCATAAGTTTTATCACGAAAAGTCAAAATCGGATCGGATTGTAAGTTCTACAATCTGGACAGTGTAGGATCGATATGTAAAGTTATATACTTTAGAGGGGGGGTGAATAGCATAGTTTAAAGTATCGGCCGATACCGATCCGATACGGCCGATACCGATACAGTTTGGCATGTCCCGATCCGATACCGACCGATATCCGATACTGACCGATACCGACATTAGAGGTCTCTTTTCCGGTCAATTCGGCAAAAAATATTGAATTAAAAACCAATTAACAAGGGTGTAAAAGCATAGTAAGGTTGTTAAAACATATAAAAGAGAAAAATTTATCTATCGCATATAAATCAATCGACAAGGATGACTACTATTTCATTCAATATAAAAAATACTAAGAAACAATACTGGAAATACTTTAAATTATGCATAAATGTATAAAATATATTATCTAAAATGTTAATAATTTACTAATAGTTGTTTGCTTTCCGATACCAAAAAATCCGATACTCCGATCCGAAACCGCCGATACTACCGATACCGCCGATACCGCCGATCCCATACTCATAGGAATGGTCCGATACCGATACTTTGAACCTTGGTGAATAGAGTTGGCAGCGAAATATTAGCAATTAAAAATTAACAACTAAATCATAGTTATGCTATATCACAGTTAATCAAAGCAATAAAGTAGAGAGAAAGCAAACGCAAACACCGAGATTTATACTGGTCTCCCTCTTGTGAGGACTATTTCAGTCTGGAGAACTCTAGCTCCAAGTTTGAAATCCACTAGAATGGAACACAAGCTTTGATCCGAAGTGATTGCGACTTCTTACAAACACGAGCTTTGATTCGAAGAGCTTGACCGACTTCAATTCTGAAGTGTCTTACTTCTATCAAGCCTCTTGATTACAACGCTCTGAAGCTTCTATATCGTACCGCATTGGCAATTAGACTAGAGGTTGTAAACTGGCTTGGGATTAAAAATGAAAGCTTTGAATGGCTAGTAAACCAGATAGAGAAGATGAGAGGAGTGAATGAGATGTTTAGGATGGTGAAAAGCTCATATATTTATAGCATTTCTGCTGACAGAGTTCTGACAGAACTCGGGCAGAGTTCGGTCAGAGTTCGGGTGCTTAGAATCAGGAAAGTGACCGTTGCATCCGAGTCTGTAGGCAGACCTGGTTTTTAGGGTTTACCAGTTCAAGTACCCGAGTTCGGTCCGAACTCTGGTGGTCAGAAACCATAAGTTTTGGGCTGAGTTTTGTTGAAACCTAAGTTGGCGCTAAGTCTTCCGCGTCAAATTTAATGTCTATTCCTCCAACACGGAAAGATACAACTCCAGAATCACAAGATAAGTTGCAATAAAATAATCGAATACCATTAAGAGCAACAAGAAATGATATAGAAATTAGGTCATTTAGTTGCAGGAGTTGGAAAGCACTTTTGTGGTCCGGAAAGATATTAAAATAAATAGGGGGGGGGGCTCCGGCACACACAATTATGGTCTGAAATTCACTAAACCATTCTACAGACTGGGTTAGCGATGAAAAGGCAAAGCCATCAAAAGAACCGTCGTCCGGTTGGACCGGAGAGAAAATAGAAGGTTGTCTTGGTTGAGAAGATGAAGATCCCTCACCGGCTTGCTTCCTTCTCTTCCGGTTGGGGATTAAAAATGAAAGCTTTGAACGAAATCAAGTTTGAGAACTTCTTCTCAAGCCCATTGATCATCTGGTAATTGGCACTCGATGGGTATTCCGAAAAAGGTTGAACAAGTTCCCAAACCTTTTTCAACCTTTTTCAGTTCCTAAACATCTCATTCACTCCTCTCATCTTCTCTATCTGGTTTACTAGCCATTCAAAGCTTTCATTTTTAATTCTAACATTTTTCAAGTAAAAAAGAGCTTAGACGGTCATACCAAGCACGAGGGGCTTGTTTCAGTTCGTATAAGGCTTTTTTTTAACTTGAAAACATAATCAAGGTTTTTGAAATCAGTAAAACTGGGGGTTGAGCAACATAACACTCTTCTTTTATAAAACCATTTAGAAAAACACTTTTAACATCCATTTGAAATAGTTTAAAATTATGAAAACAGGCAAAGGCATATAACATGTGAATGGATTCTAAACACGCAACTGGGGCATATGTCTTATCGTAGTCGATACCTTCCTCTTGGTTGTATCCTTGAGCTACGAGTCGAGCCTTGTTACGTGTGACTAAACTATTCTCATTAAGTTTATTTCGGAATACCCATCGAGTGCCAATTACCGGATGATCAATGGGCTTGGGAACAAGTTCCCAAATTTGATTCCTTTCAAATTGGTTCAATTCCTCTTGCATAGCATCTAACGAATAAATATCACTACAAGCCTCTTTAATGTTCTTAGGCTCTAGTTCTGAAATAAAAGCTATACTAGAAGCTATATCTCTAGTAGAGGAATGAGTACTTACACCTTTTATGATCTCACCTATTATCAAGTCCTTGGGGTGGTCAGCCATGAATTTCAGCCATGAATTTCATCCTCTTTGGCAGGCTTTCCAAGTAGCTGGTTCCGGATTCCTCTTCGGTTGGTGCTTTGCTTGGTGTATTGAGGTCTTCATCGTCACTATCGTTGTTCATCTGATGGTTCATCTCATCGAAGGTGACGTTCATTGATTCTTCGATTGACATCAACCGTTTGTTAAAGACTCGGTATCCTTTACTCTTAGTCGCATATTCCAAAAACGATACCTTCATCGACTTTTTCGTCAAACTTGCTTAAATTATCTTTAGTATTCAATATAAAATATTTGCAACTAAATATTTTGAAATAAGAAACATATGGTGTCCTATCAAACCATAGTTCATAGGGAGTCTTCTTCGATTTAGGTCGAATCAAAACCCTATTCAAAACATAGCATGCTGTATTGACAGCTTCTGCGCAGAAATATTTGGGTAGGCTAAATTGGTTTAACATAACTCTAGCCATTTCGCTAAGAGTTCTGTTCTTACGTTCCACAAAGCCATTTTGTTGCGGAGTCCTGGGGCAAGAAAACTCATGCAAGTAACCGTGTGTCACAAAATTGTTCAAAGTCAGCATTTTCGAATTCACCGTCATGATCGCTTCGAATACGAGTGATCATAAAGCCTTTATCATTTTGTACCTTTTACAAAATGTGACAAATTCTGAAAGTGCGTCATTCTTATGAGCAAGAAAATATACCCATGTGTATCTAGAATAATCATCTACAATTACAAAAGCATATAGCTTACCATTTAGACTAGCAACTCTACTGGGTCCAAACAGATCTATATATAATAATTGCAGAGGTCGATTGATACTTACAACGTTGATCAACTTAAATGTTGATTTTGTAGTTTTGTTCTTTTCATAATCGCTACATACCATGTTTTTTCTTGAAGGCGATCTCCGGTAAGCCTCGTACCAATTTCTTTGTGGATAATCTCGATATTGTGTCCATGTTTGCATGTCTTAGCCTTATATGCCATAGTTGATTCTCATCATTTTTGACGTATAGGCATCTACCTATAGTGTTAGTATCTTCCAAAAGATAGAAAACATAGATATTATCTTTCATAATTCCTTCAAAAATAGTATTGCCAGTTGAGCTATCAACTATAGTACATTTGTCTTTGACAAAGTTAATACCATAACCATGGTCAGCTAAATGACTTATGCTGAGGAGGTTATGCTTTAACTCGGTTACTAGACAAACATATTTAATCACCGGATATGAAGCCTTACCAATGTTACTGATACCTACTATGTAACCTTTTAAGTTTCCGAAGGAGACGTATCCTTCTTTCTTCTTCGACAGTATTGCAAACAAAGATGCATCGCTGGTCATGTTCCGTGAGCAACCGCTGTCGAGGATCCACTTGCTTCTAGAATGTGTTGGATGTTCCACCTACGAAAGAATTTGTAGATGAAGCTTTTGGTACCCATTTCTTGTAGGGTCCAGACATGTTAGCTTTAGGTATCCATGTATATATGTTTAAATCAACAAGCTTCCTAACTCTACATGCAGAAGATATGTGACCAGGGGTGCCACAATAGTGACATCTAGCATGTGCATGTGAAGTGTTGGTCTTTTGTACATGTTTGGTAGGTTTAGGAACTTTTGTAGAATACTTGTAATAACAGGCATGTCTTGGAGGATTTGTCCTCTTGGGCATAGATTTGATAGTCTTTGGTTGAACAGTGTTCCTTTTGGGTAAGCGATACGTGTTAGGAGAGGAATCAGTCATCGACTATTTTCATAACCTAATTTTTAACTTTTTGGAAGTGTCAAACAATCTATTGTAATCAGCTGTTAGGGCATCATTCCTAATCAACGCATTGATACTCTTTTTCTCAATTTGAAAATCTATTTGCAGCTGAGCTATGGTTTTGTCTTTCTCTTCAAGAGTGCATGATGCTTCGTGTAATTGTAACTTGATAGAAGCTAACTTATTAGTCTCACTAGAAGGTTCAGTCTCTCCAACATCTTTCAGTAGTAGGGTCAGTCTTTCTATCTCAAGTTTGTGTTCCTTGAGTATCTTCTTAGAAGTCTTGTATTTGTCTAGCAATTTTTTATGGTCTTCTAAAAGGTCACTAAATACATCACCTAGCTCATCAAAATTGAAATAATCATATAGAGGGTTAGTGGTTACCTAATCAAACGCCATTAGGCACACATTTGCAGTGTCTTGAGAACTGTCGTCTTCTGAGTCGCTGGCTTCACTTTCGTGCCATGTGTTTGCATATTTTTTGGACGTCGATTTCTTTGTGTAACTCTTTTCATATTTGTTACCCTTCTTTGTCGATGTTGTTGACGGACAGTCTTTCTTGATGTGTCATTTCCAGTCCGGAGAACTCTAGCTCCAAGTTTGAAATCCACTAGAATGGAACACAAGCTTTGATCCGAAGTTCTTGCGACTTCTTACAAACACGAGTTTTGATCCGAAGAGCTCGACCAACTTCAATTGTGAAGTGTCTCACTTCTATCAAGCCTCTTGATTACAACGCTCTGAAGCTTCTATACCGTATCGCACTGGCAATTAGACTAGAGGTTGTAAACTGGCTTGGGATTAAAAAATAAAAGTTTTGAATGGCTAGTAAACCAATTCTTCCTTCAGGCTCGGATGCAACGGTCACTTTCCTGATTCTAAGCACCCGAACTCTGACCGAGTTCTGTCATAACTCTGTCAGCAGAAATGCTATAAATATATGAGCTTTTCACCATAATCGATTATCAAAATCGGTTCGACCATGACCAATCAACAGACACTCCTGGTAACAAGGGCTAAAGGATCCCAAGGCACTCACCTTCGCACTAAAGAAGCGACCTTCTAGCACCTCAAACAACCTTGCTTGAGGCATTTACACTAATTTGTCGTCCCCGATAGGCGCTTGAGGCACTCTCCTCCTGTTTTATAGGTAATCAGAGGTGGTTTTACAATCTTACCCTTCATTAAAACTCACTCACGGGTGTGAAGACTTAACTGTAAAAACATAATAAATTAACAAGATCTAGTGTATCTCAATCACAGTCAAGCTCTTACAGCTCGCGATGATAGTAATGAATGTTTGACTGGAGAAATGGATGTTGAACATGAATTGGTTTTTGATGATAGTGAATTGATTTAGGGAGATGTGAAAGAGCCAACCAATGTTGGAGAGATGAGGACAAACCTTAGGTAGCACAGAGAATACTGAAGAGGAAGCTGATTCAGAATCACATTTAGAGGAGGAGACCGAGGACTACAAAACCTAGTAATGGGGATCTGAAATGAAGGAGGAGATGATGCGGTAGAGAGCGATGCTTGAAATTATAGCATCATTTGATAGATTTGCATTCGAGAAAGTAGAAACCTGAGTATAATGTTTATTAGATTTTTATGTTTTCTTAATTTGTTTGCATTTGATGATTAGTCTATGATCTTTGTGACAAATTATGAAAGACAGGATATACTTTTTAGCTGTTATATTATGATAATCATCATATTATTCGCCCTAGCGGTATCGGAATCGGTATAGGGCCTTCCTATGAGTATCGGGATCGGCTTTATGCGGTTTCAGATCGGAGAGTAACGTATTTTTTTGGATCGGAAATAAAATAATTATTAATACATTATTAAAATTTTAGAAAAAATATTTTATACATATAGATATAATTTTAAGTATTTCATGTGTTGTTTCTTAGTAGTTTTGAATTGAATGAAATAGTAGTCACCCTTGCCGATTGGTTTGCCTGCGGTAGATAATTTTTTTTCTTTTACATGCTTTTACAACCTTACTATGCTTTTACACATACACCCTTGTTAATTGTTTTTTTTTTCAATTTTTTTTGCCAAATTAACTAGAAAAGAGACTCTCAATGTCGCTATAGGTCAATATCGGTGTCGGTATCGGATCGGGACATGCCAAAACCGTATCGGTATGGTCGTATTGGATCAGTATCGGGCGATACTGCAAACTATGCATATTAGGAGACATTTTTGAGGAGTCTGGTTTATTTGAGTATTGATTACTTGTTTCCTCTAAAAAAATGATTTTTTAATTGGCCTGTCTCTGCTTTAAGGCAGTGCCTAGTGTCTACTGTCTAGTGCCTAGTTCATGTGGCGTTTGGAATTCCTGGCTCCTTAAGAACAGTGGCATGTATGTAGATGTGTCCTTGTATCTAGATTTCTGAGAGTTACTATATTAGATACCCTGTATCCTTGTAAAAGTGTAATACCCATACCCATGTCTACTAATCCTGGATTAATGCCACGGAGTCATGTAAGGTTGACCAAAGAGGTTTGTATTGAACTCGTACACATTTTCAAATTATGGCCCAGTCTTTGCTAGATGTTGTCTCATGTAGTGAGATGCTAGAACAATATTAGACAGCCTGAGTCTGTGTCAAAAGTGCGACATCTGTGTTCTTGTGCACTAATCCTGGTTGTATGCCTCGGAATTGCATAAGGGGACCATTTATTGAACTTGTATGTCTCATGGACCAGTCTTTGCTAGAGGTTTCATGTAGTGAGATCCTCAAAAATATTATTGGATGTTTCTATAATAATAAATAATCACTTGTTTTTTTAATTTAACTTTTTAATTATCAAAGGTTGGACAACCACGTGTTTAAGGTGACCGATTGAAACAATCCCTCTTTTTTTTTGGGGAAGAGACGAGTGGAGGCGTAAGCCGAAAGAAGAATTTTAATGGAAGGGTGACATAGAGAACGATTCTGATAGACATCTAGATCGACCCATTGATAAATAGAAATTGATCCAGTTTAAAGATTCTATGAACAAGAGAGATCGACAAGTATCTATGTCGAAAAAAATAAAGATGTAAATATAACGGGCTGAGCTAGTTGGGCTGGGTACGATGATGGGCAAGAGAGGGAGAAAACTTTCTGGATGTATCTTGGACAAAGCACATGGTTGAGGCATTTGGAATTCGGTGGAGAATCCTAGGGAGACAGTCTTGACATATAAAGACTGGCTTTATTCTCCTAAAAGTTTTTTCTCTTCTACAAGATTTGTATAGCAATTATGCATTTTGAAGGATACAATAGGTCATAGAGTACCCATGTTTGGAGGTTAAAAGTAGGATATATACAACTAAAAACTACTTTGAGTAAATTTGTTTCCAATGTCTTCTGTTTCATTTTGTGTAACTGTGGCTAGTGCAAATTGTTGGCAGGACGATGGAGGTAGAATGATTTTCCCATTGTTAACACACTTTTGTAACCAACAAGGAGAGACGAGAGACTCAACCATGCACAATTCTATGAGTATTTCTAACATTTCTTCCCTTCAGCTTAAAGTATCACAAAATTATATTTGTCAAAATTGGATGCTAGTTTTGGATTCATATTGGACTTGATAAAAGTTTGGCAATTGGTCTTGAGCTGGAAAGTTTGTTCATATATTCTTATTTGGCAATATCTACTATATTTTTATAATTGATTGTTAATTGATATCAAAATGCTGACTTTAAGTCTGTCTCGTTATACCTCTGGATCATTGAAGGCAGTGCCCCCCACCTCCCTTCCTTTTGGAAATTCTTTTAAGTTGTTCTATAAGCAACAAAAAATATTGGCAACTGTTCATGTTTGATGTTCAGTAGTAATGCTGATCCCTCTGGATCATATCTAAGGGTGGTCTCTGTCCTAAAACTATTATTCCTTATTTCACTATTTGACTGTTGTATTGTGTCTGATTCATTGAAAGTCACAATTGAGGTACCAACAGCTCCTTTTGTCTCGTTCCTTTGAAGCCAGTTGCCTATTCTCTTACCTATATGAATCCTAATCCCATTTTCATCACTATAGTTTTTTTTCCAGGAGTGAACGATATTTTTTATTTAATGACTTGTGTTTGAACTATATAATTTTTTTTGTCATATTTGATAATTAGATAATTTGTCTCTACAAAGTTATAATAGCCTCCAGGTTTTTGAAATGTATTGCCCCCCTGTCAAACATGAATATCGAGTAAATGATCAATGGCATATTAGGAGAATACTAGTAATCTGTAAGCAGAGATCCTAGAAAGGTTACAAAAATGTCAAAAGCAACCCCCCCCCCCCCCCCCCCCCCCCCCCACACACACACACACACACACACCCACACCCCAAGTGCATGACTAGAAGTGTGGGCACTGTGATGTAAATGGACACCTACATTATTGTTATATATAATTTACAAATCACTATCTCTTTATCATATTTCAATATCCTTTTATTTGAAAGTAATAAAGCACCAATAAGATATTTAACCAACAGCCAACATTAGTTTATCTTCGTAGTACTCTTTTTTTTTTCCCTATCAAAACTTCAATAGTAGTTGAGTATCTGATAAATAGGAAAAACTAATGTTGATCTTTTTATGCATTGAGCTCCTGAATAGGATTGTAGTGTTTGAAGCACATTTCGATGAATTATGGAACTCTTCTTTATGTTTTGTTGTCTTCATCTTGTACGTAAAATAAAAATAAAATTCATTTGATCAATTTATAGGCTACTATAGTCTAACAACATCGCGGGGATGAAAAAGATGCAATGTACAATTGAGTTATCTGATTATTGTATCAGAAAACAAAAGGACTTTTTTGATTAAAGTTTAATAACTTACCGCAACTAGCTTATATCGAAATTCGTCCATGTGAACTTTCCTCTTCCTCCAATCAACATTTTTATCTGTAAAATTCTAAGCAAGCTAAACATGATAATGTAATTCTATATTAGAAGTTTTTTTTTCTTGGTTGTAAGGTTCTTGTATGATATTATAGAATGTGATATTTTACAAAGTTAATTCATTGTCCTATGACTGATTTAGTCAACGTAGTTGACATAGTATATAGTTTGATCTAATCTTAAGGTTTCTTATTTTGTTTTTATAATGGTGATAAATCAACCCTAAATTGTATGTTTTTAATCCCCTCTGCTTCAATCCCATGTGCTGCTGTTAGACTGTTCTTGTCTGGAATTGATCTTAATGGATATTATTTTTTATTTAAAATGAGGAGAAAGACTTTCCATCATATCCTACAAATAAGATGAAGTTGAAAAATGAATCTATAATTCATCAATCTTTCAAACATATTCAGGATTTAGGGTTTGTCTTGGAAGGATCATCTGTTTGTAGGAAACATGAAGAATTCTCCAAATAAGTTCTCATTGTTAATATTTAACCTTACGACACTTTCATATGTTAAATACACATCAAGAAGATCACCAGTCATTTGTTGTTTCTAGGAGAACATACCAACTAATGTGAAGATATATGGAAATAAAGGATGTTAATGAAAAGAATTTGATACTCGTGTATAAGCATTTGATTATGTTTCCTTACTGATGAATCAAAAGATTTTTCAAACATGATGAGAACATAAACATGTTAAGTGTACTATCCAGTAGCTTTGGTATACCCCTACGATACATATGTCATGGAAACTTGCACATTTAAGCATACCATTTTAAATGTTGGATATATTGAAGAAGTCGTACATTATTGGATATTTGGAAGCTTTTTGGTATTCTAATGGGGGGTGATAGATATGGAACGGTTTGTTATCGAGTATTCCATCTACAAAGGAACATTTTCTTACCAATAATTTCAAAACATCACCATATATGATATAAATTGATTTACAGATTATCGGATGTTAAAAAATTGCCAGTTATCAGATTATTGGATAGGATATGAGCATATCCATTCCAAAACTGTAGTAGTTATTTAACCGAATTGGCTTAATAAGTATGACCTATATGATATAAATTGATTTACAACGGATTATATGATATGGTGTTAGCATAATGTGCTGAATAATGTTTTGAAGTATGGTTCACACTTGGATTAACGGACCCATACATGGCGGATACATGCTGTTATGGACTAAATTTGGATACAATTTGTCAAAATGTGTTGAAATTTGGCCAAAAGTTGTAAATACATGGTCTATACAAACAAAAACAATCGCTGAAAACTGAAAAGTAACTTGAAGTTTGGCCAACCATGAGAACACAAGCTGATTGATGGCAGATACAAACCAAAACTTGGCAAAATACATGTTGAAATTGTTTAAAACTATCAAATACAGGTTGATATGGGCTGGATTTGGCTAAAGTTGGCCTAAACAAGCTAAATTTGGTCAATACATGCGAAAATAGGTTTACATTGGCTGACTCATGCTTTATATCGGTTAAAAGCATGATGAAAGTGGCTCAAAACATATGCCTCACTCACATGTCTAAATTTTGCATAATTGTATCTAATTTTTCCAAACATGTACCAAAATTGGCTAGAATATATACTTGGTTTGGTTTTTATGTGTTTTAAAACTATTTTTAAACCATTTTATGATATGATGCGTATTAAATTGGGAACTATCACGTTATAACTCCATAGGAATATCACACAATTATTTATGAAAACAAAAATATAGCTACATAATAATGATGATGTTATGTAGCTTTAACATTTCATTCTTTCCTCTGGAAACTTTTAAAAGTATTTACAAACAGCCGAAATCCAATATTCTTATATCTGAACAGAAATTGTCAAAACTATTGGCACTGATACTCATATAAGGGTCCCCTTTACGATTGAAATTGAGTTTTTGAACCTTGGTTACTAGAGCAACAAATCATGGTCTTTCTTAACTGTTTTTTGCTATTGCATTAGAAGGTATTAGGTTTCTGGATGAAATTATTTTATTGAAATGGGTACCGGAAGCACGGACAGTCCAAAAATGTGGGCTGTGTCATGTTGGACACATATTTGTCTCAACCCAGACACTCCAAAGTACAATAGGACACCAAAATAGGTGATGTGTCCGTGTCAACGTTGTATCATGCAACACTAGTACTGGAGCTTGTTTGTTGTGTCCGATTACTATTTCACTTAGGAGCTCTTATATAAAAGGTTGGCCTAATTTGATCCAGTGATTTGGGATGATGACTTTGTTGGTGTTATCATATAGATTTCTAGTTTGTCTTAGCGACTGCTTGCATATATAGGTCATGATGATGATGTTTAATTGGAATAATTAGGGTAGGAGTTCTACATGTAGGATTTATTAGGTATTAGTAGGGATTTTTTTTTAATCTTTATATTGTGTGAGCAAAGAGATCTATATAGTTATCTACCATGGAATTATCCATTGCCTGTTGGTCATGGCGAACAATGCAGCAAGGTTTGCACTATCAGTATCATAATCAGTTTTAGACCCTTGTGTGTACTGGTACCGACAATTCAGTTTCATGTCCTTATGTTTTCTGGTACCGACAATATTGATGGTACAAATTGATGTTTTCTTTTTTTTGGAAAGTCCTAAAATAAAATTTTATTTTAAAAACTAGAATTATACGATATATTTAGAAAATTTTATATATTAGTTTTTGCTCGCCGTCAGTTCTGAGTGGAATAGTGTTCAACATGTTGAAATATTTACTCGCAATAGATATTTTATGTCTTTATTTACTCTTAGCAAAGTATGCCACCGATATATATCTTTAGAATGAATAATTTTAAGATGGATTAATGTTGTGAATTTATACATCACAAATTTGATAAATGTGCTGGTTACGTTGTGTCGATAGTGAATCTAATCAATATACTATATCAAGTCGGTTGTGTCGGTACTGTAATATACCTCTCTTTTTATTTGCTGAATTAACTAGGGGGAGAGCCCCAATGCCAGTATGGCCAGTACCAGTGTGGGTCAGAATAATAATAAATTATTTAAGAACTAGAAAAATATTCGATATATTTAGACAATCTATGTATTGTTTGTTGTTTCCTGTTAGTTTTTAATTGAATAACATTCAACATTGTTGAATTATTAACCCATGACCTATGTTACCTGGACTCGGATACGGGTGTCGGGTACGGGTACATATCCAAGTGTCGGGGTCCTAAAAACTCATAATTGAAGGACACACGGACTCGGCTAAAAATGATCCAAATTTTGGATACGGATACGGGGATATGGTTTCATAAAAAGACATGTAATTATAAACTAGTAGTAAACTTTAGCGAACTAGTTGAATAAGTCCCTAAGGACCGTCCCTTCAGCTCTCTTACTACTTTACTACTGGTCTACCGTATTAAAATTAACTATCTACTTCACTACCACATTAAAATAAACTATCAACTTCACTACCAGTCTTCCGATTGTCACCATGAAGGATCCAATTGTCACCATGGAGGATCGGATACGGATTCCATATCCATACCATGCCCCATCGGGTCCATACAGGTACTTCTCCTTAAAATGGAGAGTCCGGGTAACATAGCCCATGATAGCTATTTTTGCCTATTTGCTTAAACAAAGTACTGCAACAATATATACTACATGCGGAATATGAATATGGATGGGCGTAATGAATTTATAGTATACAATTGCGAGAAATTGTAATGCATATATTGTGTTGTTGATAAGAAATTTTATTAACGCACTATAGCATGCGATCTTTGGCACGATAAGATCATTGTGCCAACATTTCTTTTGCCATGCTTCTCTTTATTCTATTTTTTTCCTTGCTAATTTGACCGTGAAAGAGAGCCATAACTTCGATATAAACGGTACTGGTTGATATTAGTGTTGGATCGGACATGCCAAAAATGATACAATTCGACCTAGACGAATCGTCTGATTGGGGTCTTATTTAGGGGGAGGAACTCTGCTACCTGAATCTGATCTGCCTTTTAATTTATTAAGACTTCATCTTAAGGTTTCTCATCCATCCTCTCTGTTCCCACCAATCTCAACAGAGGAAATGGTGGCCATATTTTGTCTTATCTGAAAGCCCATACTCTTGTATCAATATAAATATTAAAATTCCTTCTAGAAAAGGTCATTATGAATAGTTATACTTCCTCTTGGAGCATCTGACTTAGAAGGGAACCTTTGTTAAGGACCAAGACCAACCCAATACATTAATGGTCCATTACATCCGAAGTGAGACTAAACCTTGCTTCTGCCTATTCCCATATCGTTATCTTGAACGAGTTCATGCCTTACCTTTTAGTGTTGACTGATACGATCATACAACTACAAGTCATCCTAATGTGACATATTTCAGATGCTGCTGCCTTGATGATGCAAAATCAGTTAGATCCTACCATTTTGTGGTTTAACACTTGAATATATCATAAAAATGAATACCCTGTATCAGTTGGATGTCATGTCTTAGGAAGGCAGATGTGTTGTTTTGTACTACCACTGAATCTGCATTAATTCTTCAACTCATTGTATCATTGTATGCGGGCATAGCGTTAGACTGTAACGATATTAGTTCTATCAAAAATTGTTGAAATAAATTCATTGGCAGAGTCTCAAATCAAGACTTGAAGTTATAGTTGGATAGTGAATGTGCTATTTTGTTGGTATCAAACCTTTACTTTTACAAGCTGAGGATGGGTCGTGAAGAAGGGGAAATTAAGAATGGATGGAATGCTTTTCTTTTGACTAAGGAATGGTTAATGCCTTGTGGCAATTGCCATGTGGTCTACTGAATGTATTAGCATATCCGTATGAATATGTTTCTCATAGGTGATCATCCTAGTACTGTTATATAGAGGTACAACCATTATGACTTCCTTTTTATATTCTTTTTCTTTGTGATTCTTTGTTGGGTCGATGCTTCATATTGGATATTTTCTTTTTTGTTTTGAGCTTGGGAGGTGGACTACTTATTGTTTGAGTACTGAATTTGATTGGTACACTGTATAGTTAAATCTTAAAGCATGGAAGGCAGACATTTGTTTTATATGTCTGGATATGCTCTAATTCTTCAAATTATTGGCTGGGCTTGGGTTTTGCTTTAAACAGAGGTTTTCATTGTTGTCTTTTTTTTTAATGATACAACACGTGAGAATCACTAGGTCAACTCATAGGTTTAGACTATAACTAGTTGGGTTCTCAACTTGATAGTTGGGTTCTCAACTTGCGATATGTGACATGCATCGATTTGCTTGCATATCGTATTCTGTGTCGCGTATGGTATGATAGTGTAACTCTAGGACTTTAGATCTATAGTTATAAATCCATATATGAAGATGATTTGTTTCATCTTTACAGGTCTCTCTAGTTCTAGAAACCAGTTTCTTAAGTATACATTACATAGATTCTTATGTATACATTACATGGTTCAAGTGAAAAAAAAAGATTCTACCTATGTCAACCTATATGTATCTTATCAGACCAACCGATACATAATGAAAAGGTAGTATATTTTATCGTAAGATACATATCTTGTATCATAAGTAGTAACAACATAGATAACTAGTAAGCAACGCCTGTGTTCAAAGTGATGACGGTGTTTGAATCTTCCCGAGTGACTGCCACTATAATAATAACCCATAGAAAACAATACTTTTAAGGCTAATGGTATATGATTCTTGCTTCAGATCTGTAAGCTAGTATATAAACCACACAGTATAAATGTACTCTAGGAACATCCATCTCTGAAGCAGTCCAGAAAGTGGTGACCAACCTGATTTATGCAGATAGATCTTAGGAACCTTGCAATGCTTAACAATGTGGGTCTAGTTGCGTCCAGGTACCTTAAGAGGTTTTGATTCTGTTTTATGCCTTGATGCTTTGGTTATCTGTTCTTTGCTCTATGATTCTGTCTCAGCTTGATGCTTCAGGTGACCGTTGTGCTTGCGCTCTATGATTCTTTATCAGCTTGATGCTTCAAGTGAACGTTCTTACTGCTTTAGATTAGTTTATACAAGGCAAAACACAATTCATTCATTAAATATCCAGTGATGTTATTTTTGTGTAACACGTCACTTGTTAGTTTTGTCCCTGGGAGAATATTTTGCTATGACTACTACACATTTAGTTTGTTTAAACTTGTGGGCTTAATGTCGGAAAAGATAGGGGTACTTAGAGTTTATTGTAGTCCATAGGGTTTAATAATCTTTAGCAAAGTCATTAGTGCTCATGTTTAGTTTCAGGGTCATTTCTGGAATTTGATTCACTTGTTTGGCTTCAAAATAGGAAGTAGATACAAATAGGAGATAATAAGTGGTGGTTCAAACTTTGTTGATGTTCCATTGCAAAATTTGTAATGCTTGGAGGTAGCTAAATGAAGGAAAGAACTGATTTGTTTCTTTCAATCTAAGCAGTGAAATCAGTCTTTTAATTAATATAATAACTGTAGGTTCAGAATACAAGATTTGATACAAAACTTCTTCCAATGAAGTTGGTAAAATTAGAGAAAAATGAGAATATTAACTGGGTTAGTCAAGAATAATGTGTCGACTAAAAAGATAATAAAAGGAAGTAAAAATGCATAGTATGCTATGTTGCACAGACGAGAAGAAAATGGTCTGTATTGGTATCTTTGTCTGTATTTGTGCAACATAGGCGACTATTTTATACCTATTTGAAAGTGTTCGTATATCTTGTATCCTTATTGTGTCTTTAACTGTATCCATCTCCGTATTCAAGTAAAGATGGACAGTATACATACGTGCAAACTCATTCCTAGAAGACTAGTCTTTGCAAGACCCGACATTCAAAAGGAAAGAGTAAAAGGCAATAACTTTCCAAGTTAGTTTGACACTTCTATAATTTCTCCATAATTTCTCTCTTCTTTTCCATGATCAGAAGCACCCGTTTAGAAGGCAAGAGTGACGAAGCAATAACTTTCCATGCTAGTTTGACACTTGTAAATCTTTTGCCTCTTCTTTTCCATAATCAAAGCACTAGAGGGCATTTCAATATGTAATAAAACTGTTGTTCTTTCCTGCAGGTTCAAAATTCTAAAGATTTTTGCAATGTAATATTTTCTTTGAAGGTGGTGGACTTAGTTTGACCGTAAAGATTCTCATAAACTGATAGCTGCTGTCCAATTCTCCTTAAGACCCTTGTTCCAAGAGCAAGCTTTGGTTTAGTACATGTATTCTATGTTATTACTAGTGAAGACTAGAGTAGCAGATTGAGGAATCAGGAGGCTCGTCTTGTGAGCGTTGGAAATGTTTGTATATTTTTAGGCTCAACGTGGAATTCTTTTCTTTGGACCAAATATTTAACAACACGAAGCTTGTTCTACTGTACTTTTTTGCATGGCTGAACATTCTACTGCTACCTTTGAGTGTTGTGGTTGCATGAAGCATAGCGGCAATGCGTTGGGAGTTGTTTAGAAGTTTTCAACTATTTGTGATCCAATATATCTCAATTTTTATGCTTAAATGATGATGACCATATGTTAACTCAGAGCATTAAACCAGAGTTTTCACCACTTGTTACCATTGGTATACGCATATTAAGTTGCTGCAAGTATCCTTATTTCTAAAGACATAATGTACATTTCTTCTACAGCGATGGAAATGATGTATGCATGAAAGTGAGCTTGTTTGTTTGGCACATGCATTGTAGGGAAGCATGACACGAGACGGTTCAGATTTCAGGAGGAGCAGGACAACTGGTCTCCATTTCTCCACTGTGAAGAAATGTACAGCTTGTTATCTCTGGAGAAACAAGTAGTAGAATTAAAACGGGCTTCTGATGACTTGTAACCATTGATGGACACACAAGGAGAAGGATGCTGCTGCTGCATTAGCAGCCTTATATATATTTATTTTTTTCCATGTTAAGGAGACGATACATGACCATTCTATAGGGTTATCATCTGATATAACAGAATAAAATAAAGAAAACAAGGATCAGGTGTATCAAATGACTGATGGTAAGCAAGTAACAAAGGAAAGCTAATTCCATTATCATCTCTAATATTATAAAACTCCGTATGTATTTAGAAAAATAATTCCAAAACAAACTAAATTATAATTTACATACAAAGTAGTCCCTCCAAAAACCCAGAGTAATAATTAAGTTTAAAAAAGAAAGCAAACATTATTAATTATAGTTCGAAAAGCTTTATCGCGTTGTAGTGAGGAGGCAGGCAGGCAGGCAAGAGGTCTACTTGTTCCTACCCCTATCCGTACCCGTACCCGTACCCCAGAGGGAGTCCCAGAAGAGGGGCCAGTTCCTGCGCGCCTCTTTCCAGCCAAGCAGCGAGCCCTCGCGGAGCGGGTCCCAGCTGGCGGAGACGATGCCGTAGCTGACCCCGAGCAGAGCGGTGCCGAAGAAGACGAAGGAGAAGATGAAGGGTACCCAGTTGGGCACGTCCACCTTCGCCACCACCTTCAGGTAGTAGAAGAAAGGGAAGAAGAGCAGCCCTACCGTCACCGGTATCCCCACTGACAGCCCCATCCTCCTCATCATGCGGTTGGTCACCACCTCCGGGATCGCTACGTCTTCGTCTTCATCTTCTTCGTCATCGACCAACTTCTTCTTCTTCTTCTCTTCTTCTTGTTTTTGTTTTTGTTTTTGCTCGAGGGTTTTTGCGGTACTGCCGAAGCCGCGCGGGCTCTTGAGAGCGGAGGGGGGAGCAATGAAGGGAAGTCTTATTGGCCGGGAAGAAGGGACGGGGAAGGAGTGGCTGCCGGTGAAGGGAGGAGGACGGGCTCGGAGGAGGAAGGAGGACTCCATCACGTACTTAATTTCACTTAATTTGAGTGTGTGTGAGTGGCTTAATTTGTTTCCTGTATTGAACGAGTACGTGACTACTACTCATCCTATCAAATGGTAGGTGGAGGAACAGAGGAAAGTGGAAGGATAAGGTTTTGATCTCTCTAGTCCAGCTCACGGCAAGCAAAACTAGAAAACTATAATGTTATTGGACCTAGAAAACCAAAACTAGGTCCAGCAAAACCAAAATCAGTTATAATACTATAATGTTGGCCCAATAGATTAAGTTTAGCATTAGGATAATCGTGCAATCACTATAAGTAACTTGTAACTCCTACTTAAACTCATCATTGTCCATAACGTTACCATATTTATTTCTGTATATTGTTTTGTTCGTCTAACATGTATTTGCAGAAAAGCAATAGACATATGCTATGAAGAAATGATGATGAGCCAAAGACGACATCATACCAAAATATTTCTTTTAACCGCCTACGACTTATTCGGAGCCTCGCAACCGAGGGGCAAAGCCCCCGAAAGATATTCAGATATTCAGATCTGTTTATCTTTGAACAACTGCCGTCAAGAAAAAAAAATGCGTCTTCAAGTCAGCAGACGTTTTAGTATATTGGCGTCATCAAGTGCTCTCAGGTTTATGTTTTATTATGTATTTTATATTTTGTTTATAGGACCAAATGTACATCGAGTTCGCAGTTGGCACTAGGAAGCTTAAACCTATCTAAACCAGTACCTAGTCCACTCAAAATAGCCCAAAACCTAACTAGAAACTTTCTGGAATTGGGGTGACCAAGTTCGGACAGAACTCTGTGGAAACTCTGTCCGAACTCTGTCAGCCCAATTTCAGAAGTCCTGGTCAGCCTCTTTCTTCTTGAACCCAAATTTTTGAAAACTGAGCAACCGAATTCGGACCGAACTCGGTCAGGGTAAAACCAATTCGACTCAGTCTTCCGAATGACCAAGCTCTAACGTTTAGAATTATGAACGTTAGACATCCGAACTCTCCCCGAACTCGGTTCAGAAAAATCCTATAAATAGAGTGGAATTATATACCATTTTTTATCAAGTCATTCACTCAAAGCATTTCACTTTCCTACTCTATTCTTGAGCTATAAACCTTCATATTTCCAAGATCAACTCCCAGCCTTCTAGTGCCAAGTGCGATCTCGGTTAGAAGTCTGTTCGAGTTGTAAAGCTTGCTTTACAAGTTTGTCTTCCATACAAGTCTGAAGTCAGCAAGCTTTTCGAATCAAAAGCTTGTGTTGTAAGAAGTCGGTGTGCCTTCAGATCAAAGCGCGTGTGTACCTTATTTTACAAATAGTGGATAACACCGAGTGAGAGTACTCGGGCTTTTGGACTAGTCCTCCACGAGAAAAATCAGAATAAAATTTTCATTGTTTGCGTTTTCTCATCTTAAACTCATCTTATTGCTTTACTTATTGCAAGCATAGTTTATATATTCCGCATATTCATTATTCTTGCATAGTTAGTAGTTGTTTATTGTCTTAGCCATACTTAATTATTTTAGTTGGTTATTATTGACACAGACTCTATTCACCCCCTAGAGTTGCCTAACGATCCTACATATAAATGATGAAGAAAATAATTTTAATAAACATGTTTTGGATAAAATTATGCACATAATATATAAGAAAATAAAATACAATATAAAACATGGTTTCATTGGCAAGGTATATTACTTGTCTAGGTCAAGTTTCAAGCATAATCTTCTACTCCTCCACCAAGGAAGATTCAGAAATCATACCATAGATCTCAGGATCTAGCTTCCTAGGTCATCCAAAGCAAAGGTACAGAGAAGAGGAAGTGAAGAGAGAAATGGAGAAGAGAAAAAGAGAGGAACATAGAGAAATGAAGGATTTAAATATAAGATAGATGGGATAGGGAGCCATTGGATGTGAGCCACCTCACAATCTATATCCCAATACCCAATCCCAACAATTTAAAAGAAAATAAAGTACCCAATGGACAATAAAATTGCCCAGTCAGCTCTGCTGATTGGCTGAACCGTGCCCCGATGGTATACCGACGGTATGCTGACCATTTGGGTAAATTTTTGTTTGGACAATTTACTGGTGCGCCAATCTATGCACGAGACCTAGTATTGGTCTATGGCAATGCCAGTATGTATTCTATGGATCTAGGATAGTCTCATGTATGATTATCTTGTATATAACCAAAAACTCAAATACGGTTGCATTAGTCACCTAATCAATTTAAACATATCGATCACCATATGAGCGCCTTGTCCGCCTGTGTCTCAAAATTATAATAGAAAAACCAATAACAAGATACATGCATGGTCTACAAATGGATACGGGTACTAACAACACAAACATGATACCATATCGATACTGGATACATGAATACGAAATACAAGATATATGAACAAATATACGCACAAATACGAATATTGGGAACATGGAATGACAGTTGGTATGGCTAAAGGACTCACCACTATTATATATATTGATATAATCACCCTCATTAACATAGGGTACGCCCACTCCCATGATTCATTATTATGTTTTCCTGCATAACTCTACACCCATTGTCATACTCGTAGCCAACAACATTCGTATAGGTTTAACCCCATATTAAATATGTGACCTAACCTTTCATAATAATCTTGTTAAGTAATCGATCTAGTAATTGTCAAGTAATCCTTAACCAAGGTACTAATTAAATGATGTAATTGCCTTGGGGGTTCACTTTTTAAAAATGAATATATTTGACCGAATCGTTCGATTCTAGGGTTTCTATACTCTACAAGAGTTGATAATTTGGTTCACTTGATGATATCTTTTCATTTGCGACAAGTTCATATCTGATATGTCGATATTCCACCCAACATGGACTAGACAAGTATACCTTGCCTTATACTTATTGTTTCCTTTATGTTATTAATGCATGTTTATATTACTACTTTTTTACATTACTTGGTGATATCATGTGCACCGGCGAATCCCTACGGTGCAATCAACGGTGGTCATCGTTTCAATTTACTTGCTTGGCCTAGATGTTAAGACCACTATTACTCTGTACAGGATATATGGATATCTCATAGGACCTAGACAACTATATATGACATGTATATGTTATACTCATAATAGGACACGAACTCTCATATCCAACTGATCATCGATACAATCAGATCACATGTTGGCATAACTCATACTTGGTTCCATTAGATTTTGGTTATATATATATATATATATATATATATATATATATACTTTTACTAGGCATGTTACTTGATTAACTCGGACTAGACATGCCATAAATTCAACACACGTAGTATCATTGGGTAGGGATGAAAGTCACTAGCTATATGTAGTACTACTTTACACTTTTTCGTAACCCATAGACTCCGATGGAGGTGCGGGCATTATGACCATTGGTATACATAGTTGACCAATGGCATCTATGGAACGCTATGTGATTTATATAGACGATTGGATACAATATATGACGATTGGATACAATATATGTATTGTGGCTATTAGCCTCTGGTGAGCGATGTGCTGATCCCATTCAGCCAGACAATCCATGCATTTCACATATATTGGATAGTTATAGTGTACTCTGGACTTGAGTTATATATATTATTACAATTTTTATGTATCTTGCTACATTCTCTAAGGACATGGTCTCCTTCTAGGTTACTTGAGTAGATTTTGTGTAGCTTGTTCCAGTAGATTTCTAATTTGTATCAAATATTTAATTTGATCATATTTGGACGTCCATAATTAGTGTTGGGCTATTTTAGATAAAATATGATTCTTATTTTAATATTTTTATTTAGAAAATCCTATTATGACCTAAAATATAATTTCTCATCCTATAAATATAGGAGGATGGTGGAGGCACAAAGTAAAGCACAATATAGAGATTCGGGGTGCTCGTTCACAGAAAATCTAAGAGAAAGCATATGCTTTGCTCTTAGGACTTCGTCATCCAAGACAGAAGGAAAAAGAGATCTAATCGAGGAGTCGTCAACTTAGGTTAGGAAAATTGCTACGGGTTGGTGAGCGATTTTAATTGTAATCTCTTTCTTTTCTTCTTGAGAGTGGTAATGGGGTTAACTTATTAGGGCAAAGGGTTCAACATTAGTTTTGTCAATCTTGTAATTTTACCTGAGTTATAAATGTTGGAATTTGTCCAGGTGATGTAGTCACCGCCATATACTTGTCTTTATCTGTGCTTGGTATTCGTTAGACATGGGTTGGTTATCTCAGGTGGGTTGGCCTAAAGTTTTTGTTGCAGGCACTCTCAAACACGGTATCGGAGCGCTTGTATGGCGTATCCAATTCCCAACATCTAGTATCAGAGCTACTGGTTTTGGTTCTGACAACTATGTCTATGGAGCAGATGAACACTCGTATGATCACCCTCACATGGAGGAATTAGAGATTTGGAAGCCAATGATGGAGGATCTACTCTAGTGCAAGGACTTGCATGGTCCGTTGGAGGGCGACAACGCTAAGTCATCGGACAAAGCTGCTGAAGACTAAAAATGACTGGATCGAAAGGCCATTGGATTCATCCGCCAATGATTGGACGACTCGGTGTTTCACTACATGTCCATGGAGAGTTCAACAAAAGCATTATGGAAGAAGCTGCATTCTCTATACGAAAGGAAGACGGCTGGCAACAAGACATTTTTGATTTGCCAACTAGTCAACTCGAAGTACACGGAGGGTGCCCCAGTGGCACAATATCTAAACGAGGTTTAATGTATTATCAATCAGCTGTCTGTGATGAAGATGGTGATTGATGATGAGTTTCAGGCCCTTTTGCCTTTGAGTTCTCTGCCAGAAAGCTGGGAGACGTTGATGGTTTCAGTGAGCAACTCCGCGCCTGGTGGAGTTGTCACGATGAAGGCAGTCAAAAGCAGCTTGTTGAACGAGGAGATCCAGTATAAGTAAGTGAAATCGTTGCAGGAGTCCGCTCTGGTGGCTTCCTACGGGAAGGAAAGACCCAAGTCATAGGCGAGGACAAGGGGAGTTCCTGGGATATTACGACTGTGGCCCGCAAGGAAGCCTGCTATCACTGTGGCGAAAGAGGTCATATCAAGAGGAATTGCATGAAGCTCAAAGCTGAGAAGGCCAAAGGCAAGGATGATCAAGAGGATCTCACGGCTATTGGAGATCTCATCATCGCAACAACCGACGCAGAGGAAACTTGTGGCATGTGTCATGATGGCGATTTGGTCATGGACATGGGAGCGTCGTATCACGCCACTCCATATAGGAGGATCTTCACGTCATACCACGGCGACAGGTTTGGACGTGTGAAGATGGGCAACAAGGGGACGACTGCAGTTGTAGGCATCAGTGATGTGCACTTGACAACAGAGCTTGGTGAGAAGCTTATTCTCAAGGATGTGCAATATGTACCGAGATTGTGCTACAACTTGGTTTCGGTAGGGAGGCCGGCGGATGATGGATGTCGCAGTTTGTTTGGGGACAAAGATTGGATGCTTACGAAGGGTTCCCAATAGCTGGTTTGAGGAGATTTATGTTGTGGCATGTATAGGCTCAATCCGCTGAGGTATACAGGTAGGATATAGACATAGGATGGAGGCTCGAGGGATATTCGACAGGAGTTGGATAGTCGAAAACTTGCTGAGGAGGGACTTCGAGATACTTTGAGGACTATGGAGGATTCAGTTCATCGAGACAAAGCGACGAATGGTGATGAGCCAAAGTTTGAGGGTCATTATGTCGGTACCATGACAGCTAGTCGGTCTCCAGGTGGGGCTTGCTTCAGGGATTCGATTTTGGTGATGTGTGGTTTGCCAAAGCTTCAAACACTACCAGAATAATTCAAATTAGCGACTCTTAGAAACGTCGCTAAATAGCCTAAAAACGTCGCTAAAAAAATTAGCGACGTAATTAGCGGCATTTTATTGAAGTCGCATTTAAGCTAGTCGCTGACATGAAAAATGTCACAAAACGTCGCTACAGCGACGTTTTCTAGCGACGTATTTGCGTTGCTAAATTTTTTCTTATTAGCGACGTATTTTGTGTCACTAACTGTCGCTAAATTTTTTCTGTTTAGCGACGTTTTGTAACACATTTAGCGATATTTTATTGACCTGTCAAATACTACCATGTCAGCAATTTAGCAATATTCAGCGACGTATTCAGCGACGTATATAAACATCGCTAAACGTCGCTAAATTTTCAGTGGAAAAATAAAAAAAGAATGTAAAATGGTTTCCAAACCAATCTTCCTGCAGTTTATTAATTTTTAATTTATATAAATAGACCCAAAGCAACCCTCCGTTGAATTCTCTGGGTTCGCGGACCCCTTCGATGGAATACTCAACACCGGTAAATTAACATACATTTAATATGAATAAAACAAATACACAGACTTATAATAGTTCATAAAAATAGACAGACCCGGAGCAACCCTCCGTTGAATTTTTTGGGTACAAAAATCACAAAAGTATATGAAATATCACAGTCACACAATAAACACAAAATAAAAGTATCACAGTCACAAAAAAAGTACAATATAAAAGTATTATAGTCACACAATAACCACAATAAAAGTATCACAATTACACCATAAGTCTTATCCAATTTCTCAATCTCTCAAGGAAATCAAATACGCTGGGGTAGAACACAGTCCCTCAGATACTTCGCATAAGCAGCGTCTAGGTGATAAATCTCCACTATAGGTGCTGGGTGACTGAAACTCCCCCTCTGAGCTGGTGCCTGCCCAACAGTAGGAGGCACCACTTCCTCCTTAACTGTAGAAGTTGCCACTTCCTCCGTAACAAACACTTCCAATTTAACAGTATGAGGTATCTCTTCCTCCTTAACATTCACTTCCTCCTTAACAGGAGGAGGTATCACTTGCCCCTTAACAGTATGAGGTGCCTCTCTCAAGCGACGTGCACATGCTCGGGTCATGGGTGCCATCTGGTAAGATAGATGGAAACAAATAATATAATCGATAACAAATATAAATATATGTATTCATATAGTTAAAATAGAGGTTACGTTCCATATTAAAAATACAGTACAAAATTCAGTTGTTATATGTTCATGTTATTGTACCCATATATAGTGTTTTCTTGTTGTAATTTAGATATTTTACATTGTTAATGAACATGGGAGAAATAAAATTGTGTAATGTATGGGTTCAACAGTGCATTTGATAGTGCTAGTAAGTAGTAGCTACTGAAATGTCTTTTAAGATAATGTTGTGAGGTTGAAGTATATTACATTGGTGAGATAGTGGTAAATAGGAGATGGTAAATAGGAGTGCCACAAACATATGAGAAAGTGGTAAAATGAGTCTCTTCTCTATATTGTGTGAACTAGTGCATATTTGATAGTTGTGTGTTGATGGCTGTAAACTCCCTCGACCAGATTTCAGTAATTTAGGATTAGTTTAGACTAATTAGAATTAGTGCACTTTTAAAAATTTATTTATTATATATTCTATTGATTGTACACCTGTTCATTACACAATTAATTAGGGCATCGCACCAGCTGTTAACCCTAAACAAATTTCACATACCTGCCCTAGACTTGTTAGACTACTTTTCCTGTATTTTTAGCAACTCCCAGAAACCTCGTTTGGTGCTTCGTTTTAGTCGCACAAATATCGTTACAAACGTACGTATTTATTTCCTATTTAAATTTCTGCTCTTTACCCATCTCTGTACCCCTAGAGATTTGAGGACCAGTAGGCACCTGTTTGCCCAACTAAAAATACGATAATATTCTACTCTAATTTTATTACAATTATCGTATTGACACCGTAGAAAAATTAGGACCCTAGTAGCCTCTAAATAAATAGTGAACACCGTGCGCAGTATTTATTAAATAATAAATACGGTGACCTGTATCATCTACAGAAATCAGACCCTGCCTCTGCCCAGACTCACCCCACACTGTCCAAAACTTTTTCCCCAGCTTTTTCCCCCATTTCTGTACAATTCAGTATTTCGGGGAAACAGTATTTAAAAACAGGTAAATTGCGAAATTACGCAAAATACAAATTTTAGGTTTTTATGCAATTTATGAAAAGTTAGGGGTTTTATGCAAAATTGCATGCAAGGTGGCATAATCCTATTGGCTAGACAATAGGTGGCATGGGACCCACCTAAATATCCAGAAATATCCATTAAAAATATCCAAATTACAAAAATTACCAAAATACCAAAAACTTCCAAATATTTACAGGTTTGCCATTACCTACAAATCCTATAAAACCCGACCCCCCCTCTCATTCCTCACTCCCTCACACCCTCTCCGGCCACCCTCCGCCCACCGGACCGCTGCCCACTATCCCTCGCCCCCTCCCTGACCTCCTCTCCGACCATCGGAGCCCCGCCCTAGCCGACCGCACCGGACCGCCGGGAACCTCTGCAAGCCAACTCCCCCAACACTGCCACAGCAGCCACCACCACCCGAGCCACCCCCTGCGCCTCCCTCCGCCACCGTGCTCCGCCACCACCCTCCCCAATCGAACCGCCCCGACCTCCTCTCTCCGACGACCACCCCCTCACCGCCCCACGACCCTTCCTCCGCCGGCCAGAGCCCCCGCAGCAACCCTCGGCCACCCCTAACCCTAACTAACCCCTCCACCTCCGACGGCCTCCAGCCACCGCCACCGCCGCCGTGGACCTCCGCCACCACCACCAACCTGACCGCCACCCTCCCCTCTGTCGAATCCGCCGCCTGTCCGGCCACCTCCGCCGCTCCTCCGCCGCCGGCAGCCCCCGCACTTAACTGCTGCTGCTAGCTGTTGCCAGTAGCTACTGCTGCTGTTCCCGCTCCTCCGGCCACCTTCGGCCGACTCCGCCGCCGTCCACCCGCCGTCGACGACCCCTAGGGCCCACCTGTCAGTAGGTATACTCCTAATACCTATTGTATATGTATTTATCTAGATAATTCCTATATGTATATGTATATGTATATATATGTATATATATATGTATATAAATATGTATTTATATGTATATCTATATATATATATATTATATTATAATATATAGGTATTATATACTGTTATTACACAGTATATTATACTGTATACTATTACTATATACTTACTAAAAATATGTATATATATATCTATTATACTATACATATATAGTTATATATGTATATATGTATATGTATATATGTATATGTATATGTATATTTATATATATACTATATAAATATTATAATTACTAATATGTATATATGTATTTAATTCTGTTTTATTTATATATATATGTAATATATAAATATATGTGTATACATATATTTATATGATATATATATATTATATAATACTATGCATTTTTAGTTTATTTATTTTTCTGCACTTATTTCCTGCACTTATTATATATGTCTATATATATATATATATATATATATATATATATATATATATATATATTATCTATATGTATATATATATTATTATCCAGCTGGATAATACAGCTTATATATATTATATATATATTTTTAATTCTTGCAATGTCATTTCAATTTATTACATATATCTATATATATATGATATTATATATTATACTATGCTGGATATTACAGCCTATTTATATATGCATATTTAAATTATGTACTGACATTTTAATTTATTTATTATTATACATCAGTGGATACATCCTGATAATATATATATTATATCTATATCTATATATATAATATATATTATTGTGCTGGATATTACAGCCTATATATATTATGTACACTTACATTTCAAGCACTGTCAATTCATTTATCTATATATATATATATCAGTAGATACACCTTGATAATATTATATTATTATTATTATATATCTATAGCAGTGGATATACCCTGCTACTATTTTAAATTGCTATATATTTATACCTGCATTTGTCTGTTCTTTATATATACTACTACATATATATTATATCTATAGATATACATACTATATATATATCTATATTATATATGTGTATATATATATGCTTTATATTACAACCATGATATTCACGAACCCTGCCTATTTTTAACAGAAACCAACTTCAGCACAGTCAGTGACCTCCTGTCACCAGCAACCTCAAACTTGACTGTGAGATCAGGTTATCAACACTATCAGGGAGTAGGCAAGTATACCTTGCCAAGTTAAATGTTTCAATTCAATTATTGATATCTGCTTTGTTCCTGAATTTCATATACCATGATTACCTGAGCCTGCCTTGGGTACAGCCAGCTGATATGTTGACAATTAACATAATATTACAGACTCACCAACAACTGTGAGAGTATTCTAATATTCTCCTAAACCCTATCACGGGAACACGCAACATGGTTGCAATACATATTGGGATGCGAGCTGCGTATTTGATTAGCTACCAATACGTGTGACCCGCATCACGGATTAGAATAATTCAGAAAAAGTATGACTTGACATTTAGTTTTATTGGGATGGGAAAGATAACTAGTAGACGTATGGGACACCCCCTCCATAAATGTTTTATACCTTCGCACCATGCTCCTTGGAGATGGTCGATTGCAGAGTTCCCTTGAACGGGGGCATATGTGGCATATACTAGTCAGTCACTACGGATTGGTGAATTACGTCAGCATATGTCTAGCCACACATTCCCATGCGTACTATAAGGTCTTTACTTGCATTTCACTTAGAATGGTTAGCACCCTATATTTATTTTATTTCTTTATTCAGTATTTACATTATATGGCATGTCACTTTTTCTGTATCTTGTTATGTCCCACTGAGGACCTGGTTCCCTGCCAGATCTAGACGAGGCTTTCTACCCCACTGTGTACGGCCCTGATCAGGAGGCTAGATGTGCTACCGAAGAGGAGCTCGAGGAGACACCCTCAGAGTATGCTTGACCCTAGAGGCCTGCCACCTGGAGATGGAGATGTTTTTATCAGATAGACACTGCTTAGTCTATCTGATTTTTCTGCGCTATTATCAGTTTTTGTAGTAGGCTTGTATTCTCACCAGTTGTGTACTGTATCAGACTCAGTTTTATATATATTTAGCACTTGCTTTTCTGAAATTTTGTTGTGGATGAGATAGATTTGCCTGGGTTGTACTTGTAGTATTTTAGGACAGCGTAACACGTCCCTATGGGTCCATTCAAAATGGATTAAGCCCTTAGTGACGTGTCAGCTGGCCAGTGACACGTAGCCTAGTTCCTGATATTTTGGGACTGGGGCGTGACAATGGCTGAAACTGTCAGTTCATACATGTTTCATGTTTGGAACACTTGAATATTTCTTCGAAGTGGCTTCCAGTAGAGAAGGCATACAATATCTTATGTGCATTAATATACTAGAGTTCTCAAGCTAGTTCTAAATAATGGACTGACGCAATACTGCCACATAACATAGACACGAATACAACACAACACAATGTGAGCATAACGGCATATAATCTATGTCCATGCATCTTTTCTTGTTTCACAGCTTCTATTATGTTCACTTATTCACCAAACCAGGTAATAAAGTTTCATCCTCCTTTAAACTCTAGAGTCACTAAGTTTGTTTACTTAATTCTCAAACAAGATAAATAATAGTAAACTGCAATAAGTAATCACTTCAAGGAAACATCTTAACCATTAGGTTCTGTCCATTATATAAACCCAAGTAAACACCCTCATCACATGTGGCTTGTGCCTTGTGCCTTGTGTCTTGTGCCTTGTATGTTGAAAGCCTATGGAAATGACTCCGGATCATATGGGAATGAGAGGAATATAAGCAAACGATAATTTTTTTTTGAAATAGTCTACCTAAAGGATTCCACCTAAAGGAAGACTATTAGGAGAAGAAGTCCATCTTCAAAACTAATAACTTGATTTTATTTTCGTCATCTTCACCATGATAAAGTTATACAATATAAATAAAATGCATGCATATGGACTAAACGCAAATGAAGGTTACATTTTCCTTATCTTCCTAATATGAATAAAAAGTAACTAATGCAATGTTCATGACAACAACTTGTAACTCCTAACATGAAGATGAAACAACTGGTAACCTCCAAAATGATATGAAGCAACAACAAAAAAAGTATTTTTTTCGGAAGCTTCTCTGTGTCAGGAAGCAGGTTTGGTGCCCTCACATTTGCTGGATAGACAATATGAATTGTTTATACCAATATTTAACCTTTAGAGCTCTTGAAACCTGGATCTTTGGTACCTCCAATAGGTAACCACGTTGTCCCAAAAGCATGACACATTGTACCAACATTTTTATAGAGAGCTCATTGATTCAGTGAAAATCTATGCAATCAAAGTTCATTTATATTACATTCTTTCTGCCATCCAGGTTGGTGTTGTAGCATTTTTTATTACCAAAGTGTATGTGAGCTGGCATCTTCTGTGGATAGTGGGGCAATTCTGAAACTTGATAGCAAATCAGATGAAGCAAGTGATAAGCTAATGATGATGAGGGGCATGACTGCCCAGAATTTTGATCCAGTTAGATATTCTGGAAGATGGTTTGAAGTAGCGTCACTAAAGCGTGAATTTGCTGGACAAGGACAGGAAGATTGTCATTGCACACAGGTAGGGTTGGCAATGTGAGGTAGATAACATGATAATTTGATCAAGTCAAATATGAAATATAGGGTTAGATTCCAATTAGGTCCGACGATTAGGGTTCGAGTATGGATCTCCGTAGATCCATTAGTAATGGATATTCAAGGAAAGAATCCCGTATCTGACTATAAAAGTCAACGTTTGACCTAGTTTTGACCTAGAGTTGACTTTTTTGACCCCGGGTTAACTTTTTGACCCGATTTTCATCGGTTTGACCCGTTCGACCTAGAATAGCCCTAGAAGTCTATTTTAAATTATTTTATATCAGTTTAACTCCTTAGAACCCTGTTTAATTCTGCTTTTCGCATTAGGTCCTTGCGGCACCGGTCCGGATCTCGATCCTCATCAGTTGCTCAGGACATCAGGCGAGTACCTACCTCTGATAGTTTCTATTTCATGATAGCGTTTATATCACCTGTTCTAGGACTATGATACTTGATTCTGACACATTGTTACACGAGCTGGTACTAGTGGATCCCGTCATGAGATGCTATCCCCCTTACCGTGTTCAGCGGATACTCTATCACGTGTATTTTATCATGTGTCACGAAGTCAAGAGCCTTTTTGTATTAAACACTTTCTTACTACCAGTATTGCATCAACCCCTTGCACATTCACTACTAGCCATACTTATGGGAAAAATAATTGTCAAATGGCAATTCAGACTTACAAGGCAATCAAACAATAGTTACCAGTATTACAATCAAACCTGTACTGGAAGTTGAATTTGTTTAGAAATTCTTCGACTTCTTCCTGAACTGCTACCTGTTTGGATACATTGACTCTGTAGAATTGTCAATTAGCAGGAAGTCTAGAAATGTTATGAACAATGGCACCATGTCTACATGTTTTGATCTCTGAATGGATGTTTATATTTTAATACTTATCTAATAGCCACAATTCCAGTATATCCTCTACAAGGAACCATCTAGTTAGGTTAGGAAAGGATAAAGAAAATTATGCTTTATGGGTTAGGGTTTACCGAGTCGGGAGGAAGGAAGATGAGCGCATGAGAGAGGGGTCGACGGAGGAGGCCCACGTCGGAGGGGGAGGAGCCGCATCTAGGGTTGCCTGTGTCATGGTTGGGAGGGTGAACACCG
Source organism: Iris macrosiphon (assembly GCA_036927795.1). NCBI lineage: Eukaryota > Viridiplantae > Streptophyta > Magnoliopsida > Asparagales > Iridaceae > Iris > Iris macrosiphon. The sequence goes on along the minus strand of JAYESA010000004.1, from coordinate 228,307,750 downwards.
TCGCGTCGTGGTGGAGGACGAGGGAGGTGGTCAAGGGATGGCTCGCCGGAGCCGCGGAGGGTTGACGGAGCCACGTAGGGTCGCCGGGGAAGGATGGACCGCCGGTAGGGGCGTACGTTTTCAAAAAATTGGGGGGGGGGGGAAGAAATGAAAAGTCAAATAGACGAGGGAACCCTATATTCAGTAATTTAGCGACGTCCGCACGAGACGTCGCTAATTAAAAAATTAGCAAAGCATAAAAAGACGTCGCTAATTAAAAAATTAGCGACGCATAAAAAGACGTCGCTAAACATCGCTAATTCAAAAAGTAGCGACGTCATAAAAAGATGGCGCTAAACGTCGCTAATTAAAAGTTTGTGACTTTAGAGACGTCGCTAAAAAATATCGCTAAAGATAAAAAAAACGTCAGTAAATACGTCGCTAAATCATAAAAATTAGCAATGTTATCGACTTTAAATAAGCTTATAGCGACTATACTTTTAAAAACCGAAGTTCAGTCGCAAAACTTCGCTATGTGTCGCCAATGACGACGTATTACGACGTTTATTTTAGAAGTCGCTCAAGTTTTTAATATTAGCGATATTTTATTATGACGTCGCTAAAGACGTCGCTATTTCATCATATTTTGGTAATGACGGAACGACATTGGTTTCAACAGTTCGAGGCCAGGGAGGAGATCAAAGCAGTTCGAGGCCAGGAAGGAGATCAAGGTTTGCAGCAAGCTCAATCTGAGACGGGAGCGTCACCATTCACACAGTTCCAGGGGAGCTGTGGGTCTTCAACGACATGCACAATGCGTGGTGTTCTGCTCGAGGACGCATGTGTATGAGGGAGCTTCAAGTTCGGACACGAAGGTGGACAGATTCAAGAGTTCGAATCTCGGGAGAATCATAATGTCTGCTTGGTTGGGCCAGCCAAGGGTGAAGAAGCTCATCGGAACGTTAACACGTTTCGGTAGAAGATGGAAGTCGGGGATAGGTAGCTAAGACTCACGGTGAGGCTGATAGTCAGGGACTTTGGTCTCAGCCATGTCATTGATGTCGGCAATATCCCAGTGGTATAGAAGGTGCTACGCGTGGCAGCTAGCGTCAACATGACGGTCGAGGAGCTGGAGACGAAGAAAGATGCAAAACAACTAGGAAAATTGGAGATCAGTGGCATGGGAAGCAGGAACTTTATCGCGGGACGACATACATGGAGTCCAGTTGAGAAGCCATGGGGTCAATACCCTTTCATCAGACTAGAGGGAGAGATTGTTGGAGTCCATTCTGGATTTGGTGAATTTTGGAGCCCAAATATGGTCAAAGATTTGATTTCATATAATTTAAAAATCTACATTGAATGTACGATTTGATTAGATTTCAAATTTGTATTAAATATTTAATTTGACCATATTTGGACGTCCATAATTGATGTTGGACTATTTTAGGTGGAATATTATTCTTATTTTAAGATTTTCTATTTAGGAAATCCTATTATGACCTAAAATATGATTTCTCCTCCTATAAAAATAGGAGTTGGGTGGAGGCACAAAGTAAAGCATAATGTAGAGATTCGGGGTGCTGCTCCACAAGAAATCTAAGAGAAAGTCCGTACTTTGCTCTTAGGACTTCGCCAACCAAGTCAGAAGGAAGAAGATATCTAATCGATGAGTCGTCAACTTCGGTTAAAAAAATTGCTACGGGTTAGAGAGCGATTTCAATTGTAATCTCTTTCTTTTCTTCTTAAGAGTGGTGAGGGGGTTGAACCTATTAGGACAAATGGTTCAACATTAGTTTTGTTAATCTTGTAATTTCACCTGAGTTATAAATGTTGAAATTTGTCCAGGTGACGTAGTCACCGCCATATACTTGTCTTTATCTGTGTTTGGTGTTCGTTAGACAGGGATTGGTTATCTCAGATGAGTTGGTCTAAATTTTTTACTGCGGGCACTCTCAAACACGATGTCGGAGCGCTTGCAGGATGTGCCCAATTCCCAATAGCTTCTACATTACTTATCTAAGATACATTTATTATAGAACAAGTTAAAACAGAGACATCAAGAGATCGATATGTCGGGATCAATAGTGTCGCCTGCAAATTGTCAGCCCATCACCGACGGAAATTGTCAGCCCATCACCGACGGAGACTAGCAACGCCTCGATGCGAGGATCAGCTGTCAAGAATTTGTTAAACTTGATGAACACGGTCCTACCTCCAGAACTGCAACAGTTCCTAAACAGAGAGTGTTATCGTATGCGATCATTCCTCCGACCCGGACCAGCTTTAGCAATCGTTCATGGTATTCTGCGTAATTTGGCTTGTCGGCATCGACGAATATGAAATCAAAGAGTTCCTCGTCTTCTTCCTTGACCTGCATTTAGCTCATTCTCAGTGTATACATCTGTTCAAACAGTACGAAAATAAATAATTTTTAGGGTTTAGGCTAGACTGCTAGGCTAAACTTATATATATATATATATATATATATATATATATATATATATATATATATATATATATATATATACACACACGAGGAGGGATCGGAATCATATTTACTACCTACTTTCACGTGTAGCAAATTTTTTTTATGATATATTGAAAAATTAGATAGAAATTTAAATTATATTAGAATATTTAAAGTATAATATACTTTAACTATGATTTAATATAAATATGTTTTAAATTTTTTGGATATGTGTTTAGTTAGATAATATCATTTAGTCACTCTAAATATAATTTAAATAATGAATATATTTTAGAATATGTTATATGTTCAGTTAATTAGAAGAATTTTAGGTTCTTAAATTTAATTTTTTTAACTAATTGAGAGAGAACTACTGCAGTTAAAACTTAAAAAGCTGAGACGACTCATTTATGAATCGTTTCTAAAATAACTTAATTTTTTAAAATTAAAAAGTGATGATATACATATGATTTAGATGGCTCATTTCTGAACTTTTTCTAAGATGCATTATAATAGTAGAGATTTGTTTCACTGCAGTACCTTTCCATCCTTTGGCAATTCCAAAACAGTAGCGAGGAGTGAATAGCCTGTGAATACACCAATCTCTATGGTTTTCTGGCACTCATAATATAGATAAGTTGGCCTACAAATCATTAATTACGGGAAAACAAAACAGGAATATGGATTTAGCTATCATCGTTTCAATCGCATTAAAAAAGAAGAAAGCATATCAATCTGAATATATAGGCTTTATCTAGGCGTTACTTATTTTTGTATTCTTTTTTCGTTCTCTCTCTTAATCCCTTGAGTAGTTCATGCTCTCTTGGGAAAACACTCGTCTCCAATTTGTATTGCAAGCACAAAACTCTTGTTAGGACTTTCCAAAAAATAGGTGCCATGTTGGTGTAGTTCTTTTGACGTGTGTCTTATATTTGCGTCGTGTCACATTTGTGTCCGTACACATAATAGTAGAGTAGGCAAAGAAAGAGTAATCTGATGAAGAGCATCACTCTGTAGGATATTGTTCTTTTGCATTGATGAGATATCCGTTGAGCAAAAGAACAATTGAAGTAATCAACAAGCAATATCTCCTGCCTTTCCATATTTATGGTATGTAATTGAGTGCGACACATTTTATTTTTCTTTCAGCAAAAGTGACTAGGTTTTATTAAAAACGAAAGTGCGAAAACCGTTCTCCAAACCAGAGAGTATCTGTGAGAGAACCGAACAAAACGTGCAAACCAAAAACGCCAAACACAAATCGCAGACACAGAGATTTTTGACGTGGAAAATCCTCGCGAGAAAAACCACGGGACGATCAGAGTCCAATCCTGAAAAGCCTCCACTAATGGAATAAGAAATACACCAACTCCTTACAAACTTCTCACCGATCCAAATGGATCACCACAACTCTTTTGGAACAAAAAATAGATTATAACCACGAAGAGGAAAGACAACGAGAAATATCCGAAACTGATCTCCTTCTTCGAAACGGCCTCCAGTCATTCTTTCTCCTCTCCAATGTTGCAATGACACTCTTACCTCCTTTGGCTACAACTGGCACTGTGGCGGCGGCCGCTGATGCAGAATGGTTGCTGGCGACGAGCGTCGTCACAATCGTTTGCAAGATATCCATTTGCTTCTGCTGTGCTTCGGCCTGAGTCCGCTGCGCCAGAAATTGAGCCTTAATCCGGGACTCAAATTGGCTTTGACGTAATTCGGCTTGTCTCTGCTGCGTTTCTATCAAACGCATCATCCGCTCGAACGGATCAACAGAGGGTACGGCAGCTGGACTTTTCGAGCTGCCCGATGTGCCGGAACTACTCCTTTGCACTTGCGCCACCACTTGCGCTTGTGCATCCGGCTCTGAGGCCGTTCCTTCAAAGAAAAGTAACTTGCATCAGTCTCAAAATATATTATGGACTCACTGTATGGAACGCATCTTATTTTGGCCAAGCGAATTCAAGAGTTCAACTGGGAGGGACAGGGTCATTTCAAGAAACTCTTCTGACACGAAGGTCAAAGGATCTAAAGCCATGCTCTGATACCAATATGTCACGTCCCAATTTTCGCTAAATCGATAATCGTCCCCCGGACGTGATGTCGTGCACGCATAAGGCGCGTGTACACAAGGCCTAGGCATAATAATATACTTTAGAACAAATGCAACAGAGTACGCAAATAAGGTATCACACTCTGAGATATAGAAAAGTTCTCTTTATTGATAATGAACATCTGGTTACAGACTCTTGACCCAAAAGTAATAAAGATGCCGTACGGACTTACAACTTGGATGCAAAATGAGATAACCGATCCATACATTACATCCCTTACTAATATTTCAAAAGCACAAAACACCTTGGGTGCGAGTTAGCACCATCGCCTAGGAGCTTCGAAAAGGAAAGTGTGAGCTCCTTTCTTGATTATGTAGTTGGGCTCCAAAAGTCACAACACGAACGCGCTTGATCATGGGAGGGTTGGAGAAAGCTTCAGCTCCTCGCCGCGTCGCCTCAGCTCGGGGAACCTGTTGCAACGAGGGTCAGTACTTCAAAAAGTACCAGTGAGGGCGAGCTAACCCAACATACCAAATCAACATCGTATTCATGTGAACATACAACATTTTTATTATATTATCTTTCTATCTTGCCTTAGATCAATTCTTTATATACGATAGAATGGAATGACATAACAAAATGAGCCACCGTTCGGTGACTTTACCTGTACCGTCTAAATCACCTGTACAAAACTTACTATGAACTTTTCTGCCACGAAGACATAGTTAGTCTGCACAGTTTAAATATACATAAAGATCACTGTCTTGACTAGCCGTCATAGACCATAGTCTGGGTAGACGACGATGCTTGCAGCGCATGTAGCGAGCCCCGCTACAAACTTCCGCCTCACCGTGCTAAGTTGCTAGCATGACTAACTGATGTTCCGTCCGGGATGAATCGACCCCGGTGTCCCGGCGATCGTTCGTAGGAACAACACCTTGTGCACAAGTTATCCATGACCAGTGACGATCTGAACACTAAGTTAACATACGAAGTATTTCAAACATCAATATGAACGGAACTACTTTAGCACAGTGCGATGGCATAGTCTACTGGCTGATGTGATCAATTCACAAGTTATGTACTATGCATTGAGCAGTTATAGATAAATAAGTTCTAACTACAACTGAACACAAAATAGCTATATGTATAACAGACATGCACGAATCAATGTGATTGTTGAGAATTCTATGTGACAAGCATTATAAGTGTTTCAAGTCTACTTCTTCTTTATTCAGACTCAATTTTATTCTTTTGGTATCGTTGATCGGAATGCACAAATGAGTTAATTTATTAGGAATGAAGATTTGGAAGAAGGGCGCAAATCAAGAGTAAAGCCACTCACAAGTTGGTGAATTGGAAAAGAAAATATGAGATCTTCAAGACTCCGATTGTGCGTCGTCTACACGATCTCCTGCACGCACCAACAGATGATCAATATCTCCTGCTTTGGTCTCCAAGGGTTCGATACGAAATATGAAATCCTAAGAATGAAGTCAATGAAATATATCGAAATCGTTCAAGAAAACACAAGTCACAAAACCAACACGAAAGCAACCAAGCAGCATCAAAAACGGGCAAGAAAACCAACGCAATGGAAAGGCCCCTCTCGACTCTGCCGTCGAGTCCTTCCTTGAGACACGATCCGTTGAATGTGGGACCTGATTCTAAAGAAACCAATCCATAACGAGGAAAGAATCTTGATTCAATCTGTCCTGATCGAACGATTCCAAGTATTGCTTAGCCGCGCTCCCCGAATAGGAGGAACTGGACACTACATCTTAACCAACTAACAAAAAATTTCGTCCTCGAAACTTAGGAATAGAACTTACCCCTAAAAAATAATGAGAAAAACTTTTCTTTCATGTCTGATTCGAGTTCCCGATCGATTCCTCAACCGAATAGTTCTACCAAAGAACGCGCACAAGCGAGACTGCCCAATTCTGCAACTGCTTCTTTTTTCGATCTAAGATCTGAACGGGCTCCTCGGTGTATGACAAGTCTGCCTGCAGATCTAGCTGAACAAGATCTAACAAGTGGTTCGGGTCATGCATGTACTTTCTAAGCTATGACACATGGAAGATATCATGCACGTCTGACAGGCTCAGTGGTAATGCAACTTGATAGGCAACTAAAGTGACTCATTTGAGGACTTTGAACAGGCCAACGAATCTCTACCTTCCCCTTTACCCCGAATCTCATAACTCCTCGTATGAGCAAGACCTTTAAAAACACATGATCACCTTCAAAGAACTTAAGGGGTCGACGACGAATATCGGCATAGCTTTTTTGTCGGCTTTGTGCTACTTTTAGTCGCTTTCAAATCAACCGAACATTTTGGACTGTTTGTTCAACTAGTTCTGGCCCAAGGATTTGGCGCTCCCCAACTTCATCCCAGCAGATCAGTGACCTACACTTCTGCCCATATAGAGCCTCATACGGAGCCATCTGGATGTCAGACTGATAACTGTTGTTAATTACAAATTCAGCCAACGATAGGTGGACATCCTAACTTGACTTCGAATTGATTGCGCAGAGACGCAACATGTCTTCTAGTACCTGATTCACCCACTCTGTTTGTCCATCGGCTTGAGGATGGTAGGGTGACCTGAACTTCAACTTGGTCCCCATCGCTGACTGAAGGCTTTCCCAGAAACGTGATAGGAATCTTCTGTCCCGATCAGACACTATAGAAACTGGTACTCCGTACAGCCGAATTATCTCATCAAGGTAGGTCTGGGCAAGGCGATCGATGCTCCAAGTAGCTTTAATGGAAATAAAGTGCACTGACTTGGTTAGCCGGTCGATGATGACCCAGATTGCATCATTCCCCCGTTGAGTCCTTGGCAAGCCAACGATGAAGTCCATGCTTATGTGCTCCCACTTATATTCCGGGATAGCAAGATTCTGCATTTCTTTACCCGGTCTATGATATTCTGCTTTTAAGATAGGTTATGCATTGCGACACGAAGAGTGCCACATCTTTCTTTATGTCGTGCCACCAGAAAATAGTACGAAGGTCTCTATACATCTTCGTGTTCCCGGGATAGACTGTATATGCTGTATAGTGAGCTTTCGCAAGGATCTTCTTTCTGAGTTCTGAGTCGTTGGGGACGCATAGCCTTCCCTTAACTCGCAACACTCAATTCTTATCTACTGCAAAGTCCCTCGTCTTTTCCGCTAGAATCTGCTCGCGCATTTTCCTTAGGAATGGGTCGTCCCTCTGAGTAGATTTGACCCTCTCTAACAGGTTGGGTACGAATCGCATCTGAGCAACCCGCACACTGCGATATCGAATTCGGAGTTCAATACCCAATTCCTCTAAGTCCCTTTGTAACCTGCGATCAACGGACATGGATCCCGCAAATACTCGACTCAACGCATCTGCTACAATATTTTCCTTGTCAGGTGTGTAGTCAATCGTCAAGTCATAGTCTTTTATTAATTCAAGCCAACGCCATTATCGTAGGTTGAGGTCTGTTTGGGTGAATAGGTACTTCAAACTTTTGTGTTCGGTGTAAATTCGGCAAGCCACTCCATAAAGGTAGTGTCGCCAAAACTTTAGCCCGAACATAATTGTCGCTAGCTCCGGGTCATGCGTAGGATATTTTTTTCCTGCTTTTTCAGTTGCCTGGATGCATAGGCTATTACCCTTCCCTGCTTCATGAGTACACACCCTAAGCCCTGCCCTGACGTGTCACTGAATATTTGGAATCCCGAGGTCTCGTCTGGTAGTACAAGTAATGGGGCAGAGGTGAGGCGATGCTTTAACTCTTCAAACGAGGCTTCAAAGTCGGCAAACTACTCAAATGTGACTCCCTTCTGTGTGAGACGAGTCAGAGGTGATGCTAATTTGGAAAAATCCTTCACGAAATGTCTGTAGTAGCCCGCTAGCCCGAGGAAGCTTCAAATCTCACTGACGGATGCAGGCCGCTTTTACTCGACGATAGCTTCAACTTTCTTTGGATCGACTGAAATGCCTCCCGCATAAATGATGTGCCCGAGGAAAGATACACTGCTCAGCCAGAATTCACACTTACTCAGCTTTGCATATAGCTTGTTGTCCCGAAGAGTCTGTAGCACGGTCCGCAAGTGCTCTGCATGTTCCTCCCTATTCTTCGAGTACACCAAGATATCATTAATGAACACTACTACAAACTTATCGAGATATGGCCGAAATACACGATTCATTAAGTCTATAAAGGCGGCAGGGGCACTGTTTAATCCAAATGGTACTACAAAAAACTCATAGTGGCCGTAGCGAGTACGAAAGGCTGATTTTGGCACGTCGTCCGGCCTAATCTTGAGCTGATGGTAACCTGAGCAAAAATTAATTTTCGAGAATACCGTCGCACCTTGTAGCTGATCAAAGAGATCATCGATCCTGGAAAGGGGGTACTTATTTCGAACAGTGGCTTTATTTAATTCACAATAGTTGATGCAGAGTCGCATCGAGCCATCCTTCTTCTTTACGAACAATACAGGCGCACCCCACGGAGACACGCTCGGACGAATATACCCATGATCTAGCAATTCCTGCAACTGAACCTTTAACTCTTTTAGTTCTGTCGAGGCCATTCGATATGGAGCTTTAGAAATTGGTCGAGTCTCTGGAAACGTATCAATAGTGAACTCTATCTCTCGGTCGGACGACATGTCGGGCAACTCGTCGAAAAGCACATTAGAAAAATCTGCCATAATGGAAATAGACTCAACGTTTACGCAATCTCGCTGCGTGTCTCGAACGGATGCCAAGTACCCATTACAACCGGAATGTATCATCCGTCGAGCAGACATTGCAGAGATCACCATGCAAGCATTCGGCACTCTCGACTGTGGACTGCACACATAGCAAAATTCGATCTCGCCAAGTAGACGAAACATGACTTTATTTTTCGCACAATCAATGGTAGCCGAGCAAGCACCGAGCCAATCCATCCCCAGAATGATGTCGTAGTCCCTAATGTCTAAGACTATCGCATCTAGTAATATTTTCCTTCATTCGATGCAAATATTACCTTCACGACAAACTTAGTGAGCCGGCAAATCTATGCCCGATGTAGTACTGACGCTAAGGTTTAGGCCTAGCGGTGTCATAGGAAATGTGTTTTCAGCGGTAAAATTTGCCGAAATGAAACTATGCGTAGCACCAGAATCAAACAATACTCGAGGAGGTACATTATTGAAATGTAATATACCTGACACCGTCGTGTTCGATGCGAATGCCTCTTCTCGAGTCAATGCATAGACCCGACCCTGAGCGTTCTGCGGTGTCGTTTGGTTCGCTCTAGGTGCTTGATCCTGATTCTGAGACAGACGATGCTGCTACTATGCACGATACGGAGGAGGATCACTGGGGCGATCCTGACAATTATGAGCAACGTGGCCAAACTTACCACAAATTAAACATTCCTCTTTTCGAATACGACATTTGTTAATGTGATGTCCTGGCCTGTGGAAGTAGGCACAAGGTTGCCCCTGGTTCTTCAATAGATCTGGGTCCTGAGAGCCGCTGTTATTGTGGTGCTTATGCGCATTGTTACCACCTGTGTTGCTAGGGCGCTTGTGATTGGAATTTTGCACAACGTTGGTACGAACTGGGGGTACTACGGCTCTAGGGAGAGGACATGGTTTAGGGAGTTCCGCATGATATGGTACTGAGGAATGACGACGTGGGAACGAATAGAAGGTTGCAGTCCTATCTCAAACCTTCATGCTCGACTTTCGGCATCACAGAGATGAGACTTAGCAAATTTTGTAAGTCTGTTGAATTCTGAGGCGTACTGCCGCACTGTCATGTTTCCTTGTTGCAGATTTATAAATTTGTCTTCCTTCTCGCGACGGACGGCAGGTGGAAGGTACTTTTCTTCAAAGGCTTTACGGAACATGGACCAAGAGATAGTCATCTTGTCATCCTCACTCAGCATCGCTTGTTTGTGCATATCCCACCAATCATGTGCGTTTAAACGTAGCTGAAGCTGAGCGCAAGCAACTCTCTTTGTTTTATCTATGCGAAGCACTTTAAAATGGTTCTCCAACTCAACCAGCTAGTCCAACGCCACGGAGGGGTCCTCGCCCCCTTGAAGGTAGATGACACATCTTTTTGAACTCTGATATTTGTAGGACGGGACCCTTTTCGTCTGAGGGCGGAGGTTCCTAAGAGCCCTGAAGCCCTGCGGTATCGGCTACAACTGGCACTGTGGCGGTGGCCGCTGATGCAAAGTGGTTGCTGGCGATGAGCGTCGTCACAATCGTTTACAAGATATCTATTTGCTTCTGCTGTGCTTCGGCCTGAGTCCGCTGTGCCAAAAATTGAGCCTCAATCCAGGACTCGAATTGGCTCTGACGTAATTCGACCTTTCTATGTTGCGTTTCTATCAAACGCATCATCAGCTCGAACGGATCAACAAAGGGTACGTCAGCTGGACTTCCCGAGCTGTCCGATGTGTCGGAACTGCTCCCTTGCACTTGCGCCACCACCTGCACTTGTGCATCCGGCTCTGAGGCTGTTCCTTCAAAGAAAAGTAACTTGCATCAGTCTAAAAATATATTATGGACTCACTGTGTGGAACGCATCTCATTTTGGCCAAGCAAATTCAAGAGTTTAATTGGGAGGGACATGGTCATTTTAATAAACTCTTCTGATACGAAGGTCAAAGGATCTAAAGCCATGCTCTGATACCAATATGTCACATCCCGATTTTCGCTAAATCGATAATCGTCTCCCGGGCGTGATGTCGTGCACGCATAAGGCACTCATGCACAAGGCCTAAGCATAATGATATATTTTAGAACAAATACAACAGATTACACAAATAAGATATCTCACTTTGAGATATAGAAAAGTTCTCTTTATTGATAATGAATATCTAGTTACAGACTCTTGACCCAAAAGTAATAAAGATGCCGTACGGGCTTACAACTTGGACACAAAATAAGATAGCCGATCCATATATTACATCTCTTACTAATATTTTAAAAGCACAAAATACCTTGGGTGCGAGTTAGCACCATCGCCTAGGAGCTTCAAAAAAGAAAGTGCGAGCTCATTTCTTGATTATGTACTTAGGCTCCAAAAGTCACAACACGAACACACTTGATCAGGGGAGGGTTGGAGAAAGCTTTCGCTCCTCGCCGCGTCGCCTCGGCTCAGGGAACCTGCTGCAACGAGGGTCAGTACTTTGAAAAGTACCGGTGAGGGCGAGCTAACCTAATATACCAAATCAACATCGTATTCATTTGAACATGCAATATTTTTATTATGTGATCTTTCTATCTTGCCTTAGTTCAATTCTTTATATACGATAGAATGGAATGACATAACAAAATATGCCACCGTTCGGTGACTTTACCTGTACCGTCTGAACCACCTGTACAAAACTTACCATGAACTTTTCTGCCACGAAGACATAGTTAGTCTGCACAGTTTAAATATGCATAAAGATCGCTGTCTTGACTAGCTGTCATGGACCATAGTCTGGGTAGACGGTGATGCTTACAACGCAGGTAACAAGCTCCGCTATAAACTCCTGCCTCACCCGTACTAAGTTGCTAGCACGACTAACTGATGTTCCTCCTGGGACGAATCAATCCCGGTGCCTCGACGACCGCTCGCAGGAACCAAGACCCTTGTGCATAAGTTATCTATGACCATTGACGATCTGAACACTAAGTTAACATATGAAGCATTTCAAACATCAATATGAACAAAACTACTTTAGCATAGTACGATAGCATAGTCTACTGGCTGATGTGATCAATTTACAAGTTATGTACTATCCATTAAGCAGTTATAGATGAATAAGTTCTAACTACAACTGAACACAAAATAGCTATATGTATAACAGACATGCACGCATCAATATGATCGTTGAGAATTTTATGTGACAAGCATTATAAGTGTTTCAAGTCTACTTCTTCTTTATTCAGACTCAATTTTATTCTTTTGGTATCGTTGATCAGAATACACAAATGAGTCAATTTATTAAGAATAAATACTTGGAAGAAGGGCGCAAATCGGGAGTAAAGCCACTCACAAGTTGGTGAACTGGGAAAAAAATGAGAGATCTTCAAGACTCCGCTTGCGCGTCACCTATACGATCACCTGCACGCACCAACAGATGATCAATATCTCCTTCTTTGGTCTCCAAGGGTTTGATATGAAATACGAAATCCTAAGAACGAAGGCAATAAAATCCATCAAAATCGTTCAAGAAAATACAAGTCACAAAACCAATACGAAAGCAACCAAGCGGCATCAAAAATATGCAAGAAAACCAACGCAATGGAAAGGCCCCTCTCGATTCTGCCATCGAATCCTTCCTTAAGGCACGATCCGTTGAATGTGGGACCTGATTTCGAAGAAACCAATCCATAATGAGAAAAGGATCTTGATTCAATCTGTCCCGATCGAACAATTTCAAGTATTTCTTAACCATGCTCCCCGAATAGGAAAAAGGGACACTACAGCTGAGGAACATGGAACTCGCTCCATATCTTTCTTCTCATTCTCGGTAGATGGACACTGCCCCTCAGTAAACTTAAAGTGAGCCGCAAGAGGGTTACTCACTTTCTTTGACCCGTCCATCCCGAAACGCTGAAGTACCCGGTGAATGTACTTCTTTTGGGACAAGTGTAGCAGCTTGGGCTCTCTTTCTCTCTCGGCTGATCTCCACCCCAAGAATAGTCTTTGCTGTGCCCAAATCCTTCATAGAGAAGGCCGCGTCTAGTTGGCCCTTCAACTCTGCTATCCTGGTGGCATTTCGATCCACCAACAGCATGTCATCAACATAAAGCAACAAAATGATAAAATCATCATCGGCGAAGTACCTCACAAAAACACAATGATCCGACGTCGTCCGTGCATAGCCATGCTCCCCCATAAATGACTCAAACTTCCTGTACCACTTCCTCGGAACCTGTTTCAGACCATACAAGCTCTTCCTCAACCGACAGACCAAATATGACTTGCCCTTCTCACAGAATCCCTCTAGCTGCTCGATGTACAACTCCTCCTCAAGATCATCGTGGAGGAATACCGTCTTCACGTCCATTTGTTCGACCTCCAAGTCGAAACTGGCTGCCAATACTAACACCACCCGTACAGACGACTGCTTGACGACTGGCAAAAAGATCTTATCATTATCTACGCCTTTCCCCTGACCGTAGCCTTTAACTACCAGCCTCGCTTTGTATTGAGGGCGAGTAGCATCATCTGTCTGCTTCACTCTGAACACCCATCGATTCTTTAAAGCCTTCTTGCCCTTTGGAAATTGTACCAGATCATAAGTAGAGTTGGCCTCCAAGGAACTTATCTCCTCCTGCATGGCCTCCATCCACTCCTACCTGTGTTCTTATTTTGTAGCCTCTACGAAACTTTCGGGTTCTCCCCCGTCAGTCAATAGCAACATACTCATCTGGTGAGTATCTCGTAGATGGTTGACGTTCTCTATCGCTCCTTCTCAATGGAACCACTAGTACTGGCTGTATATCTATAGCCTCCTCCCCTCTAGGAACTGCCTCCTCGGCATGCTCATCCCCCTGAGGGTCACCCTGACCACTATCAGCAGACTGATGATCAAGGTTGGGAGCAACTCCATATACTAGCTCCCCCATAATTGGATCCTCTACGATGTCCTCTGGAAACAGCTCGAAGCAAAATGACTCTAACTCAGGCAATTCCTCAGCCTCAGAAGGAATCTCAGAATCCTGAGTGTTGGTCATGGTCTGATCCTCGACGAATACCACGTCCCTGCTGTAGAAGCATAAAAAATACGCTGGAGAAATTATACGCACAATCCGTGTAAAGCAGAGTTTCAGTGCTGGGTAGCGTAAAGCATGACTTCAGAGCCATTGGCGTAACATCAGAGCTTCAACGCTATGCAGCATAAAATATAGCTCCAGAACAACCCGCGTAATACAGCATTTTCAGACTGCTTCAGCGTAAAAAAGGTTGTTACATCACCACTTTGGCGTAAAATCTACTCGCTTTTAATACAGTGGAAAGTTGTACGGGGAACTTTTCGTATTCCTTGAACGAACCTGTCAGATCATGCAGTGAACCTGACTCCTGACAAAGAGTACTGCACAACTATCCAGACGACGACTGTAATAAGGATTCGGCACAAAGACCCAGACCGTCGTTTAGTGACATTTTCTTGATACAAATTGCTTTTACGCATTCAAGGGAATACGCTGCCTAGTTTTATACAGACAGATGTGAGCTTTTACACTCAGCAGAAGATGAAACAAACTGTCACATCAAAAGCTGCTCTTCGTACAGAGCTCGAGGTACGTCTCTGCAGTTAATGCGCATGATAGGGGCAGATCTCTGCATTTAATGCATTAGATTTGGTTCTACTTTCAAAAGACTGGGTGAGCCATAATTACGGCTAATACATCCACATCATCACCTCTGCATATTATGCCATCAGGCTATTTTCAGCTATAAAAGCATGTTGTACGCTATCTCCTTGAAATACGCCGACCTGGCTATTTTCAACTATAGGAGTACGTCGTATGCTATCTCCTCGGAATACGCCAACTCAGGCTATATTTGTATTGATGCGTGATAAGGCCATTTGGTCCAGAATACGCTCAAGACCTCAGTCAAGGAAGGATGATCGACTATCGTTTACGCTAGCTACCTATCCATACAACATCAGGCTTCTACACCTACCTGGCTTCTAGGCCAGTTTGACAGCTAGTTGGCTTCTACGCCAACTTGACAACTATTCGGCTTCTATGCCATAGTGACAGTCATTGACTTCTACACCAACCTTTTCTATGCGAGGGGTATTTACCCATGTAGCTTGCATGTCGTGATCTTCGCAGCAGTTATACGCATCATCTCATAATGGGACATGCGTCACACGTGGATTCAGAAGATCATTTATACGTGGGTGACAGTTACTATAACCGCCGCGTAAAAAGTGTCACACTCTCCACTATTCGACTTCTACGCCGACTAGACGGTTACTGTCACTAAAACCCTATAAATAGAGACCTCCGTCCACGGAGGTCCGGGGTCGAAGACTTTGAGCTGGAGAATTTAAGGTCAGAAAAATCGAAGGGAGAGAGGTCAGATTTTATACAGAGAGTATTGATCGGCGATCTTGGCATCGAGCATCCACTCCCTCTTACAACCTTTGAAGCTATTCTTTCTTCTACAGCACTTCTTCATCATCGTGTGGTCCAAGGGACCAAGTGATCGACCGCAGATCAGACTCTTATAGCAATATTTACCCAGATTAAATTTGGTACTTAACATCCTCGTATAAGATTAATAGTACTTCTTGTTTGTAAACCTAAAAAAGGGTTTCGTATAAGCCTATTTTTATTTCTTTCGTTTATTATCAAACACAAGATGGCGACTCTGCTGGGGATCTCTTTCTCATCTAACGAGAAAGTAATTGCTCAACACGATGCAGTATCAGTAGGATCAATGAAGAAGACCTTGGTCATCCAATTCGACCAATCTGCCTACGAAGACATGCTTCGAGCAGGGGGTAGTTCTCACTCCCTTTTCGTCCAAGACAACAGAAAATTGCGCAAAGTGTGGATGCCCAGGACATCCCCTACCATTTCTGTCGACTCTCTGGTTTCTCCGACCGACAAGGTTGTCGCTTCGCAACCTGCGCGCTCTGCGCGTAAAACTCAGTCTCCCGTCACTGGCGGAATAGACAAAACTTCTGGCAATGCCTCAGCGCCAATCCAGAAGTATACAACGTGCTCTGCGCGTAAAAACTCGTCTCCCGTCGCTGGCGGGGCAGACATAATTTCTGGTAAGGCCTCAGCGCCAAGTCAGAAACTTCAAACGCGCTATACGCGTAAAAATACATCTCCCGCCTATAAGGAGACAGATGGTCCCTGCAATCTCTACAAGGGAAAGCAAGCGGCGGATTTCTCGACCTCTCGGTTTTTACGCCATCAAGAGGAGAAGTCGCTCGCTCTTTAAATTACACGGAATGCTGATGGCCGATTGAGGACTTCCTCAATTTTACGCCAGCCTGAGCAAAATTCAAAATTATGCCAGGGGAAGCCCCTCTGCGTAAAGAAAGTCCAGTTTATGGATAAATACGCTCTTTATGGATCAGCTTCTACTCACATAGCTGAACTGTTGTATACATATGGAAGTGAGAGGGTTGGGGTTTCCAATATCCGCGTTCCGACTAATATAAAAAGGCAGAATAAGCCTTCTACTTCTTCTGCTAATCCCCCTGATTTGCGTAAAAACTTGATCCAAAAATGCAAAGACCAGGGTCAAAATCTAGATACAGTATCCCTAAACACCAAGTGTGGGGAGATCATGTGGGAAGATTTGCCAACATCTAATATCGTCATAACATATGGGCCACATAAGGATTCTATCTTTATTATCCCGCCCACTTGCAACAATCAGTGTCCAATAGTCTTCGGTCTCATGCGGAACAGACCGATTATATAAGAAGATTCTCACGAGTCTGATGCTGGAAGAATGCAAATCCACAAGTATAGCCCACAGGCTTTAATGATTATACAAAGCATGGGTTATGATTTGAAGTTGAAACAAGGCCACAACTGTGGAAAAGGCAGACGAACACCGTTGTATGGTAATTCTCACTGTCAACGAACTCGTTTTGGGTTGGGATATACCACATCTCTAGCAAACCCCAAACCTCTAAATTCTGATCCAATAATGTCAGAGCCAGGTCCTTCTAGATCAACTTCTGTGGACAAACGCCACGACATGTCTGGGGGTGGTCTCCCTTGACAAAACAGGACAGTATCCAAAGCTGGGGATAGAATTCCCTCTAAGTCTGAAGATGATGCAGCGATGACTGTCCTCCCGGAAGATCGTAAAACTCAGGCATTGGGAGCCCGAAGGCCGAAGGGCACTTTCTCCTTCAATGAAGATGATATCATTAAAATCTTTAATATATTGATGAAAGAAAACAAGCTCCAGCTACCCAACATCAGACATCCTGAAAAGGCTGGCAAAGTCGATGACCCAGAATATTGTCTCTTTCATCGGTATCATCCCACAAAAGCATGCTACATACTGAAAAGGAGAATCCAGGAGTTGATCAATGCCAAAGTCATCACTTTGCATCTATAAACAAGATGACAGTCATGGCAAATTGATATCACTCCAAAGTAGTAATTTGCCCCTAGGGAAGCATGGATGATGAGTCCCCCCAAGGGAACAACCTTCAGGTCTATCCCCATTCAGCAAATCACTCTTCAGTGAATTTTCTGGACATTAGTTCACGTCCATATTACCTCTGAATTGTTATCCAAACATTTCTTTTTCTCGACTGAATCTTGCCACGTTCAAGTAACCTCTGGGCAAAATCTTCCAGCTTATGGCTATCGATTATCATGTCCATATTACCTCTGATATCGGTTGTCATCTCAACTTAGCACCCGTACTTAAACCCTAAGTACGCCAGTGGTGTTAAGTCCACAAAAGTTTGTCATGTTCATATTACCTCTGAACAAACTTTCTGAATTCTTGGCTATCGATTATCATGTCCATATTACCTCTGATATCGATCGTTATCTCAACTTAGCACCCGTACTTAAGCCCTAAGTACGCTAATGGTGTTAAGTCCACAAAAGTTTGTCATGTTCATATTACCTCTGAACAAACTTTTTGAATTCTTGGCTATCGATTATCATGTCCATATTACCTCTGATATCGATCGTTATCTCAACTTAGCACCCGTACTTAAACCCTAAGTACGCCAGTGGTGTTAAGTCCACAAAAGTTTGTCATATTCATATTACCTCTGAACAAACTTTCTGAATTCTTGGCTATGATTATCATGTCCATATTACCTTTGATATCGATCGTTATCTCAACTTAGCATCCGTACTTAAACCCTAAGTATGCCAGTGGTGTTAAGTCCACAAAAAACTGCCACGTCCATATTACCTCTGGCAGGGCTTGTCTTAAACTTATTACTTGTACTCTTGTGCGCAAAAAGTAATAAGTCCAATAAAAATAAATGCTTCATGTCCATATTACCTCTGAACTATCCTCAATTTCCCAGCGAAGAAAAAGTCAATCTCTGTTCATCTCCTCAGAGTTATATTTTACATGTTCCGCTAGGACTTGCCTCAAACCTATTATTTGCACTAAAGTGCGCAACAAATAATAGGTCCACAAAAATCTCCTAGTGGGATGTCCTCGACAAACACGGTATTGTACTACGTCTATACTACCTCTAGTACAACATCCGAAGTTCATACAAACAATCGCAAAGAAATGGATGGTTCTTATACGATTGAAACAACAGCCCCAAATGGCGTTTACAGATTCACCAAACCTATTAAAAATCTGATAAATGGCTCCTATCAACGGCAAATCCCTGAATAAGTAATATGCTTAATCCCCCTTGCTTAAATGGAGTATGATGAAGATCTTATTCTGACAATACCATTTACAAAGATTAGTTGGATTATATTCTATCAGGTTTGTATGACCTCTGAATAGATATCCTTAACTAATTTGTAAACCTATCATGTTCATATTACCTCTGATAGTGTTTAGTATACAAATTTAATTGGATTATATTCATGTTATCCCTGAATAGTTTTACATTTAGCTAAACCTTAACGAAAGTATGTCATGTTAATGATACCTCTGATATCACTTTCACCCTACCCTGTCGTTTATATTCCAAAATGATAGGTCCACCAAAGTCAGATAAAGTCTCTCTATTTCCAGAAAGAGCAAGTTATATAGAAAAGCAAAATAGTACATCATTAGGGAGGAGCAGTCAAATCACGGATCTGTTGTGCCAGTGCGGCCATCTTCTCATTCCTGGAGCTTAAAACGGCAGCGCGAGCCCGCTCCAACCTTGCCTCCTCATTGTTCAAGGCAGACAATTCAGACCGAGCATGTACAAAACCTGCGTGGATGACACCCACACGGGTCAGGTTCTGCTGAGCCGCTTCCATTCTGTCCTTCAACACGTCTCTAGCTACCGATGAAGCGAGATCCCTCTCATCTGCCTGAGCAAGTTCATCTTTCAATTTATGGACCCTCGCTGCCTCTTCCTCATATTCAGTCTCGCACTTAGCCAGCTGGAGAATGACATACCCCAATACGGCATGCTCTTCATTCATCTCTTTCTACTGTGCCTCGATGGACTTGCTCAGAGTTTCCATCTCCCCAACAAGCCTCGCAGTCATGGAGTCATACTCAGCCTGAATCAGGTCATCAATGCTACCTTGGGATAGTTGCAAATAATTGTTAATGGGTTATTTTAAACTATTAACTATTTCTAGCGCATCAGCTCTCCCAGTGTCGTCAAAATTCCTAATCGGCGCTATCGAGAGCTGGGAGGTCGCCTTCAGAGCTTCGAAGCCTAGATTCTTCTCCAGCACCATTGATATCAACATTTTTAAAGTGATATAGAAAATGCTAGTATACTGCTCAACTAGCATGGCAAAATTCGAATGGACGCTGGGAGTGACCGCAATATCGGTGAATCTCCTTCCAGGAATGACTGCAGAGGGTATCGTCACAGTCGTCGCTTCAGCAGATGGCGCGACAAAAGTAGAGGCACCAACAACGGTCGAAGTGGTTGGCGTACTCAACAAAGGAGGCGTAGTCGTGATGACAGGCTCATCCTCCTCTGAAGATATCGGGACTGTATTGGGCGAGCCAGCACCCAAAAATGTTGCCTCTTCAAGGTCGAGCACGGCCGTTTCATCGGCGGGAGCCGCAACAAAGCCATAGGTTGTCTCGACCTTGTCCCCCCGTAGATGTCTTCCCCTGAAAAGAAGAGAAGAGAAAGTTAATATCAACCTGATGTTAATTTTTCTAAAAGAGGCATAAAGACGACATTTACCCATGGCCGATGGTATATATGTCGCGTCTGCAGCCAGTACAGCTAAATTATTTCTTAATGATGCTAAGTGAGCTGTCATACCTGGAGAGGAGGGTGCACCAAATGGCGACTGAGGGTAATCATCCAAGTCTTCACCCAGATCCAATCGAGGTTCATTAGGTAGAATCTCGCTGGATATATTTACAGACGCGGCATGGGTCACTTCTGTTATTGGGCCAGATGAAGAGATCCTTAATTTGCTCAGCCTCAAAGGCGATCTCGTAGCACTACCTGAAGTGGTAGCAGCGACAACAGTCTCGAGCAAAGAATCTCCGGTACTGCCAGCCGGAACTGTGAAGGTTCCCTCTCTAATAGGCGAAGGACCTCTAGTCAAAAAATTATCCCCAACCGGGGAAACAACAGGTTCACTCCTAGGAGCCTCATGGCTGAAAATCCTGACAGGACTACTAACAGTCTTCTTCTTCTTGCAAGGGGAAGTCTCTTTCAGAATAGGAGCCCTTCGCTTACTAGGGATAAGAGAGGCTCTGCAGGCGGAGGTATTATGCCTCTCGGTACTGTCAACAGAAACTCATCTGGATCGACAGAGTCTTCACCCTCGTCAAAAGAAACTGATGGGACCTCCTCTCTTTCGGCGGACTTATGAGAGGGCATCCTAAAACTTCCACGCATATCAAAATCGCGATGGAAGGTATTGATGGCCACATAAAATTGGGCGTACGAATGGAGGATGCGCAACTCCATGGAAAGGGAAGTCGCAGGTACAGTAAAGGTTGCTCCAGTATAACCCATTATGAAGTACCGCCATCCTCTCGCTCCATCAATAAGTCCACCTCTGGACTTGAAGCTGGTGATGGCATTTCCCATATACAATTGGTCATACCTAAACTTTCTGGTGAACCAACTAGGCAGATAGGGCTCCAAGAAGCAATGGTCTTCACTTCTGTACAATAGATGGGAAGGTCTAATGCAGACCAACCAATAAAAAGCTTCAGGAGAAAGAACGGTCTTCCTTTCCCCTGAATCCTGAAGTCTCGTCCCCTGTTGATTGATATATAAAGTGGGGACGATACAGAAGAGCTTTCAACTATGAGTAAAATTTAATGCTCGTCGACAGTCTAGGACGGTGACCACGTTCCAAGTAAAATTCTTGTAATTCAACAAGAAATTATTCCCCGAACTACTGGCAGAGCCGGGAGACATCACCCTGGGATTATGAAGAATTAACCATCCCATCAGATATAGGAATGGTAATTCCACCTTGGGAAAACTGTCACGCCGTATTTCATCTGCAAGCAGCCCATCAGTAATGGCCCTCAGGCCAGCTTGTATCCGGTATACCATGGCAGGGAGCAGGCCCAGCCTTGCCCCAAACACCAAACGTACTATAGGACATAAAGTATTACGATGAATGCGATCCAAAGATGCAATGCCAGGTACTACCAATCGGCGTAGTCATACAGAAAGGAAGCTAGCCAGTTGAGCTTTCCTTGACAGAGGCCTGCGACAATGCCTTATATAACTGTAGGCTTTAGTGCCCGCAGGATAACTCCCTATCCCTTCATCGAGAACTTGATCGGAAGCCCTAGTGTCTTCAATAAGATCATCAACTGTTTGAGCATTAAGCACGCTCAGAAGGCTCAAAGGCTTATCCCTGCTATCCACAACTTTGTCTGGCTTAGCATCTCTGGCCTGATAAAAGAAGAGATATGATGCCCATTTGTTGGTATGAGCCAAATCAGAGGGCTCATTATAGAAGGCAGTACATGCTAGATAATGGCTCATTAGCTCCTGATATACTGCCACTACCCGGGGGTCTGAATCTCCCAGCTCCCTGTTTGTGGGAACATACTCTTCATAAGGAGTATCCCCCATTGGCAGTCTTGAAATCTCTGCCATCTCGTGAAGGGCCAATCCCAACTCCCCTAGCGGAGTGGCGAAAGTCCTAGTGAGCGAGATATACCGCTCCATCAAAGCCTAAAACAGGTTAGGGTTGGGAGGCAGCCCAACACTGGTAGCACTCACAGCTGCGAACAGACCAATGCTCTCCAGCTCCGTCTGAAAATACTTCAGGGCCCAGGCAGCTAAATGAGCCCATCGAAGATTTACAGGGGTAAGCCACCCGTTAGTCCGAGGATTAACCTTAGGGTATACTCCTCTATGCCCTATGAAGTCATTACAAAAAGTCGATAATTGGACTGGTTGGAGCAGCGAAGTGTCTTCACTCAGGACACTGCCCGAAAATAATCTCCTGAAAGGCATTACAGGGCCTGAAGGACGGCTCACAAATAATCCTTGGTCAGATCCTTTCTGATAAAATATCTTCCCCGGCTGGCCGTGAAGATTAGGGGTCAGGGTCCACGACATCTTCCTGGGATGCGTGGCATGGAAGAACGCCGAGATAGGATAATCTCTCGGCATCCTGGGCAAGTACATGACCATGCCCCCAGCAGTAAAAACCCAGTTTTCCTTCTTGGGCTTCGTCTGAGATTGTTTATCAATCATGTCCCCGAATAGGAAAGCTGGTTTTATATAGTTGGCCCCATCTATATACTTCAGGGACTCCCCGTTGATCATACTCAACAGCATTCGTTCTCCTTGAGACGATATCATAATTCCCCTTCCTTCAGGATATTGGGTGCCAGAAATAGGGAATGTCACGTGGGACAAATCCTCCAGGTAATTGGAGTTCAGCATCCCAGCAGCAGAACCCATCACCTCAGCCAACAGAGCTATCTGCAAGTCAACTACAAAATACAAGAAGAACAAGTCAGTTTCTATACTAGACGTTACATCTTGCAGCTTATGCCAAAGATCAACAGTCTGTGCTTTTACGCCAAGACTGTAAAAACTTATGTTTTTATGCTGAAACCTATTTCCTAGGCGTAAAATTCAAGATTGGCAGTATACACAAAAAATCTAACAGTCTATATTTTTACGCCAGACTGCCAAAATTTGAGCTGCTATGCCAGAATTTTCATCCAGAGAGTAACACTCAAAGTTTGTAGTATACGCCAAATTTTAACAGTCAAAGCTTTTACACCAGACTGCGAAAATATGGAGTTTTTACGCTGACACATTAGGAATGTGGGCATAAAAGATAAAATATCTCTGTGCATCATCTTCCTCGAAGAGGCTCTCAGCACAGAAGATAACCTAGCGCGTTCACGTACAACGTGTGCGAAGGGTTTTTTTCATTTTTTGTCGTCCCAAAAGCTTTACCTATGACGCCCGGTGCACAGCTTGAGGGTGGGGCACTTCGTTCAGAGCGAGGTTCGTTCAGCCCAAGGGGAGTCGCTCGTGCTTGAGCAGAGGAGCGAGAAGAAGAGGCAGCTTTCTTTCCCTTAGCGGTGGAAGGTTGTTTCGGTGCCATTATTAAAACTCAGAGTGCTCAGGGCAGAAACGAAGAAGAGTTCTCAAAGAGACGAAAGTTTTTTTTGCAAAATACAGGTGAAGAATTTCTTCTCTGAAGGCCTTGGGGTATTTATACAGTTCAGATAAACTCTTCGAATCCCTAACCAAATCCGATATTTAATATTCGGTTATGATTTGGGACCACGTCAGCCTACAGTCAGCGGATTCAAAATTTTTGCACAAAACAAATCAACGATTTTACACTAAGGAGTTTTTTACGCTCAGAGGCTACAAATCTACGGTTTTACGCTCAGAGGCTATAAGTCTACGGTTTTACGCCCGGATGCTTTTACACTCGGTAGTTTTTACGTTCGAGAGGCTACAAACCTACGACTTCACGCTCAGAGGCTACAAATCTATGATTTTACGCTCAGAAGCTTTTTACGCTCGAAGGCGACAAATCTACGACTTCACGCTCGGAAGTTTTCTTTTCAGAGGCTATAAATCTACGGTTTTACGCCCGGATGTTCTTATGCTCAGCAGCTTTTACGCTCGAGAGGCTACAAACTTATGATTTTATGCTCATCTATACTGCGGATCTATGACTTTCCGCATGTCTTAAAATATGCAGGCTAGAGTATGCGTATATCTGAACAATTCTCAAGACGGCCAACTACAAGGGTTTACGCAGAAGATGCTCCTTCATGGCCACAAAATGTTCCAAGTACCCAATACATACAGAGTGCTCTACTTCTTGGGTCGATTGGAAGTTCACCCCAAGTCCAGTCAGAATCCTTTCTCAAAAGTTCAAGTATGGCCTGTTTTGACAGCCATTTCTCGCCCTATTTTCGGAAAATTATTCCTTGAAGTTGATGATCTGAACAGGAATTCTTCACATCGGAGAAGTGATAATTCAGAACTCTACGCAACCCCTCGTTCAAAGACAGCATAACAGTTTAGATTTTTCAACTTAAATGCTAAGGAGCTTTCTACATGTCCTCAGTACGCGTAAAAGACAGGACGAGACCAAATACTTTTTTTATCAGAGTCGGCGTAAAGTTATTCAGACGTGTCGAAGCTGCACACTATTCAGACTTCATCACAGCAAAGTATGGCAAATCATCAAATGCATAAAAGAAGACGATCTTATTAATCATGATTACATATGATAGAAATCTAATCTACAAAGGGTTTTTTATCTTCATGATTACATATGATAGAAATCCTTTCTCTACAAAGGGTTTCTTATTTTTATTTAAAGATCACGCCAAGAAGCGGTTCTGCCAGGTTCTCATATTGGTGGAGATCTTTTTCCGTCTTCTTTAGCAGTTAATCGATTTTCGCGGCCGATTAACAAAAAAAATGATTAATGGCGGAAGGATACAAAACTGGGCTTGTCTAAATTATTCAGAGCCTATCCTCCATACGCCTTGACAGATTGAGTTAAGGTTTTAGACCCAACTCAATACTGGAAGACAGGGCCAATTTGTCTGCCCTCGTCCACCGTCGTAACAGGAGAAAATACAGCTTACAAGCTGTGTGGCCAAATGAGACCCTTCCTCTCTCCTAGACGAATCGTCATATGAAATTGCTGATCATCCTGAGCAAAGGAAGCTATGATATGCTTCCATGATCCACCATTGCAGAGGATATTTGCTCGAAGATGCCTTCTTTTTTGGCTCCTTACATACTGGAAGAACATGATCTTCTTCTTCCTCAAGTTAGCAAGACGAACCTCGGCAACCATCTCTGTGTAGTGAAGGAAATGTGGGAGTAACAGGTTAACTCATTAGCCTTTATATAGGCAAAAAAGAACACACCGAATCCCAACAACCTCCCAAAAATCCGCCGAGAAATCAGTCTTGAGGAACGAGTCAGACTTGACCGTTTCATGCTTCATTCAAAGTGTTTCAAATTACGAGGAATTTAAAAACTTTGAAGGGGGTCTTATAGAAGCATGAAAAATACGCTAGAGAAATTATACGCACAATCCGTGTAAAGCAGAGTTTTAGTGCTGGGCAGCGTAAAGCATGACTTTAGAGTCATTGGCGTAACAGTAGAGCTTCAACACTATACTGCATAAAATATAGCTCCAGAACAACCCGCGTAATGCAGCATTTTCAGACTGCTTCAGCATAAAAATGTTGTTACATCGCCACTTTGGCGTAAAATCTACTCGCTTTTAATACAGTAGAAAGTTGTACGGGGAACTGATCGTATTCCTCAAACGAACATGTCAGATTATGCAGTGAACCTGACTCCTGACAAAGAGTACTGCACAACTATCCAGACGACGGCTGTAATGAGGATTCGGCACAGAGACCCAGACCGTCGTTTAGTGATATTTTCTTGATACAAATTGCTTTTATGCATTCAAGGAAATACGCTGCCTAGTTTTATACAGGCGGATGTGAGCTTTTACGCTCAGCAGAAGACGAAACAAACCACTATGTCAAAAGCTGCTCTTTGTACAGAGCTCGAGGCACGTATCTGCAGTTAATGCGCATGATGGGGGCAGATCTCTGCATTTAATGCACGAGATTTGGTTCTACTTTCAAAAGACTGGGTGAGCCATAATTACGGCTAATACGTCCACATCATCACCTCTGCATATTACGCCATCAGGCTATTTTCAACTATAGGAGCACACTGTACGCTATCTCCTTGAAATACGCTGACCTGGCTATTTTCAACTATAGGAGTACGCCGTATGCTATCTCCTCGGAATACGCCAACTCAGGCTATATTTGTATTGATGCGTGATAAGGCCATTTGGTCCAGAATACGCTCAAGACCTCAGTCAAGGAAGGAAGATCGACTATCATTTATGCTAGCTACCTATCCATGCAGCATCAGGCTTCTACGCCTACCTGGCTTCTAGGCCAGTTTGACAGCTACTTGACTTCTACGCCAACTTGACAACTATTCGGCTTCTATGCCATAGTGACAGTCATTGGCTTCTACGCCAACCTTTTCTACGTGAGGGGCAGTTACCTATGTGGCTTGCATGCCGTGATCTTCGTAACAGTTATACGCGTCACCTCATAATGGGACACGCGTCACACACGGATTCAGAAGATCATTTATACATGGGTGACAGTTACTATAACCGCCGCGTAAAAAGTGCCACACTCTCCACTGTTCGGCTTCTACGCCGACTAGATGGTTACTGTCACTAAAACCCTATAAATAGAGACCTCCGTCTACGGAGGTCCGGGGTCGAAGACTTTAAGCTGGAGAACTTAAGGTCAGAAAAATTGAAGGGACAGAGGTCGGATTTTATACAGAGAGTATTGATCGGCGATCTTGGCATCGAGCATCCACTCCCTCTTGCAATCTTTGAAGCTATTCTTTCTTCTACAGCACCTCTTCATCATCGTGTGGTCCAAGGGACAAAGTGATCGACCGCAGATCAGACTCCTATAGAAATATTTACCCAGATTAAATTTGGTACTTAACATCCTCGTATAGGATTAATAGTACTTCTTGTTTGTAAACCTAAGAAAGGGTTTCGTATAAGCCTATTTTTATTTCTTTCGTTTATTATCAAACACCTGCTTCTATAGAGCTTTCTTTTCACTGGATCGTAGAGTCTATAACCAAACTCATCCCGACCGTAGCCGACAAAGACGTACCGCCTCGTCTTTGGCTCAAGTTTGGATCTCTCATCCTTCGGTACATACACGAAGGCCTTACAACCAAATACTCGCAGGTGATTGTATGACGGCTCTTTGGCGTACCATACTTTGTCAGGCACATCACCCTGCAAGGGAGCACTAGGAGATAAATTAATAACATAAGCAGCTGTGTAAAGTGCCTTACCCCAATAGCTTTCTGACAAGTTTGCTTATGATAGCAAATACGACACCCTCTCCATTAGCGTCATGTTTATCCGCTCTGCTACACCGTTGAGCTGCGGCGTCTTTGGTGGAGTCTTCTGTTATCATATTCCTCGCTTTCTGCAATAAGCATCAAAGGGACCGATATACTTGTCTCCATTGTTCGACCGAACACATAGCAGCTTCTTGTCCGTCTTCCATTCAACAGAGGCCTAGAACTCCTTGAAAGTGAGCAACACCTGATCCTTGATCTTTAAGGCATAGACCCAAACCTTCCTTGAATAATCATCAATAAATATTATAAAATAAGAAGCACCACCAATGGATTTTACCTTCATAGGACCGCAAATATTCGAGTGAATCAACTCGAGCAATTTCGGCTTTCTTGAACTTTGATGACTTTGGAAAGACACCCTATTATGCTTTCCCGCCAAACAATACGTGCACTTCTCCAACTTTGTAGACTTTAGCCCTGGAATCACCTTCCTGTTCACTAAGTAACTCATCCCCTTCTCGCAGATATGGCTGAGCCGCCTTTGCCATAACTCAGTAGACTCATCAGTAGCTGCTTTAGCCTCCTGTGCCCCCTGTGCGCTCCCTTCCATATAGTAGAGTTCGGACCTCTTGCTTCCTCTGGTAATCACCATCGAACCTCTGGAAAGCTTCCACTGATTATTTCCGAAGAGACTGAAGAAACCCTCGTCATCCAACCTTCCAACCGACACCATGTTGAAACGGATATCAGGCACATGACGGACATCTTTGAGAACAAGAACTGTACCTGTCTTTGTCCTCAAATGCACCTCTCCAATGGCAACCGCCTTCGACAAATCTCCATTGCCCTTCTTCAACACTCCACAATCACCTATTATGTATGTAGCAAATAGTACCCTATTGTGAGATACGTGCGCTGAAGCACCTGAGTCCACCAGCCAAGAGTTGTCATCGCATGCGAGGTTTGTAACTACCTCATCACCTACAATGATCACGTCGCCTTCATGTGTCAAGGCTGCCACTATAGTGTTCTCACTTTTCTTTCCTTTGTCGCCCTTCTTCTCTCTCTTCCAAGCGAAATAGTTCCACTTGATGTGGTCCTTCTTGCCACAATGGTAATACTCCGAGTTTTCGTACCGACCATTGGACCTTCCCCTACTTTTGTCTCTGCCACTGCCTGGACCCCTGCTTTTACCCCTTCCACGGCTCTTTGAAACAAGCGCCTCTGAATGGGATGTGGATGAAGTGCCCTGAGAACGTCTCCGCATCTCTTCATTCAGTATCCCGCTCTTGGCAAACTCCAGACTGATCACGCCTTCCGGAGCAAAAGCGATCATAGACACTCGTACGATCTTCCACGAGTCTGGCAATGTACACAACAACCATAGTCCATGAACCTCATCGTTGAACTTGACTCCCATTGAGGATAGCTGGTCAACCACACCCTGGAACTCTCTCAAGTGATCCGTAATAGACGCCCCATCTTTGTACTGCAGACCCATAATCATCCTGATCAGGAATAATTTATTTACCCCGGTCTTCTTCGCATACAAAGATTCCAGCTTATCCCATAGTATCCTCGCGTGCTCAATACTGGCAACGTGGTTGTACACGTTCTCGTCAACGAACTGCCTGATGTACCCGTACACCTATATATGTTCGAAATTCCAGTCATCTTCAAATTTGTCACTGGGCCTCTCGGAAGCAAATACCGGCAGATGCAGCTTCTTGACAAATAGCAGATCCTTCGTCTTGTTCCTCCAGTAATGATAGTTGATACCGTTCAAGTTTACCATGCGCATCGGCTTCGCGTCCATCTCTCCTCCCTGGTTTGCCTATCAACTCCTGACACCCTTCTGAAATTCCAGAACCTGGCTCTGATACCACTTTGTTGGGAGCGAAAGTGCGAAAATCGTTCCCCAAACCAGAGAGTACATGCGAGAGAACCTAGCAAAATGCACAAACAAAAAATGCCAAATACAAATCGCAGACACAAAGATTTTTGACGTGAAAAACCCTTGCGGGAAAAACCACGGGACGATCGGAGTCCAACCCTGAAAAGCCTCCACTAATGGAATAAGAAATACACCGACTCCTTACAAACTTCTCACCGATCCAAACGGATCACCACAACTCTTTTGGAACAGAAAATAGATTGTAACCACGAAGAAGAAAGACAACGAGAAATACCCGAAATTGATCTCCTTCTTCGAAACAGCCTCCAATCCTTATTTCTCCTCTATAATGTTGTAATGGCACTCTTGCCTCATTTTCTCTCCTTGTTGCTATTTTTATTTTTATTTTTTTAATATATATATATATATATATATATATATATATATATATATATATATATATATATATATATATATATATATTAGGGCCAGGAAACACCTATATATAGCCTCAAACCCACAACTAGCATTCCTATTATAAATAGGAATATCCAATCCAAATACAAATCCATTGATATATTCCTATTATATGTAGGAATATCCAATCCAAATCCATTGAGATATTCCTATTATATTTAGGAATATCCAATACAAATAAATTGATGTATTCCTATTATATGTAGAAATACTCAATCCTATTCCGAGGTATTTTCTACATAGGTTGGGAACCCCACCCACTCCAACAGGTTTAATATTTACTATTTACATTTTTTTTCTTATTTATATTTTTTTTCTTTGGGTTAATAAGTATTATTTTTATTTTATTTTGAATCCGAGTGACCTTTGTGGTTACTAGAGAGAGACATAAGAGTCCTGACTGGATGACGAAATATCGGTGGATCGAATTATGGAGACGTATTATTCTTTCTATTTATAAATGGTGAAAGTTTGAAAAAATGGACCTAAAAGACTGGAAAGTTAAGTCAGACATCTCAAAAATAAAATAAACAAAATCCCGAATGTTATGTAGGACATTCTCAAAAATAAAATAAGTGACAACTAGTTATCAGTACGTGTTGTCTTAAAAGAACAATACTACAATGCATATATTTTATCAGCTAATACCAAAAGAAATTAACAAAAAGAAACTAACAATAGTGACTGGGTTGTCCGTGGAGTCGTGATCTGTTGGTTACAATTGAGGGCTTTCGTGAAGATGAACACGGTTCGAATTTCTCTTAGAAAGCTTCTATCCGGGAGAAAAGAAGCTTCTAACCCGGAGAAAAGGAAATCAAAAAAAAAAAAAAAATTAGTGACTGGGTTGCATTGTATATAATTGACCAATTAAGCAGACGAGGACGGCTGGAAAACATACTGATTCCTACAGTACATATATTTTATCAACTAATACAAAAAGAAACTAACAAAAAAAGTTACTTTTAAAATATTTTTGACATTTCTTTTGATTTATCGAACTAGGAAGATGGTATCCAAATCGGTAGATGGGTTGCGGGTGATTAATAGAGACAGGTCGGTCCGCTCCTGCATACTGGTAACTCGGGCCCGCTCCTGCATACTGGTCACTCGGGCCCGCTCCAGCAGTATCCCGCCGACGACGACGAGAGTGTCTCTGTCGTACTAAGCCGGTCGGATAGTCCGGTGGAAGACGAGATTGTACCGGAGGCATTTCCAGTTCCGGTCCAATACCTAGATGCCGAACACGAGTAACAAGCTCCTCCATAAGACGACGAGTCATATGTTCCTCCATATGAGGTTGTTGTAAATGTTGCTCGTATACCCCACTCTGAAATTTAAAACATGTAAATTAAAATATAATGAAGTTAAAGTATTTTTTAAAGTATAATGAAGTTAAAGTATAATGAAGTCATACCAAATCATTCATTCCATCAATAAAAGCACGCATAGTAGAATCATCTAGCGATCTAGTCTTGAACCTGGGCTCCTCATAGTGGTATACTCGGTTGCTCATAAGAGGGCATCCCCACCATTGTCTGTAGTCCAGGCTACCTATGTCTGCAAAATATAAACAAATTTTTAGCAAACTATTTACACTAAATCAATACAAATAATGAGTAACTTATAACTTACATTCCTCAGCAGAATTTAGTCTAGGAGACATGTCCCTCACACTATAATTCTTGAACCGATTATTCCAGTCAGCAACGAGACCATTGATTCGTTGTAATGCATTTGATGTCTGATAACCGACTGTCGGTGGATCATCGGGAATTATTGGGGCCATTCCGAATTGCCGAAGAACACGGTCTGCCGGATGGTACATGGTGAACCGATCATATATAATATGACATCTGTGTAAACTAAATGTATAGGATGTCATCTTGATTTCTGGAGCATCAGGTTCACATATGTACGGTAACCAGGTTACCTATTTAAAGATATTTTAAGAGATTAGATGTGATGTTTATCTACGATCAAAAGTTAAATAATTTAAAGATATTTATTGCATATTTAAAAATTACCTCATTATACCGCAGTGTATCAAATTGGCTACGATATAGTGATACAGTCCTGTATTGGTAGTGTTGATAATCCACTACGTCTGTAGGCCAGCGCATAGCAACTGGAAATACTCCAACATCACTGAGAATGCTGGTAACAGGCCTACCAATATAAAAGTGCTCGTAGGACCAGAACTATAAAACAAAAATATGACATTAGTACAAACATAATTTGCGTATAAAATTACTCTAACTTTTTAAGGTCTTTCATTCATACCTGTATCAGTGAAATACATCCGCAAATACTCTTGCGATTGGATCTGACAAATTCTGTCAGATTGGCGTACAAAAATGCAAGAGTAGCAGCTCCCCACGCATGCTCAGCAGGTTTGGTCAGATCATCCAAGAATGGTAAAAGCTGCACATTTACCATATTTTCCGATGCATCGGAAAATAGAATTGCACCACATAAACAGAGCAGATACGCTCTAGTGCAACGAATGACCTAGATTTATTAAGTGTTAAACAAATTTTATAAATTGCACCACTAAATTAAGTAATAAACAAATTTACTAATTAAAATACATACCCGATTTTCATCTACATCAACCACCCCATCAATAGTTTGATGTAGGTCTATAAAGTTGCCACGGAGCCATGAAAATTTCACATAATTGCCATCTTTTAGACCTGAAGGAGGGCTAACACCGAGATACCTCCTGATCAGATCAGATCCCTTTAAGTGCGGATCAAAATATATAGCGTTACCTTTAATAGGTAACCCTGGTATATTCGCCACATCAAAAAGGGTGATCGTCATCTCGCCGAATGGGAGTTGGAAAGTGTTGCGTTCTGGCCACCAACGCTCCGCAAGGCTTACAACTAAATGGAGATCGTGAATTAAATATCTAACACGATCTATATAGTGGAATCCAAAGGATTCTACCAAAGCTTTTTGAACCGAATTTAGCTCCCACGTACGATAATTCCTTTCGGCCCGCCAATGTACGTGAATCCGGGTTCGTAAAGCATGATCATGGTCGTATAACTATAAAAAATATATGCATTAATAAAGTAAACATATGCATTATAAAAAATATATACATTAATAAAGTTGGCAACTTGTAATTTCAAAAATTACCTCGCCAGTAAATATGTGACTAGAAATGTGGTCTTCACGTTGCTTAATAATAAGCACGGTAGTCGGCCCGCCCGGAATACGACCGTCATTGTGGGTAGCCATCGCCAGGAAGTTGTGAAAATAGGAGGAGAATGTGGTATGTGTGAGGAGTGTTTGGGGTAGGAGGAGAATGTGGTGTGAGAGTGTTTGGGGGGGGGGGGGGTTTATAGGAAGTGAATATAGCCGTTGGCCAACGGTCAAATTGCCAACGGTGCACGGCCCGCCAACTGAGTTGGCGAGCGGCCCCTCGAGGAGTGCTCCCCGCCAACTCAATTGGCGAGATGCTCGCCAACTCAGCAGCTCGCCAACTGAGTTGGCGAGTGGTCCCCCCTCTGCAATTACCCCAATCTTTTCCCGTTTTATATAATTATTTAATAATTTATTACTTAAAATGAAAAAATCCGTTTTTTTTTCGTTTTTGATTTTTTTTTTCACTTTTAATCATTTTTCTTCATTTTGATATTTTTTTATAATTGTTTTACGTTTTTATAGTTTTTTTATCGTTTTTGATAGATTTTTTTCGGCTTGGATCATTTTTTTTCCGCTTTTGATAGTTTATTATTATTTATTTTATTTATTTTATCCTTTTTGATGGTTTTTACGTTTTTGATTGTTTTTCATTATTTTGATCGTTTTTATTCTTTTTTTTTAATCATTTTTGATGGGTTTGTTTTTGTTTTTATTATTATTATTTTATATTTATTTGATTTTTTTCTTCATTTTTCTTAATTTTTCTTAATTTTTTATTTTTTTATTTTTTTGATCAAATTTTTTGGATCAATTTTTTATTGTTTTTTCATTTTTATCATATATTTTCATTTTTGATCGTTTTATCGTGATTTTTTGTTTTTGATCATTTTTATGGAGTTTTTTATTTTTATTTTTGATCATCCTTTTTTAGTTTGATTTTTTTTTCATTTATTATTATTATTTTTGATCGATTGTGATCATTTTTTTTGTTGTTCATTTTTTATATTTTTTTTGCGTTTATTCATTTCGATCTTTGTTTCATTTTTAATTAATTTTTATCGTTTTTTAGCATTTTTTCGATTTTCCTTTTTTATTTTTCCAATTTTTTTATTTTTTTTATTTTTTTCATTTCTTTCTATTTTTTTGTAATTTTTGTTTTTTTTCATTCTTTTAGTTTATTTTCTTTTTTATCATTTTTTGTTTTTTTGTTCTTTCGGTAATTTTCTTTTTCGTTTTTGGTATGATAGAAATTTTGTACAAAATATTGAAATATATATATATATATATATATATATATATATATATATATATATATATATATATATATTCTTAGTTTGTTTATTTTTAGTATGATAGACATCGTTTTAATCTAAATAATATTTGGTTTTTGACCTCTCCTTAACCAACCGTTGAAAAATATAAAATTGCCAGCTGTGGTTTCCAAATATAGATGACATAACATAGCTTTACATGTGGATCATAATTTTGAACTCTGTGCAAGCTGGTCCAAAGAGTGCAATACATACAAAATTTGTACAAATTTTTGAATTTTTTTCCTTCTTAGTTTGTTTATTTATAGTATGATAATATTATTTTAATCTAAATAATATATTTTTTTACCTACCGTTGAAGTTTGATTGCTGTGATTTTCAAATATAGACGACGTGACATATCATCTTCTAATAAAGTAGGTCGGTCAGTCGGTTCTTTTTTATGTTATATTCTTTTTCTCACAGAGAAAGAAAGAAAGAGAGAGAGAGAGAGAGAGAGAGAGAGACTTTCTCTGACTTTTTCTTGTCCCTCATTTTCAGATTGACAACCGCCACCATCGTGGTCCCTAAACCCTAATTCCAACTTTCCTTCCTCAAAACTCCTCCTCCCACAGCAGCCTTCATTTTTTTTCTTCTCCGTCCCTTCCTCGTCCCGCTTCCGCTTCCCAAACCCTAACTCCTCCTCCCACAACGACAGGACCAGCGATGCTCTCCTCCCCAACGGAGCGAGACGGCGGCGGTGGAGGACTTTGTCCGCGGTGGACGCGCGCGGACGTCGAAGGGTGGGGGGGGGGGGGGTGCGGGCGTCGGAGTACTTCGAGCGACATCCGATAAGGAACGTGGTTGCGGAGGAAGGGGTGGAGATCGACCGGGAGGGGGAGGGGGAGGTGGAGATCAACTTCTTGGAGTTGGAGGGGGAGAGCCTGCTTTGCTTTCCACCCGAGCCCGTTGATTGTGTTCTGGTCTTCGAGCGCTGAAATAGTAGGTATAATATCCGTTTTTCCTACTTATCTTTCATTATTTGATCTATGAATTCGTGAATTAAAATGTGGCTGTAGAAACTCTTCTTGGAACCCAATGCATACCAAATTTCCTTTTGCACATGTCAGTACCGTTCCTAGTGGCTCGTATTTCATTGTTTCGTTAAATTAGTCCTTTTGTCTTGTCACAAAAGTCCTGGTCTCGTAGTAGAAAGTTGTTATTTTTTTTTTTCTTTTTAGTTTTCCCATCGAGATTTAGAGAAGAGAAGCCTATGCATTAAGGCTTTATTTTGAACATGAAAAATAAATATAGACCGACTTGAAATTTATTTGGAAAAGAGTTCCTACCCCTAATTTTTCTCATGTTCGCTTTCTCCCCCAATTGTTATAAGTTTGAGATCATCGCCATCAGCTTTGCTGTCGTCGACGTCGAGTTGGATTTTGAGTGCAAAAACCCGAACATCAAGATCCGACACGACACACACACACACACACACACACACACACACACCATTCTCTTCGACTATGCTTCTAGCATTATCACAATCATCTTCTTTGAGATTGTCGTTGTCAACCACCATTCGAAAACTACCATCAAAATTGTTGACCGCAGATCTGTAGAGAATATAGGCTGCACTATTCGGCCAGTTGACCGGCTCAGCGACCGGCTAGTCGACGAACTCATTGACCGACTAGCCGACTAGAAATCTGAGCTTGTCTGCTATGCATTAACAAAAAAAATTGGTTAGTATTGGACTGTCAACCATGTATCATCCGTACTTGCAACTTTTGACCAATTTTCAGCTATTTAGTGAAACTTTTTGCCTGAATCAGTCCACGTCTGCGTGTATCAGCAATAACAACAATTTTTTTCACAAGTTTCGATCAAATTTCAGTTTGTTCCCACCAACTTTGGCCAAAACTTGTTCTATATGATCAACCATTTATCAAACATGTGCTGGCCATGTATCAACTAACTGCAAGTTGTATCGACTTTTTTTTTTTTATCACGTATTGGGTCTGTTTTGGAACCAGACACATGAATGCCAAATGAAATCTTGTCGATATGTGTGTAGCGTTAGATGCTCGTCACTTCTTTAAACATCCATAAATGGTAAAGTTTCTCAACATATAAATGAGTGTATATATAATGTTATTTTTAGCAAGACATTTTGAAATTATGATTCACCAAAAGTAGAGAAAACAATCTTACCACCAGCAGCACCACAAGAAATTGTGTCGAAGGATTTGTATCGTGTTCAGTAACTACCTGTATCTGTGTCAGTATTTGTGCAAGATAGGTGACTACTTAATAGGTTTTAGCAATGTGACTACTTTAAAATTAGTAAACTCGGATTGAAAGCGTAGAGTGGCTGGAAATTGACCTAAGCATTGTATAAAATCTCATTAGCAAGAAAAAGTTGCAATATTCAATTTTAAATGAATGTATTTGTGAACTCAACTTTCTTCATGATTGGTTCATGGTGCCCGAAAATAGTTTTCAAGCTAGATGGTCAATGGGAGGTTGAGATCACTACTTGGTCAGTGCAGAGAAGTACTCAACTGACAAATGGGATAAAGAGGCTGATATCTGCTCATATATAGACATATTGGCCTCTGACAACAACATTGTAGTCAAGAAAGAAACATTTTCTTTGACAACTTTCTAATCCTTGTGTTAACAAAGATGAGAAAAATCAAATGTGCATTTTAACATCTACATATCAAGTAATGTACATACTGGTGTGACACGATGTTCATTCTCAAATTAGACATTGATCAGAGCATTCCCAATTTAGACATTGATCTGAGCACCTAATAATCTTTCCTAATACTGATATACATTATAGATCAAGAGAGATCCAAAATCTGGATAAAAAAACTTGAAAATGATAAAGATCCTCCAGATGGGGAAGAATAGACATGCCAGATAAAGTTTTTTTTTTGCTGCACTGTACTTGATTTTTCATTGCTGCTTCCTGGCAGGGCAGCTGATAACTGGAAGATTTTGAAGGGAGCTAGATTGAGAAAGCAGCAAAGTTCTACCGGAGTGCTAAATAGTAAGGTTCGATTACCTCCTTTGGTATACTCATGATCTATTTGTTCAATTAGGATGCCTTTTTTTTGGGGATAAGTTCATCTCATGATCTTGTGCTTTCTAAAATTTGGAGTGTTCTTAATAAATTTATTTTTCGTAATGATTATGCAAATTGCAGATGGTCAAGATTGATATCAACATAAAGATAGATTTAGCTTAAAGAATGGATAAGGTCTGCTGCCCATGCTTCCCCATCATCACTTGCTGTCACATCTTCCACTTTGAGGTAATTTGGTTCCATCTAACAATGTTTTTCCTACTTCACTTCAGATTTCACTCCCTACTTCTAGTGTATATTTAACTTATATGTTTCTTCATCACTGGCTGTCTTGATCGTCAACCGAGTCCCTCCGCGCCGAGCATAGCAGCAAAATTTTGTTCAGGGACCCCAATCTAATCGGCCTGCGCAACAACAAGAGCGTCGTCCGAACACTGGGGGCCGGGTTTATGCCTTGACGAGGGACGAGGTGCTCGCCTCGAACACCGTAGTGTCAGGTATGTTGCTATTCAATAATGTACCTGCACGAGTACTATTTAATTCTGGTGCCACACATAGTTTTGTATCAACAAATTTTGCTAGGGAGCACGAATTTATTCAGACACCGTTAGACCTAAGGCTTAGCGTCAGTACCCTATGCAGTTAATAACGATTTTTTCATGATAACGGTCCAGTAGAGTTATAGATATATCACCGATATATCGGTTTTATAACGGTAAATATCGGTTTGCATTTTTAACACAATTTTTATATATGAACAATACACTTAATAGTTTACTATTATAAAATATGCATAAAGTATACATATCGTCGAGAAATCCAAGAGATCCAAGATAAAGGAGATCACTTGAGGAACTACATCTCTGAATAAGTTTGATGTATGAAAATTTTGATGGCAGAAGATGTAATCTACATTCTCCATTGATGTGAATGTCATATCATTGAACAACATATGTAATCTCCATTGATGTGAATCTCATATCGTTTGATGGCAGAAGATATAATCTCCATTGATGGCAGAAGCTTGTATTGTATTGTATCTTGACTTAACAGCATATTTTTTCATAGAATATCGCTTGCAGGTCCATAAGATTTTTTTGTAGCAAAACCAAAACCGTGAGAAATCGGTTTTTTTGTAAACCGATATTTCGAACAATATCGGCCAAATCGGCCGATAATATCGGTTCCGATATTTTACCGATATTTCTGCAAAAAAATATCGGTCCAGGACCGATACCATTATATATCGGTTATATAACCGATATATAACCGTTTTTGACTGCTTAGTTAGTACCCCGTCGGGCATGAACTTGCCTGCCGATTCAGTTTGTCGAGACGGCTACATTTGCATCGGAGGAAGAAAATTGTCACTTGATGCGATAGTTCTAGACATAAGGGACTATGATCTTATTCTGGGGATGGATTGGCTCGGCGCTTGCTCGGCTACCATTGATTGTGCGGAAAAGAAAGTCGTGTTTCGTCTATCTGGTGAGATCGAATTTTGCTATGTGTGCAGTCCACAGTCGAAAGCGTCGAATGCCTGCATGGTGGTCTCAGTAATGTCTGCTCGACGGATGATTCACTCCGGCTGTGAAGGGTACTTGACGTCCGTTTGAGACACTCAGCAAGATTGCGCAAACGTTGAGTCCATTCCCGTTGTGACGAATTTTTCTGATGTGTTTCCAGACGAGTTGCCTGACATGCCGCCCGATCGAGAGATAGAGTTCACGATAGACACATTCCCAGAAACTCGACCAATTTCTAAATCTCCTTATCAAATGGCCCCGGCAGAACTAAAGGAGATAAAGATTCAGTTGCAAGAATTGCTAGACCGTGGGTATATCCGCCCTAGTATATCTCCCTGGGGTGCGTCTGTGTTGTTTGTTAAGAAAAAGGATGGCTCGTTGCGGCTCTGCATCGATTATCGGGATCCTTATCAAATGGCCCCGGCAAAACGAAACTTTTTGTTAGATGGCCCCAGCAGAACGAAACTTAACATCATAACCAATCATGTTCGTTGCATTTGGATCCGAGTTAGGTTGGATGAGGTTTGGTCTATTCGGGTTTGAGTCATCCCAGTTAGGTTTTGGTCAAATCGGATTTTGGTGTTATCAAAAATATCGTTATTCCCGTTAGGTGGGAGTAACGAATACCCCACCTCTCACCATGAGAATAGTATTCCCCGCTATAATTACATCCACAAATTCTTTTCATGTTACCTTCCAAGTTTCTAATTTTCATGCTGCTGATCTTTGTATTTCTCTATACTAGTACATTTTGTTGTCTAAATTATTCAGAGATTAAGTAGTGGGCATCTTATTAGCATTTTGCACCTATGTTTTGTTAACAGATAATTCTTTATGGATTTGTTACAATTTATCCTTATCTGTATGTTAGGATTATTAATATAGATGCTACTTGTTGTATCTAATCCCTCTTTCTTCCTTTTCTATTCTCCTTTCAAGTATCAAGAAACTTGTGTATGTTTGTGCCCGATTTTTTTATCTATGAAAAGTATCTCAAAGTAGTTCCTGATCGTGCATACCCGGTTTTTCAATAGACCTGTAGCGAGCACACGAATGAGCTATTAATGACCATCAATCTAGGCGAGCTAGTTGTTAGCTTAGGTGTTTCTATTTCACAGTCTTCAGCTTCATTCAACTCCTGAACAAGGTTATGTTCTTCAAATAGAGTGATTTCTCGCATATGCTTGTTGAAATATACATCTTCATTGTCAAGGTTATGTTCTTCAAATAGAGTGATTTCTCGCATAACCTTGTTGCCTGATCAATCTTCTTCTCTATTTAAGGGATTCAGAGCTGGTATATGTCCAACTCTATAGACTACAGATTACCTATGTAGTGACATGCCACAAATTTTAGGGTTCCACTTCTAGCGGTAAAGCAACTTTTCTACAATATTACTAAAACTTTCGCGAGGATATGCTATTGGGAATTAAAGAGTCTGATATGATCTGTTGGACATGCATGCCCTGATAGAACGAGTCTAGCACCAGAGATGAGATTACAGTAATTTTACATTCAAATTCACAGCATCTTAATATCAACTAGCCACTTATTAAAGAAACTATATGAAAGTTACAGAAACGTGGAACTTGGGTTCAATTACTTGGAAGAATGCCTCTCAGTACCAATATATCTCATTGGGTTATAGATATCTTGACATTAGCACATATGTATCTTCTTCTTTTTTAATGAGGAGTATATTATATGTTATTTATCAGACATCTTGACTGTCTATTTTGTTAGTTTGTGAGAAGGATTCTGTGATAAAATCATAGAAAGGTTCAATTTTGTTAGTTTGCTATGATATCTATTGAAAATAATATGCTAGAAAAACTTGATTATGATAGTTTATTTGATGATTTTGCTTGTAAAAATAATGTTTAAAAAAATTATTTATGTGGAAACAGGCCCAATTTTCAGCTCAAAAATTTTCTTGGGCTTGCACTTCTATTAAGCAACCTAGATGTTCTACTTCAGTCCTCAAAATGTCTGATTGCTTCGGATTTGACTGGTATCACCAGCTAACGGAATAATTCAATCTAATATCAATTGCTGCTTGAATACTAATGCCTCATGCACACTAATAACAACAGAATACTAGTCAAACCCTTATGTGGTCTTAATGTGTTAAGACTTGAATCAGTGCAATCAAACCCTAGTTGATTAGCAGATAATTTTTCTTTGATGAATCCAGAGAGCAGTTCATCTCCACTATTATAAAGAGGCTTGAAAGCGAAAGCGGCGGCTTAGAATAAGTGATGTATGTATATATTCACGTGATTAAAAATTAAGAAAAATAAATAAATTATAACTAATAGCCTAACTACCCTATATTATCTAGCTACATAACAAATTCTAATTAAAATATAAACATATCTATAACAAATCCTAGTTAATATATATATATATATATATATATATATATATATATATATATATATATATATAATTTACAAATCCTAATGTACACTATTTGTCAACAATATAAGACGGGTTCTTTTACATGCAATGTATGTGTCTAGTCCCTGCTATTATAATGTGGTTTCAAAACGGCTGAAAAGTGAGCCGTCTAAGTCGTTTGTAAATACTCAACAATTTATATAAAAAAATTAATATTATGTAAAAAAAATTTATCGAAAAAATTAATTTGTTATAAATGACGTCTTGGAGAATCGAACTTGACCATCCAAAAAGAATGTCTCCCCCCTTAACCATGAGGATATACTTATAGCTTAGACGGCTAGCCTTTTCAAGACTTTTTATAAAAAGTAAAAATATAAACATAGTAAGTTATAATTAAAATATATTTAAATATTTAAAGTATTTAATAATAATATTAGAAAATTTTATTTTACGTGCGTTAACGCACGTGTATTTACTAGTACTATATAATGTGGCTGCTTTATTAATTTACATGGTGTTTCCTTGAACCAGATTGGCCCGGCCTTGCAAGAAGGGGGTGGACATCCTCAGGACACTCGTAATTAAAGGTTTGACAAAGATATAAGCATTTAAGACTTCAAACATAACAATGTGAATAGTTCTAGGTACCTAGCTCCGGTGTTATGATATTCTTCCGTACATGAAATTGTATATTTCACACTAGCCAGTGAGTGTAGTTAGTATAATGTAATAATTGGGGAAATTTGGTACGGACTCCACTCCCATGGCGCTCACTCCTGTGGCTCCTCACAACTTTTATTTTCATTGAAGACCTAATTTTTTTCGTTTTTGAAGATAAAGAGTAGAAGGATGGTTTAAAAACACATAGAAGTCTAATATTAGAAATATATTGAAACTACGATTTGGCAATGAAGTTTTTCAGTAAAAAATATGTGAAAAATATACAGAAGTCAAATGGTAGAAAGATATTGAAATTACGATTTGAAAATGAAATTTTGGAACATAATGTAAAAGGATAGTACCATACAGAAGTCAAATAAAAGAAAGATAACGAAACTACGTTTAAGAATTGAAGTTTTGAACATAATGTAGAAGGACGCTTGAAATTCATATAGAGCTCAAATCTTAGAAAGACTTTTAAAATGACGTCAAGGATGCTTAAAAATTGTTTAGGGTTCTTATTATAGAAAGATTTTACGTTTTAGAATGAAAGTTTTGGACTATAATGTAGATGGATAATAAAAAGTTTCATTGTAGCATAATTTCAAAATTATATCTTAGAAATGGAGTTTAGGAACGTAACATAAAAGGATAGATGAAAAACATAATGAAGTCAAATCGAAAAATATATTGAAGTTAAATAGTAGAAAGATTTTGAAATTACGTTTAAGTGAATTTGAACATAATGTTGAAGGAAGCTTGAAAAACGTATAGAAGTTAAATTGTAGAAAGATTCTGAAACTACGATTTGGAAGTGATGTTTTGGAATATAATTAAAAAGATAGTTGAAAAGATAGAAGTCAAATCGTAGATAGATTTCGAAACTTGCTTATGAAGTGAAGTTGTGAACCATAATATAGAAAGACGCTTGAAAAACATATAGAAGTCAAATCTTAGATAGATTTTGAAACATAGATTTAGAATTAATTTTTTGGATAAATATGTGGAAGGATAGTGGAAAATCATATAGGAGTCATATTGTGGCATAATTTTAAAATTACATATAAAAAAATGGAGTTTAGGAATAGGAACATAATGTAGAAGGATAAATGAAAAACATAAGGATGTTAAATTGTAGAAAGATATCAAATTTACGATTTGGAAGTGATATTTTCAAACATAATTACATATGATGGTGAATGAGATTACTCTCTTATCAAAGTAGGATATCTTCTTTTATTAGCATGAATCGACATATGGCAACAAAAATTAGCAGCAAGTTTATTAAGTGTGATGGTAAGGTACATAAAGGCATTGTGCATATGAAGCAACTCTAAGAAAACCTCTGGCCAAATCCAAACGGCATTGTGCCTATGAATCATCTCGCTTAACCAAGCGGAGGGGGACACTACACCGCAGAGACGGGACATGGGGGTCGAACTCCTTGTTCTAGCTTTGTAGATATTTTTGTTGTCGTGGTGCTCTTGCTTGGGGAGAGGTTTGTAGGTGTTAAGTAGGAAAATGAGCTGCAGTAAGAG
This sequence comes from Iris macrosiphon, assembly GCA_036927795.1. Taxonomy (NCBI): domain Eukaryota; kingdom Viridiplantae; phylum Streptophyta; class Magnoliopsida; order Asparagales; family Iridaceae; genus Iris; species Iris macrosiphon. The sequence continues at coordinate 228,264,225 of JAYESA010000004.1, read as the reverse complement.
AAGATTGGAGAGGAATTTGTAGAAGTTGGTCGGAAAGGTAGGTTGGGGGAGGGAAGCTTTTGTTGGTCACTGCAGTGGTGCAAGTACCATGCAGAACTTGTATGAAAATAGAAGGTCGTCTATGAAGAGTTAAAAAAGGAAGATGAGCTTATTTTCCATAATATAATGAGACTTCAAAACGGTTCAAAAGTGAGCCGTATAAGCCGTATGTATATATATCATCAATTTATTATTTTTAAAAAATTAATATTATATAAAAAAGGATAATTTTTTTAAAATATTTTATAAGTAATAATACAAGAATTTGAACTCAGTCAACCAGGAATAATATCTCTCACCTTAATCACATAAGTTACAAGTATTTTTTGTTTATAATTAGATAATATTACGTATCTAACCGTTTTCAACACTCTTTATGAAAAATAGAAATATATTCATAACTAATTATAATTAAATTACAATCAAATATATAACAAATTTTAATTAAAATATAAACATATATATAATAAATTTTAAATTAAATATATTTAAATATTTAACTAATTTTATATTAATATCAGAAAGAAATTTATTTTACAATATGCTATGTCCCGATCTCCCGCAGGTAATCGGCCGTCCCAGTTAGGCGCGAATACCGTGCCAGCACTCCCGCGGGACGATCTTTTTTTTCCTCTTGGCGTGATGTCGCACGAGCGTTAGCCGCGCCCTTGCAAGGCCATGATCCGAACAGGCGGTAAGAGGTCTAAGCCACAGAGTCGCACAGATTGTCCGAGTGCAGCAGAATATGAAATGCACCGGCGATTGGTAACAAGTTCACATAGTCGTCAATAGCGGAAGCATTGAATAACACAAGTATATAAGTAAAACAAGCCCTTTATTTATACTGAACAAGTGTTACAGGCGGTGCTAGGCCGAGATTACAAGTCGCTCAAGCCTCTCTCTGAAACAGGAAAAGCGTGCCAAGTGGCTACATTTGTGGAATGATACATAGACGATGCTCGAACATTATGTCTTGTATATGTGTTTCAGTTCCAGACGCAACGTTCCAAGGCTCCAGAGTGAACTCCGCGCCTTAGCACGCACGAAGGAGGCATCCGCATCGAACGAGGTTCTCTCGCACCCTGCAATCAATCTGGTGGGTTATTAGTAGATGAATACACTGATGGGGAGGTTTCTCGCCCGCTCGACAAATCCAAACATGTTATATAGGTTCGTGCACCATCTATTAAGTTATCTTTCTAGTCTTGCCTTATGATCAGTTTTATGGCATAATGAAAAGCCTAACTCGTGTGGTAGTGCGTCTTGCGATATAAAGGAACACGGCGAGACTTACCCACTTTTCATTCGTCCTTCCCTGTCCAAGGTAAACCAAGTTAAACCAACACAAGCATATACAATGAAATCCGTGGGACAATTGCATAAGCTAACACAAGTGTCGTGAGCAAGGTTATGTTTCGGGTGCACGACTTATACGAATTACTCAGGTGTGTTGCAGAAGATATTGAAGTGTTCCTTATGTACAAGTGTGTTATACTCATGATCGTTCAGGTGTTTCAGATATTCTCGATGCGATGCAATGACTCGCGCGCGGGTTACCGCTAAGCGAGGATGACTTATCTATATGAACAGGAGTCGCTGGCATAGCCATTAAGGAACGTAGTCATTGACGAGGATGGAATGCAACGAAAGTACATGAGGCGCTACAAACCATCATGTCCTTGCACATGAAGACTACACATGAAAATTCTATTCCGGATCGGATCGGCCTCGGTGTCCCGGAGACCGTCCGTGGAACGGGATCCGAAGATCCCCTTTGGTTGTACAAGTTGTCCGCGACATGCAAGTCTTGGTCTTCCAGATTTATGAGATTCACGAGATTCACGATATGCTTAAATCTTGATTCTTGCTCTGAACGAGTAGTGCTCCACGAGTTGTGTTTCTTGCTTTACTTGACATGATTCTCGTTCAGTGTTCAACTTGCTTTGATGCATTCCCCTGGTTCGGGGACTGCCTTGGCGACCCAACGGTCCCGGATACTTCCATGTTCATATTGCACAAAAGAACTATTTGATAGTCTTCTGGATAACTAGATGCATGCACGATATGTGATAGTGTTATTTGATTGCGGCATAAGTGACAAGCATTGAAACGAGGCAACGAATACAAGCTACAGTAACACAAGCATGCATTCATTTGAAACATAAGCATTTACGTTGGCACGGGTCTAAGGGTAAAGGGAGGAGTGAAACCGCAAAGGGACATACCAAGCGACATAATCTAGGGACGTGTAGTGTAAACAAGTGGACAATGTACTACGGAGAGTATATATCGTTCTACTCGAGGCATAGCTGTAATACCCCGTTCCGCTCAACTGCCGATTCAAACGACAAAAGTGCAAACGTCCCGACCTGCTTTGCTCAGCGAGGTGACTCGTTGAGGCAAAGGATATCCAGACTTGTCCCTACAGGAGTTCGGCTTAGGCTTTCAGAGACTCGCTTGAAGTATCGCTCAACCGAGACGGATCATCGCTAAGGTGGGTGGCTACGGTGAACTTGTCTTTGCTTAGCCAGCACACTTAAAATATGGAACTATATATGCTAGTCGCTAGGTGAATCACCCCTTGCATGTTAATAAGAATCCAACGCACCTAGCTAAGGGAATAATCCCAACTTGTATTGCTTATGCTAGAACATGGAAATAAAATATTGCTTATGATCAGACCATCGCATGCTACCTTTGCCTTGAGCAACAAGACCCCGCTATGTCTCGAGTAGGACGATATGTATATGCTCTTCTCAGTGCATTGTTCGTATGCCACACCGCACGATCCTAGATCATGTCGCTCGGAAAGTCCCTTTACGATTCCACTCCTCGGCTTACCTTCGGGCCCGAGCAAATTGTGAATGCTTAAGTTATATAATGCATGCTTTCCTGCTATATGCTAACTTGTATTCTTGACTCGATTTAATGCTTGTGCAATAAACTATGCCTCAACGGACTAACACTATGCATGCCATGCATTCATCTAGTTCTTCCCGGAAGACTATCTAATAGTCGTTCCGCGCAAGAATGAACCTGAAAGTATCCGGGACTGTTTGGTCGCTAAGGCAATCCCCGAACCAGGGGCATGCATCAAGGCAAGTTATTCACCTGAAGTGAACCCTGTCAAATAAGGCAAGCAAGCACAAATCATGACTCAATCACATTGTGCATCTCCTGTGTCCCGTGCCTCTGGTGAATCTGGATTGACCCCAAAGACTTGCATGGTCACGGACAACTCGTGCACGAGGTACCTCATTTCTCGGACGATCGGTGGGGCACTGCCGTCGTACCGGCCTAGGAGGAATGCATGGTGTATTAGCAGCGCCAAGAAGGTTCCAGTATGCTATCCTGGTTTAAGTGTTGGCAATACACGGTTTTCGGCCTTGGTAACGCATATTGCCTTGGACTCTCTGTCTGCCCAAATAGTCGCCTATGTTGGCGGGATGGCGTGCAACAGCTCCTCCTGTGTCGCTCGATTTCCCAAAATCGCTTGCCTTATACAAATGCGTTGCGTCCCATTCCGCTATCGACTATCAAATGCCTGGTCCTTTATGGCTATGCAAGTGACCCACATGTTCATATAGATAAGCCATCCTCGCTTAGCGGCTATCCGCGTACGAGTCATTGCATCGCATCGAGAATAACTGAACGCCGGAACGATCATGATATAACAATACTTGTGCATAAAGAGCACTTGATCAACGTATGCAACACACCTGATATTTTCTGTAACTCGTGCACCCGTAGCGTAATCTTGCTCACAACACAGTGTTTGCATATGATATGCCCCTGTATGTTTATACATGCTCGTGCTTAAATTAACTTGGTTTGCCTTGGACAGGGAAGGACAAATGGTAAGTGGGTAAGTCTCGCACGACGCACTGCCACACGAGATAGGCTATTCAATATTGCCATAAAACTGATCCTAAGGCAACTAGCAAGACAACATAATAGATGGTGCACGGAACCTATATTATGTGTTTGGATTTGTCGAGCGGGCGAGTAGCCTCTCCACCAGTGCATTCATGTACTGATAATCCACCAGATTGATTGCAGGGTGCGGGAGAACCTCGTTCGGTACGGATGCCTTCTTCGTGCGTGCTAAGGCGTGGAGTTCAACTCGGGAGCGTGCGTGCTAAGGCGTGGAGTTCAACTCGGGAGCGCTGACACGGTAATTTTCGCCTAGCGGGGACGGACGATTAGCCTGCGGGAGATCGGGGCGTGACAATAGCGGGGTCTAGTTGCACAAGACAAAGTTAGCATGCAAGGGTCCATTTATAAGCAAAGTTTCATATTCATGTTCTAACATAAGCAATACAAGTTGTGATTATTCCCTTAGCTATGTGCGTTATATTCTTTATTAGCGTTCATCCGTTCGAGTCAAACATAGTGCACACTTACCATTTCAAGTCTAACACAAAGTCTTGGTGTCCCATTTCTATGGCTTTGTTCAAGCAATACTCTAAAGTCGGTTACACAAATTCTTTCACTCGGCACATGGCCGTCTGCCTAAATACTAGGTCATCTCACAAGGTCATAGGTACAAGTTCAAGCACACAATTCATCGTGCAATTTCGTCGCACGATGCTCGCCCAAATTCCTAAGGCCAAACCATTGTTCATTTGCACGAAATATTCTACCCAAGCTCCTTTTTAGTCAAATTTTTAAACATCGAGCACATATCATCCTACTCTCATAACACGTTCGTTTGCGCAGTGTTCGAGTCCGTTCAGTAAAATCCATGATATATCCAAGTTGCAGGACAAGCATAACAATTCGCATAGTCTATCTCCTCAAGTATATTTTGATAGGATCCATATATTCATTCTAAGTCTAGACCACCAAGCCAAGATTCAATTCTAAACCTTTGATTATAACTCCAAGTCGCCCAACCTGATTCATGTATCCATTCACAAAACCATTAAGCGTGATTTATTCCAGGTTCTAGGCTAACTTATCCTGAAACACTTTCGATTCACTTGTATTTCCAAATTTGTCTTATCGTGTCGAACCAAAAGTCAAGATGATCCATCAGTTGTCACGCTCCTGTCTCCCGTAAGTTCGATTATCCTCGTTGGATGTGAGATCACCACGCCAATGCTCCCGCTGGATAATCGTCCTAATCCAGGCGTGATGTATGTACGAGCATAGAGTTACGCTTGCACAAGACAAGAACGTCAAACATTATGGTTATCATCAAAACGGTCGAGACACCTTATCATTTTATTTTGCTCCATCCAAGTTATATATAAAATTCATCAAGTCATGTCCGTTCATGCAGTGATTATAATTCGTCTAGCAAAATCATCAAACTTTAATGTTACCGTTTGGTAAATCCATTGTCTACTTCTAGCAATCCTCAAGCAACTAAGTTTCAAATATTCATGCCAAAGTTTATCCACTTTTGATACGTTCTATTTATTGAGTTCGATTATCCCCGTCGTACGTAAAATCACCATGCTGGCGCTCCCGCAGGATAGTCGTTCACGTTGGGATTGATTTAGAAGGTTATCTTTTCGAACTAGATTCAAGATCGTTCTTCCAAACTCCAAGTCGAATCCGTTATCGCTTATCTCTTTCATCGAACTACCATATTCATTCTCTGGCCAACTTCTATTCGAGCGATGTTGTATTCAAGTTCAGTCCGTTTGATTCAATCCGAAATCGCTCGCACGATCCTCCAAGTTTCCAACAAGTTTCCTTAACCATCATTTTCTTGAGTTCCTATTATATACAAGCCTTATTATTTATTCAAGACATTCTCAAATCGTTCAGTCCAACTATCGTACGAGACTTATGAATCCGTTTGGACATTTCTAAATGATCTATACACCACTCAGGAATCGAGTCACTCAATCAAATCCTCAATCGTGTTCTAGCATATTCACCAAGTTTTCTTAGAATTTTCTGCACGATACCTAAGTATCGCCTGATAAATCTTAGCCTCGTATATATTCCTGTTGATAGTCATCCAAGTAAACAATATTTTATTTATATCTTCCAACACGCAATATCGTTTGAGATATTTTCCAAAATTCAAGCACGATTCTCTATGTTCGTCTAAGCGATAAATATGATAATGTTTCTATCGGTTGCCATTCTAAGTCTGACTTGTCTTTATCTTAACGATATCCCAATCTCGTTTGTAACTTGCTCGTACCAAAAGGGTATTGGCGCGCGATACTGAACACAACTTAGCCGAATGGTTGTGTGCATAGCTAACCGTTTGAACGATATTCTATTTCGCACACTAACCAGCTAGGTATCATGTATAGGTATTTGGATTCGCACATAACTTGCAATTCTAGCACGAGTCTTTTCCCACAAAGCCTAACACAGGTCGGCACAAAGGCCTTCGCATTACAATTTCATACAAGCAATCACATCATTCACATGCACTTTTAAAAGTATTTAGATTCATTGTTTGGAATATCCCATCGAGTCAATGAGAGAGTGTATGCACATAACCCACGAAGAAAATCGATAAGAAGTTTAAAGGCATAAAGCTGTGGCTCATTTCGTACCAGAGAAACCTATGTATGAACAAGGATTGATTTTACTTCCGCACCTAGCTACTCTAGGTTGGGGGGTAGGTCCGGGAGGGAAAGTTATAGACACCTTTCCATACTTTGTATCTGGAGTACTTCACTTAATTTTCTCTGCAGTCTTAGGCTTTGGCGGTATTTATCATGCGCTTCTAGGACCTGATACGTGAATTTACTAGTTGTAGTAAGGGATGAGTTTAGTTGTATGTTATAGAGAGTAAGTTAGAGAGATGGAAGAGGGGTTAGTGGTATATTTGAAGGTGAAAAGGGGAAAGGGGTTCTATTATTAGTGCGAAGGAAAAAAAAAAAAAGTAACTCTTATACTTGCATTGTCGGGCCAGTCCAATACTACAAGGATTTCATGTAAACGAAAGGTGACCGAAGAGAAAGAAAGGAGAGGGAGTGTTTTATAGAAGAAGGATTATAGGAGGATTATATAAGGAGATGAGAAATAAGGAATAAGGATACTATTACAAACAAGATCACTTTGGAACAGTAACAACAATGAAATGATTTTCCCACTAGATTGTAAGAAAAATTAGAACAACCTTGTAACACACTTGTCAAATAGTAATATTTATAGTATAAGTCATAAAATTAAATTTTAGACGATAAGCAAATACTACATTATAAATTCCAAGTATAAAACGATACTCAAACTGTATATATATATATATATATATATATATATATATATATATATATAGGTAATTAGGTAATTTACTCAGGTATTCATGTTCATAAGTAATTGAAACCAAATTAGAAAACTTTCTTTAATTCTTAATAAATAATCAATGACTAAAATTTAATAATAAATGAACTTAATACGTATATTTAATCATAAATAATAATTATAAGGTTAATAATTGTAACAACATTACCACTAATTCAATAACAAGAAAATAACAATTTCATTTACCAAATATAAAAATTCTAATGCTAATAATATTAAATTGAGAATTTAAAAAAAAATAGGGGGATTTACATTAGTCTGCAATATATTGGTTCATTTGATATTCTCGGTCGGGTGTGAGATGTTTCTTATCGTTTTGTCATTCCGTCTTCATAGCGTGAGGTGCACGATGTATTTCATGTATCTTTATTGCGCAAGTATCACTACTAGAATAAGCGAAATTAGCGACATTTTTTAGCGACTCCATGTAAAAACGTCGCTAGACGTCGCTAATTGACGACATTTAGCGACGTTTAGCGACTTTTATTCAGTTTTTAAAAGATTAGACGCTATAAGTTCAATTTAGGTCGCTAAACGTCGCTAATATATTTTATTTAGCGACGTATATATTTTGGACATTTAGCGACGTCATTAGCGACGTCATTAGCGACGTTTAAGACGTCGCTAAATTAGCGACGTCATTATTGGCGTCGCTAAAACGTTGCTAAATTCTAAATTAGCGACGCCATTATTGGCGTCGCTAAAACGTCGCTAAATTATTTACTTAGGGCTGATTCCTCCTATTTCCTTCGATCTCCCTCTCCCTCTCCTAAATTTCAAACCCGCTCTCGATCTCTCCCGCTCCGGCTCCTCCTTCCTCCCTCCGCCGATCCCCCTCGGCCGCGTCCTCCCCCTCCGGCTCCCCTCCTCCCTCCGGCGCCCCCTCCTTCCTCCCTCCGCCGACCCCCCTCGGCCGCGTCCTCCCCCTCCGTCCTCCCCCTCCGGCGCCCCCCCCTCGGCCGTGTCCTCCCCCCTCTTCCTCTTTTAGGTAAACCCTAACTCTCTCTCTCTCTCTCTCTCTCTCTCTCTCTCTCTCATAGGACACATGGCACTGACACTGACACAGCACACACGTTACAAACACTGACACACAATGACACGACACACGTGACCTAAGGTTAAGGTTAGGGTTAGGGTTTTTGACCTGGGGTTAGGGTTAGGGTTAGGGTTAGGGTTTTTGACCTGGGGTTAGGGTTAGAGTTTTTGACCTGGGGTTATGATTCATCATACTACAAATATTGTTTCTGTTGGAGTTTCTGATACTATATGAGTTGGGTGGATCATTAGATATACATGTTTGTATGTAACATGCGAATGAAGTTAACTGTTGCAGGAGATTATTGCGCCTGTATTTCTCTTAAATCAGATTTTGTTGTAATAAAGAGGATACACATTTAAGGGGAATAAAATATTCTGTGCAGAATTTTTTAGTCTAGATCTCTAATATGAAGTTAAATACTAAGTGGTAAGAAAATGTGCAAAATTGGTACATTTAATGTGGAATTCTCTTTGTAGATGACATTTGAAAATAACATTGTCACTCTTCGAACAATAACAGCTCAATTGGTACATTTAATGTGGAATTCTCTTTGTAGATGACATTTGAAAATAACATTGTCACTCTTCGAACAATAACAGCTCATCTGTATGTCTTGAGTGATCAATATATACACTATCTTTTGCAATCGGATGCTTACAAAAGTATATATTGTAGTTTAATTCTATCATGAGGATGTAGATATTTACCATTGTGAAATTAATATCTTAACATGTAGGAATACTGCAAGAATGCAAGTTATATTATATTTTTTGTAGTACATCACATGACTATTTAGTTCAACATATTTTACAAATTCTGTAAATCAAACATGCATGCCTACTGACCCATCACTCTCTCTCACCCTATCTTGTATGCACACGAAGTTTACTAAAAAAGTAATGAACTCTATACTTTATGCCCCTTCTTTTTTGAAGCTAGTCGATGTTGTTAAGGGAAGGTGATGGAATCTGATGGTTCAACCCTCGTCCGTGATGAATTGAATGATTAAAGTTTGGACGAGGGTTGAGGGTACATGTGAAGAACCCCCATTAAAGTTTACTTGAGAGAAAGAGCAAACACAAGTGATCTTAATGTGAAAGTTGGAACATCAGCCACTTGTATAAGAGAATTGATATTAACACACAATTATATTTTAATCTAAGTACTGGAATATCATCAAGTTACAAATATTTGGCCATTCTTTCTGAGGAGCCTTCTACTTTTTTTGTAACTTAGCTGACCCCTGCGTGATAATAATTATTCTATGTATTCTTAACATGGACATGCTCACACATGTATATATGTGCATGACACCTATCAGTAATTACAGATATGGACACAACACATAAAAAAAAAAAATAGAATTTTATTAAAAAGCAACACATGCGACACATGCCTTTAGTCGTGACTATTGACATTCAGTCTCCATCCACGTCAAACATGCTTCCGTCAAGTGTATATACTTGGATCTTTGGCAAATGTCTGACACGTATCACATGTGTATATGACAAACGTTAAGCATCTGGTACATGTTGAACATGGCCATTACACATATATAGATAAAAGTTTCCATGATTCTCAGACACCTACAAATACTCGACATATGCTCACACAGAAAACCCTATTAAACAAAATTAATGTAATCCAACTATTAACACTTGTTTCTGTGTGTGTATATGTAATCTTATGTCTCTTGCTCAACTCGAAATTCAATCTACGTCGTCACTAGACATAGTCAGTATATGCACAGTAAAAATAGATGATCTCTATTGCACTATTGCATAGTGTGCAAGTTTGTTTTTGCTAGGACCATCTTTCCTATCCCTATTAAAAGGTCATATTGTTTTGCACCTATAAAAGCAGAATAAGACCCTGGGCTAGACTAATAATTATCTTTGCTGCTCTTCGAGTTCCCGGACAAAATCTCCCCCTAATCTTTCATCTTCCTCCTCTCTATAAAGCATATGAATTTCCTTTATTTTATACCAATGAGTAATTAGTGTAGGTGTTTGAAAATTATTTAGCTACAATTTATGTATCTAATGACCTTCCAAACAAGATTAAGTGTGTTTTGACAGTTTTTAATTGTCGTGCATCTATAAACTAGCTCAGAAGAATGCCTTACTTCAAAACATGCACTGGACAATTGAATGCCCATTATTTGTCTGGAAAGTTGTGTCATTCTTTCCTATATTTTCCTTGCAAAACTAAGTTGTTGTTGGAACTGGAATGATTTGGTCTCCTGTGGACATACTTGATGTGGATGATCAGTCCAGAGATAAGCAGGTTGGGGACTGGGTACTTATGAATTTAGAGTTCAACAACATATTAGGTTGAGGCACCTCCCATCTCGTCCAATCTAACCTTGATTGCAGCAAACAAGAGTCAAATAAGAGTGATAGAAGGGAATCTCTATCATTCAGAAACCATATCTTTGGAGATTAGAAAATTCCTTAGCACCCATAAAAAAATTAATTAAAAAATCTCAAGAAGATGCCAGGCCTCATAACAAGTGTACCAAACTACATTTGGCATATTTTTTCAAAGTCTTCTAGAATTTTATGATCAAACTCGGTGTGAATGTCTTATTTGATGGGTGATTTATGAAAGTAAAAGCTCGTCGGGAGTACAGTATAAATATAGTCTATAAACTGGTGCCAGCTATTAAAATTATGTAATATTTTTATTCAAATTGCACTCAGAAGTTGTAGCAGCAAGGACATGAACAAAACTTTGTTTTGAGATCAATGACATCCCAAAGGCCAGAGTCTCCTATGAGCAATAGCTTTAGGCTTGAACCCCATATCTCTTGTTCCATGGCAAAGAGGCTTTGTACCTAGTGAGTGATAAAAACTGTTATCTCGTACTAATTTGTGATCAATATTAGTGTAGTTTATAAACAAGTTTTATACAGATAGTTATAAGAAGCAACTTGTGACTGATAAACCAAACTGGTTATATTATTTTTTTTTCTTTCATAAATTTTTTTGTAATCAGAGATTAAAAATTGGAACATTATGGATTGATACACGGTGAGGTTGAATATCATAACACAAAGTCTATGTAGGTTGAATTTGGATAAACAAAATGTTGCATGACATCAATTTGGATTGATACACGGTGAGGTTGAATATCATAACACAAAATTTTGGAAAGGGTACGAGCTCCTTGTAAGGTTGTTGCAACAACAAAAACAGAGTTTTATTTTAATTTTTTGGGATCGGCTTTGTGAGTCATCTAATTCTTCCATTCCGCATTATTAAGGGTATATCTTAAGTAATATATGTTATCAATTATATTCTTTGTTTTCATTTATCTTACCAGATGGCACCTATGAGAGAGACACCTCCTATTGTTAAGGAGGAAGTGATGCCTCCTACTGTTAAGGAGGAAGAGATACCACCTGCTGTATCTCAGACGGGGAGTTCCAGTCACCCAGCACCTATAGCGGTTGTATCTCAGACGGGGAGTTCCAGTCACCCAGTACCTATAGCGGAGATTGATCACATAGACGTTTATGCACAACATCTGAGGGACTGGTATGTGCCCCAGCGTATTGGATATCCTCAGATTGATACTGTGATGTTTTATACATTGTGTGACTGTGATACTTATATATTATGCATTTTGTGTGACTGTGATACTTTTATTTTGTATGTATTATGTGACTATGATATTTTATATACTTTTTGTATTATTTCATATGCAAAAAATTCAATGAAGGGTTGTTCTAGGTTTGTCTGTAATATTTGTGTGTATTGTATGACTGTGATACTTTTTATTCATATTAAATGATGTTAATTTATCGGTGTTGAGTGTTCCACCGAAGGGGTCGACGAACCCAGAGAATTCAACGGAGGGTTGCTCCGGGTCTATTTTTAATTAGAAATTCATAAATTGCAGGAATAATAGTTTGGAAACAATTCAGTATTCATTTTTTTTATTTTTTCTGTAAAATTAGCGACGTATTTAGCGGCGTTTAGCGACGTTTATACACGTCGCTAAATACGTCGCTAATTAGCGACGTTAATAGATGTTGCTATACATGTCGCTAAATACGTCGCTGTACGTCGCAAATTGCTGACATGGAAGTATTGCCAGATCATTAAAGATGTCGCTGTCATGTCGCTATATAAGTCGCTAATTAGCGACGTTTAGCGACGTTTGTATACATCGCTAATTAGTGACGCTGTGTCGCTAAACGTCGCTAATTTAGCGACACATTTAAGTCGCTAAAAAACGTCGGTATAGCGACGTTTAGCGACTTTTTTCCTTTCAGCAATGTGCTAAGTTTCGACTTCTGTAAAATGTTGCTAATTACGTTACTAAACGTGATTAGCAACTTTTTTTGTCATTTAGCGACGTTTTTTGACGTCGTTAATTTGACTTTTTCTGGTAGTATATACTCTATATTCGAGCCAAATTTTCGATCATTTAGAACTAGTCGTTGGTGCCGACTTGTCCTACGAGGAGCAACATGTATCTATTTTGGACGAGATATAGAAGGTGATCAAGAACTGGATTATCAGTCTTGTTCGTGTCGCTTAGGGCCATCACTCGTGGGGAGAGTAGACGTGGGAGCGTAAGGAAGATATTCGATCCATATATCCACACTTGTTCGACTCTTGGATTATATTTCTCCTTATGCCTTCATATCTCATTTTTTGTGATTTGTAGACAACCAAGTATGTGGATGTTACTTTTTCTTGATTTATATGATTGCTTGCTTTTCCTTGTGATTAGATGTATATACATGTAGACGTTATAGTGATTGTCTTGATTGTTTGGTATTGCCTTAGTTTTAAATTTCGAGGACATAATTTTTCTAAGGTGGATAGTGTTGTCACTTCCCGTTCCTGATATATTTATTTTTACGTATATTATATTCATGTACCCTGTATTGATATGATATCTTGTATGTGTTTTTTGTACCCGTATCCATTAGTATAATTGTGTATCTTGATGGGTATCTTGTTATTGGAGTTCTTGTGGTAGATCGATGACCCTGCGAGTCGATCTATTATATCGATTGTCAGCATATCCTACCACCTGACCGTAGTCTGGAGTGGTACCCCCAACTCGGTATAGTGTGATACTATTTGTCCTAGTTTGGTGTAAGGATGGCTTACTGCTACGACGCATGTTACTGTGTAGGTAATGTACCCATTGGGGTCTGAGATGATAAAATTGATTAACTGACTTATGTAACTGTATTTGGGTTAATGGTTTTATAACAAGATAATTGTACATGAGACTATCCTTGAATTATAGAATATCTAATCGCATTACTATAGACCCGTGTTAGGACCCGTGCATAGAATTAAATACCAGAATTCTCCCAAAATAGATATTTTAGCATCATATCGTATACCGTCCTATACCGCATTATACTGCTGGTATACCATTTTGACCCGAACCACCCAGTTAGCCGTCTGACTTGGGACTTCCTATTATCTGTAAACCCCTTCGACCAAATTTAGGCCTATATTAAATAGAGAAACTAGGGTCATTTTGGATGCAATTAGGATTTTTATGCAGTACTTTATAATTATTATGAGATAATTATATCACTTAGTACGTCTTATCTTCTTTGTGAACTTGAATTATTTTGTAACTTCTCTCATCATAATCCAGCGTACTTATATTTCTGTATTACCTTGACTTATGCTACTATTATAGTCTAGTTTTGCAAGCTTACTCTTTTATCGAGCTTGATCATGATATATGTATTATTGGGTATACACACCAATACATTGTCTAATCAGAATCAGTGTATTAAGGTCTAGCTAACCTTAGTGCGCTTGGTTCGATCTTCGTATGACTACTTATGTGGATTGAGATAAAATTGACTTAGCTTCTTAGACGAATGTACTTGCCCTCTAGACATGTCTGAGCGTATCGTATCGGTTAGATAACTGTACTGATACGAGCATGTGAACAGGAATTACTAAAATAGGATTTCAATCCACCACTGCCTTGACCACTCCCTCTCGAATTCTCTAATCGCCTTGATCCCCATACTTGTATTCTATCACATCCTCCTTGAATTCTTCATTATTATTTTCCGTCTTTCCCTATTTCGGAAAGACTAACCTTGTGCTTGGTATAAGTTTGTTACACAAATAGTACTAGATATATCCCATAGGCCAATCACATTACTTGGCGACTATTTTTGTAATTAAGGGCATATCATATGTGATATATTTGGTGTTAAAATTTTTGAGGATTGAATAACACGATTAAATAATTTGAGGACATTTTTCTTAAATGTATAGCCTTATGTGATAGATTGGTAAATTCTAAGTTGGGTAGAAGTCGCATTGTCAACTTGAGGTAAATTTTTTAGATTGTGATCAAGTAAGATTAAATTGAGAGATTTAAGTCATTTTAATTTTAGAAAATTTTAAGAATGACTAAGATGATGAGGATTTAATGAAATTTGAAATCTTGATATTGAGGACCAAATGTTTATACTTTCAGCACATGATTTAAATTTTAAATATTGAAGGTTAAATCATCGATTTAAATCTTGAGAAAAATAAATAGAACTCTAAACATGAACATGGATGGATTGAATTCCAAATTTGATGATTGAATTAAAAGAAATTTTGATTGTTGGATTAATTATTTAAAATATTGAGGATGTAAATTAAATTTAAAATTTGAAAGAGTACAAAATTCATAAGTTGAAGATAGGAATAATATTTGATTAGAATTATTTTCTAAAGGAGATTATGATAGTTGGAGATCGTGATATAAAATTGGGTATGTGTTATTTAAATCTTGAGGATTTTACATGAATTTAACTTAAATTTGGATGTTGATGATTTGAAAATCGAGAAGAGACTACGATAGGTTGAATCTTGATTTAAATAATGGTTATTTCAAATTTGAAGTAAGTGCGATGGATTTGAATAGATTCTGTTATTTAAAATTTTGGAAGAGATCGCGATTGACTTACCTTATATACGAATTTGAAGGATTTAACAAATGATGCCTTATTTTAATTTCGAGGACGAAATTATTTTAAGTTGGGTAGATTGTAAACCCCCTGTTCCAAAATTAGGCCTACTTGGCTTAGATAGTGAAACTAGGGCTAGTTGAATCCAATTAGAAATCGAACACGATATTTTATTTAATTATACAATATTTATATCACTTAGTGCACCTTACCGTTGCTTCGATAATTGGAGCAATACACTAGCCATTGCCTTCCTACAAACTTTACACCCTTGTCCTAGACATGTCCGCCTTCTATTCTGACCTCGGTGTAACTTATAATTATGCTCTCTTGTGCTACATTTTAGTCGCACAATATTCGTCGCAGACGTTATTATTTAATTCTAAATAAATTTAACTTTGTATCCTTGTGCGTTCCAATCGAAATTGGAGACACAATCTTGACCCGTTTCGTGCAACCCAATTTATGATAATATTATATCCTGAGTCCCCTATGTCCATGACACTTGTGTTCCACCTAATTTTAGTCCCATGTACTTCTAATTAATTTTAGAACACCTTGTACATTAATTTTAATTAATTTAATCTAATTTTTATCTTTGTGCAATTTTCCAATTTTTGGGCACTTTTATGTAAAAGTGCATTAAGGTGTCCACACCATTGGACCAACACATAAAGAAGTCCCATGTTTCCTTCATTGTTGGTCATGTAATTTTTCTTCCTAATTTTGGAGTGTGTAGCACTCAACATCACCCTCATCAAACCATAACCTCCCAATTTTGAACCAATGTAATCCTAACCCATCATTTTGAATCAAACCAAATCGTAGCCTTGAAATACCTATATGAGAAGCCCTTTTCCCAAGAAGTATGGACCAAATTTCTAGGTCAACCCAACACATATACATATATATATATATATATATATATATATATTCTTTTCCTTTTTCTTTATTTGTCTTTTTCACCTATACCTAAAACTACCCAGCCGACCCCTTCCCTCTTCCTGTTCACCTTCTTCACCCTGTCCATCGTCGACCGGAGCCAGCCTCGCCAGACCTTCCCCTTCGTTGTCTCCTTCCTGAGCCGTCCTCCGCCGAGTCCTCTACCGAGTCCACCACCTACGACAGCCGCATGAGCCACCTCTGCAACCATCATCACCTACATCTACACCACCACCCGCGGACACCACCATCACCGCTGACGACCACCTCTCTCCGGTGATCTTCCCCGACAACCCACGCCGGAGACCCGCCGGACACGACCACAGAGCTTCCTCGCCTGAGCCGCTGACAACCGCCTGCACCACGCCTCCCCGCTGCTCACCGCCTGCCGACCTCCCTGTCATCTCGCTCGACTGAACCACCAACGCCGCGGCCATCCCGTCTCCTCTTCCCTCCTTCCTCCGGTGATCTCCCCCGACCGAGCAACCACCCCACACCCGCTGCACCCTCTCGAGCCACTGCCACGACCACCCCCGACTCCCTACGTCCTCCGGCGAGCCGCTGCCAACCACTGCACCGCCTCCCTCTCTTTATCATCACCAGAACCACCTCGGCCGAGCTTCACCTTGACATATACCACCCGACCTCTTCTCTCCTCCTCCTCGACCACAGTCTCCTCCTCCTTAGCCGGACCTCCCCCTAGCCGGAGCAGTATCACCCCCTTCACTATCATCATCCATTATCATCATCACCACTATTACCATTATCATCATCATCACCATTAACATCGTCATTATCTAATCACCATCCACATCATCACCATTATCCCAATCATCATCTACATCATCACCATCATCACATTAATCATCCCTTATTCACATCTTCATCATCCTTAATCATCATCACCCCATCATCACCATCTCATCACCA
Organism: Iris macrosiphon; assembly: GCA_036927795.1. NCBI lineage: Eukaryota > Viridiplantae > Streptophyta > Magnoliopsida > Asparagales > Iridaceae > Iris > Iris macrosiphon. The sequence continues at coordinate 228,247,033 of JAYESA010000004.1, read as the reverse complement.
TCATCACCATTACCTTAACCCTAATCATCCCCATCATCATCATCATCATCTCTTCATCATCTCACCATCATCATCTTATCATCATCATCCTCATCATCATCCCCACCATCACCTTAACCCTAATCATCCCCATCATCATAATCATCATCACCCTCGTCGTTATCGTCGTCAACCTCATCGTCGTCATCGTCGTCCCCGTGCGCGTACCCCAAGGTTCGAACCTGTCACGCCCCGGTTCCAAAGATAAGGAACCGAGCCACGTGACAATGGCCAGCAGCATACTTCGGCGGGCATCCCAATCTAATGGGCCCGTCGGAGTGCACATAAGCTGTAAAGTACAATGAATAACCCAACACATAACACATAAATAATGAATATAAATCTCATCCACAGGCAACAGATATAAGAGCACATAGAGGTAATCATAACAACTAATGTGCAGAAAAAAAAATATCATGAGATAATGTATCATAGTACAAATACTAGAGTAGTCACACGGGAATAAACCCACTAGTACAAAATACTGGAATGAAAGTAAGCAATGAGATAACTTGGAACGACATCAGATAGCTAGATAGTAATACCGTCCCAAAGATAAAGTCACTACCAGTGATCAAGCGAAGTCCTCGGGGATGACCTCGTCCTCGGCAAGGGGTCCTGCTGCTGGATACGTACCCGGACCGTACTCCTTTGGGTAATCCTCCTCGCCTAAACCTGGAAGGGAACCAGATCCTCAGAGGGACGTAACAAGGTACAAAAATACAGCATGCCAAGTATAACAGAAATTGCAAGTGCAACGACGGGGTAATCTAGCATAACCAACTAAGTGTGACACAGTTTAAAGATAATGTTCGACGCATGGGCTGTCCAAAATAAAACTGTAGCTCCGAACACAGAGACACACGGGGCGTACCGTAGCTCCGAGCGCAGAGTCACACGGGTGATACTACTACTCCGGATACAGGAACACTACAACAACATGACATATACATATATAAAGCGCGTGCAGAGGAGCCCAAACGTCTAGTAACTGTCTTTTCCTTTCCAAGCGGTCAACGATTGTGCGCTGAACCTGAACCTCTATCTAGCAGTCTCTTCGCACAGAAGTAACTATCAACAAACGTGACCCTAAGGTCGTTCCAGTCTCCAGTCATGATGTCAGTATCAGGATACAGGAAATCTGGCACGTATGAATGTTTCCTAGGGTGACGATATACTCAGGTACATACATCGAGGTGTTACGAACATCTAACATTCGTTATAAGATGTTACGACGAACGTCTACACCCGGTTGTGATCCGGACGCGAAGTAACGATAGTAATCAGACACACGCACAATGTACATAATAAACAATAAATATCTGTAACTGAAATACATGGTGGCAAGGTACACTTGCCTGCGTCCGGCTGCTGATGACGGGGATCCGGTACAACGTCCAAGTCCGCAGGTCCCGTAGTACCTAGAGACGAGATACAAACTCAATCAATAAACTATCACAACACCGAAATAATATGTGGCACACATCTAATCATATGCTCAGACTCAGCTACAACTCACAGGGACATGACGCTAGAGGGTTGACCAAGGTTGACTCGGAGTACGTTACATCTACTCAAACTAATCCTCTGTACTATATCATCAAACCCAACCTCAATCACGATATTCAGTTAATCAAACCCTGATCTAATTCTTAGTTTCCTCTGGCCTTTATAGACATTATCATTACGTTTAATTATGTCTTCCTCAAAATAATTACTCATTAATTATTAGGCCTTCCTTTTTAACCTTCATTACCATTTCACAATAAGTGCTACTCTTCGATTAAACCCACCATTAATTATCAGTCCCCAATCATCGATTAATGGTTTGATACCACACATCATTTCACAATAAATCACCTGTCCCTCGATGATAGATCAAAGTATTTTATTTGTAACAATTTAATCTGCTCAACAACAATAATCAATAATGCATATATTAATTGAAATACCCTAACATAACCTAGCATTTATAAACCTTAATTACTAACCATGTATTTTATCCTCAAAATTCCCAATACGAATATAACCCCAAACAAGGATCCATTTATTCTTAAACCCTCACTCATTGTATATCCATTAATTGCATTATATACTATGAACATAAACCCTAAACACAATAATAAACCCTAATCACACATCATTAAAATATTAGATCATTAGCACTACACTAAAATTACACAAAACAAATATATAAAAATATAGAGAGGCGGGAGTCGTTCACCTCGGCGAGGAGGCGATGTTGGCCGGAGGAGGGCTTGGCCGGAGTCAGGTGAAGGGTGGTGGTGATGATAAGGTGGTCTTGATGCTGGCAGCCGCTGAAAATGGTTGGCCGGATCGTGGCGGTGGCTCGGGGATGCTCGACTGGAAATAAAGGTGGTCATGGTGACGTGTGGGTGATTGCTAGCTCGCCGGAGTGGAGGTTGAGGTGGTGGGTCGTAAAGACTGGAGGGGGTGGTGGTGATGTGCGGTGGTGGCGGATGGCCGAGGGATATGGTTAGCAGCAGTCAGTTGTGATCCGTGGCAATGGCGGATGGGGGAGGAAGCTGGCCGAATTATTGAGCTCGTGGCAGCCGACAGTGCAGGGAGAAGCTCGTGGCAGTCGGTGGTGCAGGGAGAAGCTCGTGGCAGTCGGTGGGTTGAGTAGTCGGTTGCTCGTGGCAATGGCAGATGGGCACGCCGGAGCTCGTGGCAGCGCCGGTGGGGTTGCTCGTCGACGAGCTGAGGAACGACAGCAACAAGGTGATGGTGAAGATGCACGACGGTGGGAAGAGCAACTGGCCGGAGGGGATTCTCAGCCGGGGTGTCTGGTTAGGGTAAAGTGAAGTGGAAGAAAGGAAGAAGAAGAAGAGAAGAAGAAGAAGAAAGGAAAGAAGAGGTTCGATTTTGTATGGAGAAGAGAGAGAGAGAGAGAGAGAGAGAGATAGAGAGAGATCATTATATATGGAGGTGTGTGAGGGTTGGATGGTGAGGATGAGCCCAATTCAAATGGGTGGTGAGGATTTCACATAGAGAAATTTTCTTCATGTAAAGGAGAGGGAGGGGGAGAAGCTTGACCGGTCAAAGAAGAGGGGTGGCTTGTTCATTTGGCCTTGACCAATGAGGTTATGACACATGTTACAATATTTGTAATTTAGCTCCTTAAGTTTGGGTATTTGCACAAACATATGAAATGATAAAAAAATTGTGAAAGAATTGATGTTTGGTGTTTAGTAGGATGAGGGGGTGTTGTATGTTTTGCATGGGCTTAATTAAATGGGCATTGGAATTAAATTAGGATTAAAATGGGATTAGTCAAAGTTGGTATTCCCAATTTAATTAGAATAAATTGTCATGTGCTCTTATATTAAATAGGGGCACATGGGATCTCAATTGAGAGTGACACGAAGGTCATGAATGGTGTATGCTTGGTGTCAGTCTTGGACCCTTTAATTGGTTCAACTCAACGGGTTAAGTTGGTATCTAAAAATAGATGGTAACGACACCGGTACGCGACACATGATTAAATATGGATTTCGGTTACGGAAAATTGTACAATTAATTTAGAGCACAAGGAAATATGATTTTGAGCGACGGGAAAGTCCAGCGCCTAAATTGGCGTGTCAAATCAAGAGTGCAATAATCTGTTGAAATTTATGGGCTAATGTTGGGCTCCGAATAATTTAACAACCGTAGGGCGCGCCAAGGGTTTTAAATAAAAATCAGACATCTGCAACCTTACTATAAACCTCAAACATCTGCTGCAATACCAAAATTTTCTAACCCATACCAGATTATCTATATAAATAAATGAGGGGTTTACATCCTTCCCAACTTAGAAAAATTTTGTCCCCCAAATTAAAAGTAAAGCACGATAAAAGCTAAGAGAATTTAAAAGCAAACTGGTAATAAAATGCGGTACGTAAATTCGTACCTCGATCCTCAAATAAATATGGGAAATGCTGTCGAATGGAATCCTCGTGCTCCCAGGTAGACTCGCTTGGCGAATGATGCATCCATGCAACTCTGACCAGTCGAATAGTCTGACCTCTCAAAGTCTTCTCACTGTGATCGAGTATCTCCACTAGCTGCTCTACGTAAGATAAACTGGGCCCGACTGTAATCTCCGAATGATCAAGCATGTGGCTAGGGTCTGCCACGTACCTCCTCAACTGCGATACGTGAAATACGTTATGCACTCCTTCTAATGATGGAGGCAGTGCAAGACGATAAGCCACTTCGCCAACTCGTTCCAAGATGTCAAAAGGTCCGATGTACCTCGGACTCAGCTTGCCTCTGCCTCCGAATCTAATGGTATCACGAGTAGGCAATATCTTCAAAAATACATGGTCACCTTCCTTGAACTCCAAAGGTCTGCGGTGCGCATCTGCCCAATATTTCTGTCTGTCCTATGCTGCACGCAGGTGGCTCTGAATCTGCTTGACATTTTCTACGGTCTGTGTCACCAACTCTGGACCAAGTATCTGACGTTCTCCCACGTCACTCCAACATACTGATGACCTACACTTCCTGTCATACAGTGCCTCATAAGGTGCCATCTGTATGCTAGCCTGGTAGCTGTTATTGTAGGAGAATTCCACCAAGTGTAGATGGTCCTCCCAAGATCCTCCAAAATCGATCATGCATGCTCTCAACATATCCTCCAATATCTGTATCGTGCGCTCGGACTGGCCATTAGTCTGTGGATGATATGCAGTGCTGAACTTGAGTCGAGTTCCTAGACTCTCCTGCATACTCCGCCAAAAATGTGACATGAATCTGGAATCATGATCCGATACAATGCTGACAGGCACTCCATGTAGTCATACTAAATGCCTCATATACATGTCAGCTAATATCTCCGTGGACTGCCCAACTCTGAAGGGCAAGAAATGTGCAGACTTGGTGAGTCTGTCTACGACAACCCAAACTGTATTTTTCCCGCTAGGGCTCCGCGGGAATCCTGTGACGAAGTCTATGGTAATGTGTTCCCACTTCCACTCGGGAATGGGTAGCGGCTGCAATAGTCATGCAATCCTCTGATGTCCAGCCTTGACTTGCTGACAAACTAAATATCTCGCTACGAATCTTGCAATCTCTCTCTTCATCCCATGCCACAAGAAATGTTGCCTCAAATCTCGGTACATCTTCGTACCCCCGGGATGAATAGAATAAATCGAGCTATGAGCCTTGGTCATCAACTCCTAGCGTAGCTCGCCACTCAGAACGTATAGGCAATCTCCGTACCTCAATATTCCGTCTTTATGAATCCTGAGTCCCGTCTGCATGCCGGCCTCTGTCCTCTCGCAGTCGTCGAAATCTCGCATCTGTTGGCAGGGCTGCCTTGATCCTCTCAATTAATGTAGACTGAACCTCGAGACTAGCCATATGTCCATCCATGCCTGGCAATACAATCTCTATCCCAAGCTCCTGGAGATCCTCTAGCAATTGCCGCTGAGTCGTCAAAAAGAAGGCCATGGGCTTCCTGCTTAAGGCATCTGTTATTACATTCGCCTTGCCAGGGTGGTACTGCAACACTATATCATAATCTGTCATCAACTCTAGCCAGCGCCTCTGTCTTATGTTGAGCTCCTTCTGCGTGTAGACATACTTCAGACTTTTATGATCTGTGTAAATCTCAACACGCTCACCATAAAGGTAGTGTCGCCATAACTTTAGTGCAAATATCACTGCAACTAGCTCTAGATCGTGCGTCGGATAGTTCTTCTCATGAACTCTCAGCTGTCTCGATGCGTAGGCTATCACGTTGCCGTGTTGCATCAGTACACAACCTAATCCGCTCCCAGACGCATCACTGTACACTACAAATCCTCCTGATCCTGAAGGTAGTGTCAAAATCGGTGCTGATGTCAGACGCTTCTTCAGCTCATCGAAAGCCGTCTGACACTCGTCGGTCCAGATAAACTCCTCTTCTTTACGCGTCAGTCGCGTCATAGGCGCAGCGATCCTCGAGAAATTTTTCACGAACCTCCGATAATATCCGACAAGTCCGAGGAAACTCCTAACCTTTGTAACTGATGTAGGGGCATGCCATGTATCCACTGCAGCTATCTTCTCCGGGTCAACTGATATCCTATCTCCGGTGATTATGTGTCCCAGAAATGGTACTCTATCCAAGCAGAACTCACATTTGCTGAGTTTGGCGTACAACCTCTCCTATCTCAGCGTCTCCAATACGATCTTGAGATGTCTCTCGTGCTCCTCCTGGCTCTTGGAATATACCAAGATGTCGTCGATAAATACCAGCACGAACTTATCTAAGTATTGGTGGAAGACATTGTTCATCAGACTTAAATACTGCTGGCGCGTTGGTTAAATTGGTTAACCTGACTAAAAACTCATAGTGCCCATACTTCATCCGGAAAGCCGTCTTCGGGATGTCCTCTCTCCGTACCTTGATCTGATGATAACCGGATTTGAGATCGATCTTCGAGAATATACATGCACCACTAAGCTGATCAAATAAATCATCGATGCGCTGTAGTGGATACTTGTTCTTTATCGTTACATCATTTAAAGCCCTGTAATCGATACACAAGCGTACCATCCCGTCCTTCTTCGGTACAAATAAAATGGGTGCTCCCTTGGAGATACACTAGCCCGTATGAAACCCTTATCTAAGAGATCATCTACTTGGACTTTCAGCTCAACCAACTCCTTCGGTGCTAGTCTGTAAACGGGAGAAGTAACTAGCTCGGCTCCGGGAGTCAACTCTATAGTGAACTCAATCTCTCTGTCAGGTGGCAGGCCTGGGAGATCCTCTGGAAACACATCCTCAAACTCTGATATAAAGTGAGGGTACATCGGTTCACCTTTTGCAATGTGTATAGCTAGGGTAGGTTGTACACCATGCTCTTGGGCTCCCCGAAGAAACTCAAACTCTGGGTGATCTGGGGGTCTAAATATGACACAACCATGACGGCAATCTAGCGTTGCTTGGTATTGGCTCAACCAATCCATGCCTAGGACAATGTCATAGTCCGGCATGGAGAAGACCAAAAATCGGGCACGCATCTCTCGCCCACGGACAACTACTGAACATGATCTACAAGTGTAGCTAACAGGTACTATTCTACCTTTCGTAAGAATCCTCTTGATCTTCGGAAGGGTGCAGTGGCTATTCTATGGGTGGCTACGAAACTAGCAGCTATAAAAGAGTGTGTGGCACCAGAATCAAATAAGACTACTGCTGGTAATGAAGCTACTAAGATAGTACCTGCAATCACTTCTCTGACTGTCTCTGCCTCCTCTACAGTCATCGCATAAGCCTGACCATGTCTTTGTGCCGGTGCCCTCGGCTGCTGCTGTCGAGCCTGCTGGAAGCGATCTGCCTGTGGGGCCAAGGGTGGCCTCCTCTGATTTCCCCCTGGTGCTGGTGGTCGCTGTGCTCCAGCTCCTGCGTAAGGCGGTCTCGGTGCTGGCAGGGTTGGCCGGTGAACCATCTGTAGTGGATCCCTCTGGTCGGGGCAATCCCGGATGGCATGCTGGCCCGATCCACATCTCAGATATACGCCCAGCCTCCATCGACAATCCCTCAACAAATGTTCCCTCTTGCCGCAGAAATGGCATATGGGAATCACTGCTCCCTGCAGGGGTGCTGCTCTCTGCTTCTGCTGCTGTACTAGAGGACGCTTCGAAGGTCCTCCCTGCAGGACTCGAACTGCTGATGACGACGCACAAGAGCGCTTTAGGCTGGCCTCCATCTTGTTGATGCGGTCCTGGCGTCGTGCTGCTAATAATACCTCGGAGTAAGAGGTGGGGGCTATGGCCCCGATAAACCTCTGGGTCTCGAAACTCAAGCCTTCATAGAACTTCTCGGCCTTCGCCTCCTCGGTGGGTATCAGGTACGGTGCAAACCTGCTCAGGCGGAGGAACTCAGCATTGTATTTCTCAATCGTCATACTCCCCTGCCTGAGGTTCTGAAATCTATCCTGAAGCTCTGCTCGGGCAGTGGAGGGTATGTACATCTCCTGGAAGAGCCTAGAGAACTCTTCCTACGTGGCCCTGTCTGGTCCCAAATGCTGCTCCTCTGAGAGCCACCAGTGATGTGCGTTGCCAGTGAGCTGCATCCTGACGGCAGTCATCCATCGGTGCCGGGAGAGGTCGGTAGCCTCCAGCTGGTGCTGAATGCTCGTGAGCCATGCGTGGACCTCTGTCGGCTCTTCTGTGCCAGCAAAAGGTTGTGGCATCATACGACGGAAGTCTATGACAGACCCCATCGTCAACTGGTGTGCTGGCGGTGACACTTGCCCCAAGGCCGTCACGATACTCTCTCTCAGGGTCTCAGCCTGGCGCTGCTGGGTCTGCCGTTGAGCCTGCTGCTGGACCTATTGCTGGGCCTGCATCATCGCATATACCATCTGGAACATCTGTGTCCCATCCATGGGTTGCCCTGCGGGGAATGGCATATAGGGCATCTGGGGTGGTAATGGTGGAGGTGGGGGCAGCTGCGGCTCCTCCTGACTCGAGGTCCTCTGATCCTCAGGTCCTGCCTGACGCAGAGTCTGATGCCCGTTCGAAGGCACCTCGGGCTGCCCCGATGACTGTCCCAGGGGAGCTGGAGTCAACAGAAGGACCTGCTCTAATTTCGATTCCCCGGATGATCATGCGTTACGGGGAACATCGCTCGGCTGCGCAACGCGTCCGCTGCGGAGATTCATAACTATGAAAAGAAGTCATGACTGTGATCAGCGTTAAGGAAATAAACAAGATGCAATTTGGTAAAAGAAATCGAGATAGAGGTATCATGTGAAGGTTTTAAACTTGTAGATGAGATTCCTAATATCTATTCCTAATTTGCAGGCTCGCTTGGCACAGTTAGGTGACCAAGACGATTTAAATCGGACCTGCATGGGCCACCACAAAAATCTTGTCACGCCCCGATTCCAAAGATAAGGAACCGAGCCACGTGGTAATGGCCAGCAGCACACTTCGGCGGGCATCCCAATCTAATGGGCCCGTCGGAGTGCACATAAGCTGTAAAGTACAATGAATAACCCAACACATAACACATAAATAGTGAATCTAAATCTCATCCACAGGCAACAGATATAAGAGCACATAGAGGTAATCATAACAACTAATGTGCAGAAAGGAAATATCACAAGATAATGTATCATAGTACAAATACTAGAGTAGTCACACGGGAATAAACCCGCTAGTACAAAATACTGGAATGAAAGTAAGCAATGAGATAACTTGGAACGGCATCAGATAGCTAGATAGTAATACCGTCCCAAGGATAAAGTCACTACCAGTGATCAGGCGAAGTCCTCGGGGATGACCTCGTCCTCGGCAAGGGGTCCTGCTGCTGGATACGTACCCGGACCGTACTCCTCTGGGTAATCCTCCTCGCCTAAACCTGGAAGGGAACTAGGTCCTCAGATAGACATAACAAGGTACAAAAATACAGCATGCCAAGTATAACAGAAAGTACAAGTGCAACGATGGGGTAATCTAGCATAACCAACTAAGTGTGACACAGTTTAAAGACAATGTTCGACGCGTGGGCTGTCCAAAATAAAATTGTAGCTCCGAACACAAAGACACATGGGGCGTACCTTAGCTCCGAGCACAGAGTCACACGGGTGATACTACTACTCCGGATACAGGAATACTACAACAACAGGACATACATATATAAAGCGCGTGCAGAGGAGCCTAAACGTCTAGTAACTGTCTTCCCCTTCCCAAGCGGTCAACGATTGTGCGCTGAACCTGAACCTCTATCTAGCAGTCTCTTCGCACAGAAGTAACTATCAACAAACGCGACCCTAAGGTCGTCCCTGTCTCCAGTCATGATGTCAGTATCAGGATACAGGAAATCTGGCACGATAACAGTGTATGAATGTGTCCTGGAGTGTTGATATACTCAGGTACGTACATCGAGGTGTTACGAACCTCTAACATTCGTTACAAGATGTTACGACGAACGTCTGTACCCGGTTGTAATCCGGACGCGAAGTAACGATAGTAATCAGACACGCGCACAATGTATATAATGAACAATAAATATCTGTAACTGAAATACTGGGTGGCAAGGTACACTTGCCTGTGTCCGGCTGCTAATGACGGGGATCCGGTACAACGTCCAAGTATGCAGGTCCCGTAGTACCTAGAGACGAGATACAAACTCAATCAATAAACAATCACAACGCCGAAATAAGATGTGACACACATCTAATCATATGCTCAGACTCAGCTATAACTCACAGGGACACGACGCTAGAGGGTTGACCAAGGTTGACTCGGAGTACTTTACATCTACTCAAACTAATCCTCTGTACTATATTATCAAACCCAACCTCAATCGCGATATTCAATTAATCAAACCCTGATCCAATCCTCAGTTTCCTCTGGCCTTTATAGACATTATCATTACGTTTAATTATGTCTTCCTCAAAATAATTACTCATTAATTATTAGACCTTCCTTTTTAACATTCATTACCATTTCACAATAAGTGCTACTCTTCGATTAAACCCACCATTAATTATCAGTCCCCAATCACATATTAATGGTTTGATACTACACATCATTTCACAATAAATCACCTGTCCCTCGTTGATAGACCAAAGTATTTTTTTGTAATAATTTAATCTGCACAACAACAATAATCAATAATGCATATATTAATTGAAATACCCAAACATCTCAAACCTAGCATTTATAAACCTTAATTACCAACCATGTATTTTATCCTCAAAATTCCCAATACGAATATAACCCCAAACAAGGATCCATTTATTCTCAAACCCTCACTCATTGTATATCCATTAATTACATTATAAACTATGAACATAAACCCTAAACACAACAATAAACCCTAATCACACATCATTAAAATATTAGATCATTAGCACTACACTAAAATTACACAAAACAAATATATAAAAATATAGAGAGGGGGGAGTCGTTCATCTCGGCGAGGAGGCGATGTTGGCCGGAGGAGGGCTTGGCCGGAGTCAGGTGAAGGGTGGTGGTGATGATAAGGTGGTCGTGGTGCTGGCAGCCACTGAGATGGTTGGCCGGATCGTGGCAGTGGCTCGGGGATGCTCGACTGGAAATAGAGGTGGTCGTGGTGACGTGCGGGTGGTTGCTAGCTCGCCGGAGTGGAGGTTGAGGTGGTGGGTCGTAAAGATTGGAGGGGGTGGTGGTGATGTGCGGAGGTGGCGGATGGCCGAGGGATGTGGTTAGCAGCAGTCAGTTGTGATCCGTGGCAATGGCGGATGGGGGAGGAAGCTGGCCGTATTATCGAGCTCGTGGCAGCCGGCGGTGCAGGGAGAAGCTCGTGGCAGTCGGTGGTGCAGGAAGAAGCTCGTGGCAGTCGGTGGGTTGAGCAGTCGGTTGCTCGTGGCAATGGCGGATGGGCACGCCGGAGCTCGTGGCAGCGCCGGTGGGGTTGTTTGTCGACGAGCTGAGGAACGACAGCAGCAAGGTGATGGTGAAGATGCACGACGGTGGGAGGTACAACTGGCCGGAGGGGATTCTCGACCGGGGTTTCGGTTTAGGGTGAAGTGAAGTGGAAGAAAGGAAGAAGAAGAAGAGAAGAAGAAGAAGAAAGGAAAGAAGAGGTTCGGTTTTGTATGGAGAAGAGGAAGAAGAGAGAGAGAGAGGGTGGGGTTCTCTAGGTTTTGGGGATTAGGGCCAGCATGGGGTAGAGTGTGGTGATGGAGACATTATATAGGGAGGTGTGTGAGGGTTGGATGGTGAGGATGAGCCCAATTCAAATGGGTAGTGACGATTTCACATGGAGAAATTTTCTTCATGTAAAGGAGAGAGAGGGGGAGAAGCTTGACCGATCAAAGAATAGGGGTGGCTTGTTCATTTGGCCTTGACCAATGAGGTTATGACACATGTTACAACATTTGTAATTTAGCCCCTTAAGTTTGGGTATTTGCACAAACACATGAAGTGATAGAAAAATTGTGGGAGAATTAATGTTTGGTGTTTTGTAGGGTGAGGGGGTGTTGTGTGTTTTGCATGGACTTAATTAAATGGGCATTGGAATTAAATTGAAATTAAAATATGATTAGTCAAAGTTGGTATCCCCAATTTAATTAGAATAAATTGTCATGTGCTCTTAAATTAAATGGGGGCACATGGGATCTCAATTGAGAGTGACAAAAAGGTCATAAATGGTGTAGGCTTGGTGTCAGTCTTGGACCCTTTAATCGGTCCAGCTCAACGGGTTAAGTTGATGTCTAAAAATAGATGGTAACGACACCGGTGCGCGACACATGATTAAATATGGATTTCGGTTACAGAAAATTATGCAATTAATTTATAACACAAGGAAATATGATTTTGAGCGACGGGAAAGTCCAGTGCCTAAATTGGCGTGTCAAGTCAAGAGTGCAATAATCTGTTGGAATTTATGAGCTGATGTTGGGCTACGAATAATTCAACAATGGTAGGGCGCGCCAAGAAATTTAAATAAAAATCAGACATCTGCAACCTTACTCTAAACCTCAAACATCTGCTACAATACCAAAATTTTCTAACCCATACCAGACTATGTATAGAAATAAATGAGGGGGTTTACAGAACCTGTCCCTCTTATCCTTTCATTTTATGTGTGCTAGTGTAAATAGCGTAGGGTTTAACATATTGCTTCGAGACAGGTTCAGTTAGTTGACATCAGACCCTGAGTCGGTGAACCCAACTTGTATACTTATACATACGCGTATGCGTATATCGTTCAATTTGGTATATATATATATATATATTTTGTATGTATATATCTACATTTAGTATATGTATATTATTCATTGGTACATACATACATACATACATACATACATACATATATATATATATATATATATATATATATATATATATGCGTATATCGTTCAATTTGGTATATATATATATATATATATATATATATATATATATTTTGTATGTATATATCTACATTTAGTATATGTATATTATTCATTGGTACATACATACATACATACATACATACATATATATATATATATATATATATATATATATATATATATTCAAATGGGTATGCATATAAATTATTGGTTATATTGTTATATATATATATATATATATATATATATATATATATATATATATATATATATATATAAGTAGGTAATTAGATGATAATAATAATTGTGGCTATATATGTGTTTAGACTATACGACCCTAGGATACCGTGGATTTTACTCGCATAATTTTATATGACCTGGTGACCTGAATAATAAGAAATTGTCTGCCTTATGTACACAGACGTACTGACCTAGATGTGTTAGTAAGTTGACTGTCTGATTATGCGCAGCATTTGAAAGACGCGACACCCGCGTAATTAGACGCACAATTGACCGTGTTAGTTGACCAGTGTCACCCCTAGCGTACCCTCCGAGTCCAGTGTAATTATGGTTGTGTATGTGCTAGTGTAATGACTGATATTGTATTATGTTATATTAAATGTATATAGGACTATCGGATTATTCTGGGCGACTTCTGGAGCAGGTTATTGGTACTACGTAGCTTTCTTGCCAGGCAAGTATACCTTTCCATTGTACTGTTATTCATATTACATATGTTGCATGCATCTTTATTTCCGTCATTTAGTTCATATATTTTAACTGCTATATAAATTGCGCGTCTAAGGAAACTTGGGTGCAACGACGGTGTCGTCGTGATCTGTTTTTATTATGTATATGCATTGACCTTGTTTATGAGACTGCCCTATTATCATGAAGCATCATTAGGTTTCATTGGCCGTGACACAACTGTTACACGAGTGTGAGTCTCATATAGATCACGAACTTGCATGCAGGGTTTGGCCTCCTGTACGTATGGGCCGTGCGTTAGGGATAACTGCTGTTAGAAACTTTGCATGCTGGTAGACTTGGCAGTTATTAGAGGTATTATCGTGTCATGGATGTGACATGCTTAGAGCATAGGGTGGAGAAAACAACAAGTAAGGTGTGTGGGCTCCGTTATACTTTCCTTGTGTAACCCGTACGCTCCGCAGGAGATGTGCAATCGTGATGACCACTATATATTATATATTATCAGGCGGCCTCTGCCGTTTAAAAGACGACATACTTTTTAGTCCCTTGAATCTCCAAGAGAATTATGCCAATCCCATTTTAGCCAGATAGCCCACGCGTTGGGAAAGTTGTTCTTAAACTGCATTCACTTAGACGGTTAGGCGACCCATTGGATGTTTATTTTAGTACTTTATTGGCATGCTTCTATGTATCGTGTTATGTCCCTCTGAGGACCTGGTCCCTTTCCAGGTGTAGATGTTCATGAGTATTCGCAGGAGCGCATATCCAGATTGTTGATTATGTTCCGAGGAGGTCTTCTCTTCGAGTCTTAGTGATTGTTAGTTATTGTACTTATATTGTGTTTGCTTTTATATTCTAGTTCGGCAGTAGATTTGTTTTCATCCGACTATCATCCTTAGATACTTCATATCGAGATTTAGTTACATGGTTATTGGTTATTTATTTATTTATTTATGTTTTCTGTGGATGAGATTTAGATTATGCCCTGTGACTTGTGATAGTTTTTACCACTTGTGAATTATTGTTCATAATACAACGTACGCATGTGTTATGGTTTCCCTATATTGGAGTTGCCATATACATGCGGCTGGCATGCTTACGTGTCCTAGTCCTACGTATTTTGGGACGGGCATGACAACCTCGAATCAGGGTATTGACCTAGTTGACCTAGTTTGACAAGCATGACCTAGAAATACCTAGAAATCATATTTTTAGCTTATTTAAACATTCTTATTTCTATAATACACCAAATGACATGTAATATTATATATAGGTTTGTGTGATTCCAGTTCGGACACCGATTTGCATTCATTGCTCTGGACCTCAGACGAGTACATTCTCTAAAAGTTTCTATTATTTGATAATTATTATAATATAAGTATTTAGTAATATTTTACCTGATTCTTGACACGGTGGTGCACAAATTAGTATATTTTGGATCCACCGTACTAGTCGGGGCAGAGAAAATGCTATACAGATATGTGATCAAGAACCTTGAACAATTTTTAAAGTAATGAATATTGTAGACCACAGCCAATCATACACTACGTATGATTGTGTTATTGATCGTGTTACTCTATAGACAACAAAAAATCATACACTACGTATGATTGTGTTATTGATCGTGTTATAATGTAAACCACAGCCAATCATACATTATGTATGATTGTGTTACTGATTGTGTTACCTTGTAGACAACAACCAATCATACGTGATTGTGTTACCTTGTAGACAATAACCAATCATATTGTACATATGATTGTGTTATAGCCTTGATAATAAACAATGATAAACTCAAGCCGATCATATATCTAACTAGTATTTCAAAACTATTATACTGTGTTTGGGAACTTTTGAAGGAAGATGAAGGAATATTTGAGGGAAAGAAAAATGGAGGGGAGTAAAATGAAGGTAAAGTTAATTTTTCCTTCTCTTGTTTGGATGAATAAAAAGTAAAGGAAGAAAAAGTTTAAAAATAATTTTTTGTTTGTATATGGATAGATATATAATTACTATTTAGTCCGTAGAATTCTCATATCATAATTTATATGAGGGATAGTTGGGTAAATTATTTTATTCTCCTACTATCTCTCTCCATTTTCTTCCCATATTTTGGAGGAAAATTTTCTAGTGGGACCCACATAATTTTTTTGTCAATTTACCTCCTCCACATATCTAGCTAGTATTTCAAAACACTTAGTGTTGCTTCAGTCTCCTCTATTCTATTTTCTATATTCTGGTTATGCTTTATTATTCTGATTACTAATTTCCTTTTATTTGCCATATTATGATATCTGCTTACTATTTCCTCATCTTGTATTTCATTCACTATTGTTGTTTGTAGTCATTATCATTTAACTGAAATTACTGTTAGAGGTGTGCTCGTTCCATCCTGATTGGATTTTTTCGAAACGACTATTTAGAGATGGTTGTCCGACTTTCTACGGACCACATGAGGGAGTAGTTGTAGAGGTTTGACCAGTTTTGACAGTTATCTTAGTTACCATTAGTTAGCATTTGTACTGGATTTGTCTCCAGCTGTTTAGACTCATTTATATGTTGTTACTAGACTATGTAGTATGGTTAGACTTGTTTGGTTGGATATTGATATTGTAGGCCTTTTGGTATTATGATCTTGTGACTTCATTTTGTTTATATCATATCATGCCAAATTATCTTCCTTTTAGATTATTGTGATTGAGTATTTCGTAATGTACTGTTGTATCATTGTCAACTTATGGAGTTGGATATTGTGTGAGATGATATATAGTTAGTGATACCCTAGACACCGTTCTACCACCGATGTTGTGGCGTAGGATGGACGTACCCATGTACTCGTGCCCTGATCATCCGGGTGCGGGTTATGACAAGTACTACGCTTGTACATTATTGTCCAGACCCGCACCAGCTTTTTGAATATTAGTACGTGGCCAAGCCCAGCCTACGGCGCATCATCGGCGGTAGTACGATGTCTATGATAACAATGGTCCATAATAAGTACACGATTCACATATATTATCCACAAACTAAGTCATGACAAGAAATTAAACTAATAGTTGTTTGCGATGAACATAAGTTGTACAAACTTTGTATTAAAAATTATTAAAAGAAAGAATAGTACAAAATATCCTAGACAAGAGTCTAAGTACAATTGATTCTGGGGATGTATAGTTGTAGATATTTGATCTGCGGATGATCACTTTACTCCTTGGACCACCCGACGATGAAGAAATGCAAAGATGTTGTGAACAACTTGAAGAGTTGGGCAATGAAAAAGCTTTGGCAACAACGGTACGACAAGCTTCTATTTCTCTCCTTCTGTTCTTGAACTTCAAAGACTTGAAGGTTCTAGCCTTGAACAACTTGAAGAGTTGGGCAATAAGAAAGCTTTGGCAACAACGACACGGCAAGCTTCTATTTCTCTCTTTCTGTTCTTGAACTTCAAAGACTTGAAGGTTCCCCCTATATAATATACACAATGATCCTATATTTATAAGATTTCAGATCAGTTATGACAGTGTGAGCGCACTTTAGATAGTCCACACTGTATGCGCACTTTTGATGGGATGACATCCCACGATCTAGTGAGTGGGTACACAACTTGCTGCCTACTAGACACATAGCTTCCAATACGACGAAATCGTAAGTCATAGGACAATTATTTGTGCACGTTTTACAAGAAATATGGCATGTAGGATATGTAAACGTAACTTCTCTTTGTCAGTTAGGATCGTAGGCGCACTTTCGAAGTGGTCTGGAGACAGACGCTATTTTGAGAAAATTGGCCATGATGGCGCACTTTTGAGGAAGTAGTCGTGATGGTGCACTTTTGAAGAAGTAGCCGTGATGGCGCACTTTTGAGGAAGTAGCCGTAATGACGCACTTTTGAGGAAATTGGTCGTGATGGAGCACTTTTGAGGAAGTAATCATGCGCACTTTTGAGAAAATTGGCCGTAATGACGTACTTTTGAGGAAGTAGCCATGATGGCGCACTTTTGGGGAAATTGGCCGTGATGGCACACTTTTGGTACTTTCGAGGAAATAGTCATGATGGTGCATTTTTGAGGATTTTGGCCGTAATAGAGCACTTTTGAGAAAATTGGCCGTGATGGCGCACTTTTGAGGAAGTACTCGTGATGGTGCACTTTTGAATAAGTAGCCGTGATGGCGCACTTTTGAGGAAGTAGCCGTAATGACGCACTTTTGAGGAAATTGGTCGTGATGGAGCACTTTTGAGGAAGTAATCATGATGGAGCACTTTTGAGAAAATTGGCCGTGATGGCGTACTTTTGAGGAAGTAGCCATGATGGCGCACTTTTGGGAAAATTGGCCTTGATGGCGCACTTTTGGGGAAATTGGCCTTGATGGCACACTTTTGAGAAAGTAGCCATGATGGCGCATTTTTTAGAAAATTGGCCATGATGACGCACATTTGAGGAAGTAGCCATGATGGCGCACTTTTGGAAAGTTTGGCTATATGAGCGGACTTTGAAGAGATTGGTTCATTTTGTCGCTAAATGACAACTTGGGTCTGCATGCCGCAGCTTAGATGTAATGATGACTTCTAACTCTTCGACTGTTGTTCCAGTCTTTCAGATTTGTTGCATTTAATATTTTGGGGGGGGGGGGAGCAGACATGCAATTTATGCGCCTGTCTTTATTAACGAAAGCAACTTGAAAGTGTGCCATCCTTTAAAATAGTAGAAAGTACGCCATTCTTTCCCTACTAAGTTTATTTGTTGGAAACTGCATCGTCTTCAGAAAGTACATTTTTATGTTTCTACAAGACCCCTTCAAAGTTTTTGAATTTGTCCAGAAGAATTCAAATTACTTTGAATTAGAGCATAAAAAGTTGTTGAGATTTTGTGCACGCATTTTGGACTGAATCCCAACGGATTGCTGATGTGGCTGTGACATGCTGCACGAATCCCGAAGAATAAATCATACGAAGAGTCCCCCCCTAATCTATAAATGGACGGGCTAAAGAGAGAAAACTTTTCCATTGTTTTAAAATCTCTTCGTCTTCTTCTTTCTTAAGAAATATCTAGCTTTCTTCTTCCTTTTGCATTCGTAAGTTTCTAAAATGAATAGATAGTATTTTGAATTATGATTATATGTTGTAGACCCATTATTTATTTCATATCTGACATTAGATATAAATAATAGGTTAGAGTAAAAACAACATCAGAGGTAATGTGGACGTGATATGTTTTTTGAATGGGATCCCACCGAATATATCTGCTCAGAGGTAACATGGACATGGCAAAATATAATTCTGTGGAGGATTTGGTAGATTTTTTTACCAGTGGCATACACATGCTGAGTACAAATGGCAAAATTTATAGGATGCAATACTATCAGAGGTGATATGGATGTGATAGCTCGCTAGTTTACTCCACTGGGGAAATGAAGAAAGAGTAGTTCAAGGGCGAACCATTGTCTTCTCTTTTGGGGATAATATATGAAATATGATTCAGAGGTAATATGGACATGTATCATATTACACATATCGACTGGTAAAAAAATATGTGAGATTATTCCTAACCCAACTGGGGATCATGAATAGGATATCCTTAAATAACTGGGCTTTAAGAATACGATATTTTTGTTGGAACAAATTGTTTAGATGATCTCAACGAGAGTGTTTCGTTGGATCTGAGGATTGTCCCCACTAGGGAACTTTACGAACCTATTACCCATGTCTTATTCAAGAATGAATATAGATAATAGTTTGAGATACTGTGTAGGCTACAAGTTGCTGGGCATTGGAAAAATGTACGTACTTTATATCTTATTTTACTCTGCTATATATGGAGAAGAGTATGGCATGCCTAGACATAATACTTCTTGAGGAATTTGTCGTTGATAGGCATCATTATAAAATCTCCATTTGGCTTAGCGAGCCTGTAGTCTCCATTGGAGAATACTGTCTCCACAACATAAGGACCTTCCCATTTAGCTTAGAATTTGCCTTTGCTCTTATGGGTTGTGATCATAGGTCTCCTTACTGTAAGGACAAATTTATCGACCTGGAATATTATTTCCTTGACTTTTCGATTAAAAGCTCTGAAAATGCGTGCTTCGTATAGCTCAATAACTATTGAGTGTGCAGGCACTTTTTATCTAATGCTTCTGATTCTTGTAAGTATAATCGATCATTATTCTCTACTGTTAGCTCATGAGAAATAGCTATTATGAGAGAAGGTATATGGATTTCGAGCAGAAGAACCGCTTCACATCCATAGACCAGAGATAATGGTGCACAACCAGTTGGAGTTCGAACTGTTGTACGATAATCCCATAAACACTCCCCGAGCTTCTCATTTCAATCGCGTTTGTTGGATGAGGCAAACTTTTTAAGGAGTTTGATTATGGTCTTGTTGAAGGCTTCTACTAAGTCGTTGGCTGCTAGATTGTAGGTCGTATGCTACATTCTGGATTTGATTCTTGTCACAGAATCGATAAAACGCTTGACTCACAAATTGCGGCCTATTGTCATATATTATGCTCCGAGCAACACCAAAATGATAGATAACATGGTGTTTGACGAAGCTAATTACGTTGGACGTCTTCACTTTGATGAGTGAGACTGCTTTGGCCCATTTGGAGAAGTAATCGGTTATTGCAAGTATGAACCGATGTCTTCTAGATTAAGATAGGAGGATCGGACCAATAATATCCATTCCCGAGGCTTTAAAAGGCCAGGAGATAGCTGTGGGGTGTAAGAATTTTTTTGGTTGGTGGATAAAATCAGCATAGATTTGGCATGATCTGTATTTATGAGCATAATCTACGGCATCTGCCACCATGGTAGGCCAATAATAACCCATTCTCCTAAGATGATATTGTAATTTAGGACCTAGTTGATGTACCCCACAAATGACATCCTGAGCTTCACAGAGTGATTATCTTGCTTCAGGGTTGGAAAGACAACGTAGCAATAATCCCTAATAAGAATGACGATATAATATTTTGGATGAGGCGTCATAGTAGAATCAGAGTGAGCGTCTTTTAATAGAAGTGGCTTCGATCTTTCGGATCTTCTGGGAGAATTCCATAACCAGCGTAGTCTATAAAAGGGTCTTTACAATCTTTATCCATAGAAGTTGAATTTATGACATAACTCTGTCAATGTGCAAGTTATTTTTTGTACAGAACAAATCTTGACCTGTTAGCATAATTGAATGTTGTTGCTTTAGGGGAACGACCAATGATGCTGCTAGGTCGACCAAAGCATCTATTTCCATATTCTGTAACCTAGGCACATGCTCGATGAAGAATCCTTTGAAAGTAAAAGCCAGTTCAATTACCACTTTATGATAAGGGATGAGGTCTTCATGCCGAACCTCATAGTCTTCCCTGATCTGATTGACTATTAGCTTGGTATCTTCGTAGGCTTCAAGATATTCTATGTCCAATTCTTTGGCTAATTGTAGACCAATGAGTAGAACATTATATCTTGCCATATTATTGGAACATGTTTCACTGAGAGAATATGCTCAATGAATGAGTAGTTAGTCAGAAGATATTAGGACTATGCCCCCTCCAGCTACTATGTTGCCTTTGGGTCATATTCTTGATGCGTTATCAAAGAATAGTTGTTAGGTGTCATCTCCCATTGCCATATTAGACTCTAAGACTTCATATAGGATATCATCGTACAATTTGTAAGTTTTCGGTACATGATGAGCTACCAAAAAATTAGCTAGCGCTTGACCCTTCACTGCTTTTTGCAGGACATATACCATGTCATAAGGCGATATCAACATTGACCATGTAGCTAACCGAGAATTGAGTGTGCTTGGCTTAGTCATCAATACTCAAAAGGGATTTACTTTGGATATAACATGAATGGTTTGACCCAACACATAGTGTCGCATCTTTTGAATAGAAAATATCAAGGCAAGGCATTCTTTTTTCACAGGATTGTATCGATGTTCAGCACCGACTATCATGCGACTAAGATAATAAATAACCTATTCATGGCCTTCGTTACTCTCCTGTGCAAGAAGAGCTCATAGGGAGTGATCTATTGCTCGAATATACAACAAAAAGTATTTTCCTGCGATGGGAGACACTAGAACTTGCAAATTTGTGAGATATCGTTTGATATCGTCGAATGCTTGTTGACATGTTTCATTCCAAACAAATGATACACCTTTCTTCATTAACTGAGTGAAGGGTCAGCATTATCCCGAGAGATTGGAGATGAACCTCTTAATGTATGCTAGACGGCCTTGCAGACCATGAAGTTCTTTAAGATTGTGTGGATGCCGCATTTCGAGAATAACTTTGATTTTATCGGGGTCAATATGAATACCCTTGGAAGTTATAAGAAATTCGAGAAACTTGCCACTGGTGACTCCTAGAAAGGATTTAGTTGGATTTATTTTCAATTGGTGGTGGCACATCAATTCGAACATAGTCTTCAAATCTTGATGGTGATCATCTTTAAGATAACTCTTAATAGCAATATCATCCACGTAGCATTCTATTGTCTTCCGTAAATGCTTCTAAAAAATTATACTCATGGCTCGTTGATACGTTGCTCCCGCATTCTTCAAGCCGAAGGGCATGACTGTTTAATAGTATACTCCTAGTAGTCTAAGAAAAGAGGTATGTTTTTCGTCATCAGGCGACCTCTAGATTTGATTGTATCTCGAGAATCCATCCATGAAGGACATACGTTCAAAGCCACATGTATTATCGATCATGACATCTGTGATGGGGAGAGAAAATTCTTCTTTTAGACAGGTCAAGTTCAGATCTCGATAATCTATGCAGACCCGGACCTTCCCATTTATCTTCATGACTGGAACGATATTGGCTACCCAGTTAGGATATTTATCTTCTCCAATGAAGCCATATGCTATGAGTTTATTGACTTCTGCTTCAATTACATCCATCATATTCACACAGAATCGTCGTTGCTGCTGTTTCACCGACTTAGCATTTGAAAGAATATTATGCTTGTATGTGGCTATTTGAGGATCCAGGCCAGGTATATCCTCATAACTCTAGGCAAAGACATCGATATACTCCTTTATTAGCTGGACTAAAGGGTGTTTATCTTCTTCAGGAAGACTTTTGCTAATAAAGATTGGCCTTGGGGAAGATTCTTCTCCTACATCTATTTAGACTACTTCATCCTCTGTAGGTGGTTTACGTTGCTCAAACTGATGCTCCCATTGAGTATCCATTCGTTGTGCCTATGGATTATTCTTGAATAGTTTCAATGGTTCAACGTCTTTATCATCTGGGCCAGTTGACACCATATTTACATAGAAAGCCTGTTTTAATACATCACCCATATTTTCATCCGAATCCCATAATGATGAGTCAGAGGAATGAGAATATGTATCTTCTTCTGATTCAGAACCTTTAGGACTTGTTGGTGGTGTAACATATCCCAAACCATGACCAGTCCGCTGGTAGTATATTTTTGGCTTACCTTTTGGAGAGAAGTGACGTATAGGAGTCCATCTGCCTTTTTCATAATTCAGTCCCAAACCAGACTTTAAGTTGTAGCCTATCCCTTGCATAATGTTCTTGGCTGGTTGGCTATAACGATATGGTTGTATCTTCCCAATATCTTTGTTAGAATTATTAGTCTACGTGACTCTTTTGTTTCTAGCTTTGCCAAAAATTATCTGACGTTGCTTGTCCTGTCTTGTTGGAACTATAAAGTATGCATCCTCATATAGTTCATATAATGAACTATATTGAAATTGAGATGCCACGGGTATTGACAGAGGTTCGTAAAGATGAAGAGCCTCTAATTTTTTTTTCAGCAAAGGGTTCAATATCAATGTAGTGCGAAGTAGTGTCTTCTTTATTCATGAAATACAAGATCTCTTCTTCTTCCACATTGTCACGACCCACACCCAAAAATTGGGCATAAGTCGTGGTTACGTCCAGCCTACGCTGCAGCATCGACGGTAGAATGCTATAAAGGTCAACAACATAATCTAACAACTCATGCAATGATATACATATAAGCTATAAAAGGTAACTCAACTCCATAAGGAGGACAAGATAAATATATATAGTATCAATACTCAATCACAATGTACTATAGGCAGATAATGGCACAATATCATAAAGAGAAGGAAAATAACAAGTTATAACAATATCCAAGTCTATAATCTAGCAATAAACACAAATGGTCTCAAATATAAATAATATGCCAAAGTCTAAGCTGGAGACATATCCAGTACAATAAATAGGTACTTGCTAAGGGTCTGCTATAGCTTGGTGTGTCTCCTCGACAGCTGATACCAGATCGTCCTAGCCTACAGGTGCTACCTCAACTGGCTCTCTGTCCCGCGGACCATAGTATGTAGGACACTAGTCCTCTAAATAGTCGTCTGAAAAAATATATCCTGTCCAGATTGGAGCAAGTACAAACTTTGAAAGCCATTTCATATACACGGTAGATGGTATATAACAATAATAGAAAAGAATACAAGATGCACAAGTAAGTAGAAAATAAAAATATAGCTGAACTAGGCATATAAACACAAGGATAACTGAAAAAAGTAAATACAGACAACATGGTATGAACTACAAATAATATAACTGTTGCATTATGTGATCGGTTTGGGTTGCACACGAATAAACTAAGGTAACTCAATTATATGTATCTTGTATAATTGGCATGAACACGAATACACTAAAGGGTGTGATCACATAATCGACTCCTATTCCCCCTCCCCGACTAATATTCATGGATCCAATCATGACATGTTACGCACACGAATATAATATGAGCACACAGAGCACACGAATATAATGTGAGCACAGGGGGTCCACGCATATAAATAATATCTCCTAATTTAATCCATACAATACCATCCCGTGTAATATTGTGTTAGAATCAGGTAATACAGATCTAGAATATGTGATATATACACTATAAAGTACTAAAAACTAACAAAGAGATGTACTTGCCCGAGGTCCTGAGAAAATGATTCGAAACAATATCTGAACTGGTGTCACACAGACCTATATATGAAATATTATATCATTTGGTGTAATGAAGGGATAAACAAGTTTAAATAAGTTAAAAATATAATTTCTGGGTCAAAACTAGGTCACTCTAGTCAAACTAGGTCATAGTACCTAAATTGTTGACTTTTAGGGTCAAACTAGTTATTTCTATTTTGTATGAGTTTATATCTAGGTTATTAGGTCTATACCTTGTTTATCTAGGCTATACTAGCTATTATAAGATACTAAAGTATCATAACTACTAAATATCAATACATAGCATATATGTATATATAACACTAGCTATCCATTAGCTGACACTAACTTAGTCTCGATTACCTTGGCTTTGAGCCATCTTGGTATCGATATCTAACTACCCTCTTGATATCTAACACAACATCTAATGATATGTCTAATACCTTAACATTACCTTAGTGTTATCTCAAGGTAATACTAGTATCTAGTATCAATCATAATACTAACCAATTCTTTCACATACCCTACTAATTTATATATATCTAACTGATACATTAACTTATATCTAACCATATACTAACTTACTAACTTAACTAACCATAAACTACCTGATAACTCTAAATTATACTAACTGCTAACAATACACTAACTAATTAACTGTTATCAATATCAAAACTTACTAATTTATAACTTAACTATATACTAACTGATATATATACATACTAACTCATCTTCAACTGATAACTGATACTAACATCACTAATCTTACACTCACCTACATACTAACTTAACTTCACAAACTAATACATGCTCCCCCATATGTAACCCGACTGTCAATAATGGACAGTCCACCATATTGCAATGCAATAACTAACTGCTAACAAAGCCCTCCTTTCACTACTTTTCTTACCCTCTATATCACCTACTGCTGCTGTGTACAACCCAACAGCAACACCCCATCTTCTTGCTGACCCGACTGTCCATCAGTGGATAATCACAAAACCCAACCCCCTCTTCTGATCATACTTAACAGTCACACTAACACCACTGTAATTGCCTCTCCTCCGCCTTACTAACACAGGCACCACTTTACCACAACTGAATACTGTTGCTGTTAATGCTGTACTCTCCCAAACAGTGCACACAGTGAACTGTCTCCTTTTACATGACTGTGTGCAATACATGCAGTGGCTGTACCCCATTCCTAATTTCCCCACATCACTTGAACATACCTGCCTATCCCCCTTTTCTTATCCAATTGACTGAACCACTTGTGTATCCACTGTACCATGCCCCCAAATTCTGATATTTGATACTCAACAGTGCCCACAATACACCCTCGTACAACTAGATATACCTACACACTCCCATATTCAAATACGCAAACACACCAATACAACCCGAGCACAACACGGTCATTTGTACTCACTCTCACACAAGTGCACACAATGAACACACACACACACACACACACACACACACACACACACACACATATATATATATATATATATATATATATATATATATATATATATATATATAACTGATATCTAGTGATATACATACTTCACCAAAGCAATGGCATTTCACCAAATACTTGGTGTGCCAACACCAAAGTAACTCACCAAGCTTGTGATACGCATGTGATACTCACCCTACACTTTACCAAACATTTCCCAAACTCTAGCAATACACCAAATATAGCAAATATAGTATAAAATGAATGAACACTAGCCATCCTAATAACAAATAGGAAATTTGACATGTGGGAAGCCAAGTTACATGGAAACACATAACTCACCCTACCGTATCATAGTGTATCATGACACGGGCCTCCCGTATCCAATTTTGGATACACTAACCCTCTTAAAATATGCTTCCATAACCAAAATTCTCTATAAAACTTTTTACAAACACCTAGTGGTCCAAATTCAAATTTTCTTCAATTTGGCCACAAAAGTCACTATAACTTTCTCCATAGGTCTCCTATGAACCTAGTTTTTGTTCCTATATGTAGCCCTTAACCAAGAAAAGGTCCCTAAGGGTCTATTTTATCATTCAAATCTGAAATGACAAGGGAAAATTAGTTTTACCTATTGGGAGATGGATTCCCAAAGTAGTACACCAAGGGACACAAGGAAGTAGATGGACACCTCCTTCAAGCAAAGCTTCTATCCCAAGCTTCTCTTGCTCATCCAAGCTTCTAGGAATGGGTTTGGAATGGTGGAAATGTGGATGGAAATAGTAGGAAAGGATTTATATATTTTGGAGAAAATGGTGTATGAACTAATTTGGAATATTTTAAGTGAATGAAGAAGAATGAGAGGCTCTCCCCTCTACTAATAGTGATCGGCCCCCCCTAGTGTGCCCTAATTTATGTTAAAATGACTAACATACCCCCTCTATTAAGTCATGAAGGATTAGCACAAAAGGGTTTAATTAGTGATAGGTTCTAATATGTAATAAAAGGTTCATTAAGTCAAACTCTCTAAATTAATTAGTCAACCTTGACTAAACTTATTGGTCACACTATTGGGTCATGACAAGTCTAGTTGGGTTCACTTGGGTTCAATAATAATTAGTCTAACTAAGGGGCTAACATACAACCATCATCTATATTAAATATTTATATATATACAACTATACCAATTATTATAAAATAAAGATATATCAATAATAATTAATACAAATGATAAAAATACCCCTATCCTGAAAAGTGGTAGTGACACACAGTCAATAGAAACTTTAGCCTTGACATGAGTCTTGGCAAGATTGATGACTAGGGGTTGATTTACTGATTTTGGTTGCTTGTTACGACGAAGGTCGATAACAAGTGGCTCATTCTTTGGCATCGGTTGTTCATTGCATTGAAGGTTGATGACCAATGGAGGTGACTTGCGCAGGTTGATGACGAGAGGCATCAAAGAAGTCGGACGAGTAGTACGTTCTTTGAATTGGATCATCAAAGGATCTTCCTTTTCGGTGTTCTCAGCTTCATTACCATCTTGATCAGCCCCTTCTTTCATGTACTCCGGTATATAGAGTGCAGAGTAAGAGAAATAGGCTTCGACACCTTTGAATGGTTTGAGGTCAGTTACCTCTATTTTGACTTCTCCTCGACTGTCCACATATTTGAAGCATTTGTGCAGGGTGGAGGGTACAATTTTATGCTTGTGTATCCATGGCCGTTCCAGCAAAATATTGTAGGATACGCCAGAGTCGATCATATAGCATGTGACTTCAATACATAGATCACCTATCTGAATTTTTAAGCGTATCTTTCTCAGCGGTTTACTTCTTCCAGCATTAAAGCCTAGAATGGTAGTGTTAGTGGTAGACATGTTGTGCATTGGTATCTTCAATCCTTTCAGTATGCCTTTAGGAATGATGCTGAGTGAAGAACCATGGTCGATGTGAATCCGGTTCACCTAATAGATCCGATGTAACCGATATAATACAAAGGCATGTCATGCCGGTTATCCTTGAGTAGCATGTCATCTTGCATGAAGGTGATGTTAGGAATCTTCTCAATCATGTTGTGGCATTGAGGGGACGCTAGTGTCTCTTCATCAGGAGTCTTGAGTTGAGCTAAGCATGAGTCTGCATGTATCAGGGCTTCGCTCAAAGCTTCACGAGTCACCTTCGACAAATGAAGTAACTCGAACATGGAAAGTCGGGCTAGGGTATTGGCCATTTGTGCCAATAGGTCAAAATTGTAGGGCTTTTCAAGTCCTTGAGGTAAATTCTTCTTCAGATATTTGTTGAAGCGTACTTCCTTTTCCTTCCTTTTCTTTGCCACAGCAGGCTACGAAGGACTAGATTCGGCTGTGACTGGAGCAACTAGAGTTGATGAAGTAAAATGAGCATCTTTCGGGATTGACATATAAGTTTTATGATAATCTTTTTCGGACCTGGTACCAATCATGACTTCTTCTTCGGGCATCGGAGAATGAAGTACCATGTTACAAGGCTTGAGTTTCTTTTTGGCATGCCTCTTTTTGGAATAAGTCTGTGGGCTATTTTGATCGTAGTCCAATCTGCTATGGGATTTGTTAGACTGCCATTAGAGATGTAGAGGAATACGTTGTCCTATGCCAAAGTTCAAACCTTCAGCTTTCTGGAAATATACCCTATGTTTTGTATCAAGCGTACAGATTGTTGGTTGTATTAATGAAATTAGGGATGATCCTCATCAATCGTACTAGTTTAGGTCGACGCTCTAATTATTGTAGAAGAAGGAGGGGGAATTTTTGTAGGAATACCTTCATAAGCAATAAATATTTGTTGTGTCCTATACATCGGAAAACTGCCAATCATGAACCATTAACGTTGTGTCAAGTGAAGCTTGCGAGTAGATCTTGGTGGGACAATGTTCAAATTTTAAAATCTGATCTCGAGAGGTATGTCTTCTTGAGGTTGATCTTGATCTCTGTCTGAGTGATGATCCGAATAAATCATATTGCATGGTTTATACTTCTTGTCCATCTTGGATCTTAGATTGGAAGATGCTTCTCCTTGGTCCCAATCTGGCAACAGGTCGGGATGAATCCACATAATCTCGCCATGATATATGGTAAGAGGCACCAACCCCTCTGTTTGACTTCGAGAAGGCGAAAGATTTACCACTTCCATTATAGCTCGAGATATTGGAATAACGTCGTTAGGGACTTCTTGTGCTGGAAAATCACCAAATTGAAGAGACACCATATTGGCGGTGACCGTCTTCTCCTCATTGTGAAGGGTGATAGCTTTAGCATCAATCAATTGTTGTATTTTCCTTTTCAAGACATAACAAGCCTTAGTAGGATGATGTATATATCGATGGTATAAGCAGTACTTCGGCTCATCTATTTTGTCGGCCTTCTCCGGTCGTTTGATATCGGGTAACTGTAATCTGTTGCTCTTCATCAGACAGTCAAAAATATTGTTGATATCGCTCTCATCAAAAGAATATTCCTCCTTAGGTATGTAAGATTCTGGAGGCTTTTGTGCTAGAGGAGAGGTGGGTCGCTTTGCCAAATTTATTGCTAAGGGCTCATTTTCTTTGCTGTTATGATTATTCGTATTTTTGTTATTGTTGGAAGAGCGCTTCCTTCCATATTTGTCATTTGTAACCTCAGATTACGTGCCACCTTCGCGTTACCTTCAGCAGCTTCGGTCCCGATGATGAACGACGTCCAATCTTAAAATTGAGTTGGACCCGTCTAGAGTCTTATTATAGGCAGTAGATTCTTTTGGCAAGTAGCGATAAATACAGAATCTGGAATATCGGAGGGGAACTTTAGAATTGCTTGCCTCAAATGCTCTATGAATTCCCGAGTAGATTCATTCTCCTTCTGTTTGATATCGATGAGCGAAGACATCGTCATATCCATGCCTCCCTCGTAGAATCGTGAGAGAAAAAGACACTTGATGTCATAAAATGAGGATATGCAGTTATCAGATAAACTGTAATACTAATCGTAGGCTATGCCGGCTAAGCATCCCATGAAAAATTTGGTGAGGAGAGCCTCCTCTTTCTTCAGGTGAGCCGTCATTATATTAAAGTAATTAATATATTAGCTTGGCGAGGTCTTGCTTGCAAACAAGACTATTGATCGGGGTTTATATTTAGGCGGGAATGAAACATTATCCCAATAAGGATGATAAGGATTTTCACCCCCAGCTTGCAGAGTTGGTCTTTGTTCTTTAAAACAACGACCTATGCACGCAACTCCTGGATAGCTTCGAGAGGATCTTCTGGTTGGAGTGGTACAGCTGACTGGTAAGATCCTGGTTGAACAGGTATTACCACCAGCGGAGGTCTACCCCCAATATTAAGAGGATTAAGAGTTGGCGCTGCTGACTCTTAGTTTAGGACTGCTTCTGGATTTGTTTTACCCTGCAGAGGTATTGTTCCAGGAGTAGGCTGTGCATGTATGAATAGAGCCACTTGGACAGGTACTAGTATATCAGAATGTTGGGATGTCATTATTTGATGCAAATTTTGCATCATAGTATGCATGTCCCTGAGAGCATCCTCTAATGAGTTAAGGCATTGTTCGGTGCTTCCTGGTGGAGAAGCATCTTATTCATCACTGATGGCGTAGACGCTAACATCTCTGTGTATGACAGAGAAAATGGTAGAAAGAACTGTGTAATCAGAGTCTACAATGTCAGTTTCAGAATCAGGAAGATTGTTACCCCCAGCCTCAAATTCTGAAGAATGAGGATTCATGTGAAGAACGAGCTCCCGTCTTTGAGAATGGATATTTTGGTATACTCCTTAAAAGGAGTCAAAGAGTTGGTCAAACCTCCTATGGCTGGGTGTTCTTGAAGAACTTCGTCTTGATTGTCTCCCACCACGGGAAAGATGAGAAGCCATGTATGTTAGAGCAAGGAACGGTTCATCATCGCCATACTCCTGGTTGTCAACTTGCTTTGTATGTCGAGGTTTAAGAGACATAGTATAAGTCAATCAGTCAAACACAGACTGTTTTGCTGATGCACAATAATATTTCATTACAACACTATGACAATTACAACGATGTTAATTAGGAAACACCTTGCAAAGTCAGAGTGATCTCCCTTTTTACGCCTTTGTACAATAATATCACGTAAATCAGAAGAGGAAAGAGAAGAGGAGGAAGAGGGTAGACTCTGCCTCTTTACATAAGATACATTGAATCTTGTATGCACATTTTTGGTCCCCTGTGTGTAGAGCGAGGTGCTGGTTTGATTGGCAAATGATTCGTCATCTCTCAAGCTTTTGTCCTTCAGGGATAAAAGGAATTTGTTCCTAACAGTATTCTTATGTACACGTGCACAAATAGCATGTTGTGAAGAGGTTAACCCTATTTAGCGAACTTTCTGCGGTGCAGACAGAGTTGGTGCAGTTTGCCTACGTGCATTTAATTTTGCACGAAGGTCTTGGCGTGGCGCACTAATAGTAGGCTTTTGATGAGTAGCACATAACCTTCTCTCCACTGTATGCGTGATCATAATGTTAGGGGAATGGTTTTTCCCGACTAATGCTTTATTAGTGCGCCTGTAGTTTTTCTTCTGCCGACGTGGATTCTGGAGAAACTTTTCTCTCTCTTTGAAGAGCGCGCCTGTAGAGAGATTGGATTAGACAATGGTGTCCATGACTTGTTTGCTCCACATATTATAATAAATATGTGCAGGCTCATAAGCTTGGGTATGGATTACCCATTGCTTGATATTATGCAAATTGTGCGATTTGTATCCCTTGGTTGACGCAAGGGAGTTGTCCACCAAATCATCGACCTAAACCTGGTTGACAGAACTGACCAGGGACTTCTCGTTAATCAAAATGCTTTTTCCCTTGTTGACAGCAACTTCGGGATATGTGTGATAAGGCTTGGGCACCCACACTTTGCAGGTTTTCCTTGACTTGAGTGTGGATGCGGGGTGAGCACTACACCCAGAATGGGGCATTTCTTCGTATAATTGTTGGTCGAACTTCACGACCAAGGTCTTCTGCATCGAACCGACTGGCGCAACATCGCGTTGAGATGTCACTTTCTCTTCAAAGGAGAAAGTCATCCCCAACAGAGTTATCATTTTGTTTACGATTAAAAAAGTTGTACAAACTTTGTATTACAAACTAAAATAAAGAAGAGTACAAAAGATCCTAGACAAGAGTCTAAGTACAATTAATTCTGGGAAGGTATAGTTGTAGATATCGGATCTGCGGACGATCACTTTTCTACTTGGACCACCCGATGATGAAGAAATGCAAAGATGTTGTGAACAACTTAAAGAGTTAGGCAATAGAAAAGCTTTGGAAATAACGACATGCCTATTTCTCTCCTTCTATTCTTGAACTTCAAAGACTTGAAGGTTCCTGCCTTGAACAACTTGAAGAGTTGGGAATAAGAAAGCTTTGGCAACAATAGAATGACAAGCTTCTATTTCTTTCCTTCTATTCTTGAATGTCAAAGACTTGAAGGTTTCCCCCTATGTAACGTACACAATGATCCTATATTTATAGGATTTTAGAGAAGTTATGATAGTGTGCATGCACTTTAGACAGTTCGCATTATGCGCTCACTTTAGATAGTTCACATTGTGCGTGCACTTTTGATGGGATGATATCCCACGATCTAGTGAGTGGGTGCACAACTTGCTGCCTACTTGACCCGTAGTTTCCTATACGAGAAAAGCGTAGGTCATGGGTATTTCCTATTGAATTCAGTTTGAAAAAACCTTTATTTAATAACAAACAAAATGTACAAAGAAGTCCTAAACAGAAAATCTAAGTACAATATTTAATTTGGGTAATGTGACAATGAAGATCGAGTACTGCAGTGACTCCTTTACTCCGTTGATGATCCGACAAGTAAATGAGGGATGCTCTCTTCTCTCACTCTCGAGCTTGTGTGCACAAACGTAGCTCGTCTGGAAGGGTATAGTCTCTCTGAAGCAGAAAAATCTTTCCTCCCCTTTGGAACGTCCAAGTTGCTCATATTTATAGCCATTATGGTGATGAGCTATAGGTAACGCATAAGCTTATGTTTGGTGGCCGCAGGGGACTCCTTCTACAGAACGCGATTGCAACTATAGGTGCATTCAATGAGCTGGTTGCCACGTGTACTTCATCCTTAACAGGATATAGTTAAGCCCAGGCCGAGCTGCCATGTAGGAATTTGTTGGGATTTGATCTTGTTGAGTATCTGGGCGGTTCTCGCCTGTTGTTTACGTGACTTGGTCATCTTGACACGTATCCCATATTTAGTTGGAGAGAATCATGTCAGTTGCAACAAAAAGATTTTGTCTTAGGAAACCTTGCCACACATGGAGTCAGGGACGCATGAGACATATAGAGTCTAGAACGCATAGGGCCAGAGACGCATAGAACGCATGGAGTCTGGAATGCACGGCCAGAGACGCATGGAACGTATGGGGTCTATGACGCATGATGCCGTAGACGCATGAAAAATATGGAATCTGGGACACATGAGGCCAGAGAAGCATGGGACGCATGGAGTTTGGGACACATGAGGCCGGAGACACATGGACTCTGGGACGTATGTGGCCTCGTACATGTGGCACTGTGCGCCTGTCAGGAGTCATTATTAGTCCAACGGGAGCTTATTGTCGCTTAGTGTGCTCACATTTTTTGAAGCGTCCAGATAATCCTTTTTGTTAGGATTCTGTGTCAGATATAATCTTTGTGTCAGGATGCCCTTATGAGTCCAATATTTGGGGCGTATGAGGGCTGATTTTTCTTGGCCGTAAGGTCATTCGGTGGCCTGATTTCGTCTTTGCCGGCCTTAGGGCAAATATTTGTTTGAGCGCATGGAAGCTAGATTTTTCATGCTTCTACAAGATCCCATTTAAAGTTTCTAAACTGATAAGTTTGGAATACTTTCAATAAGAAGCATGGAGGAGATAATTTTGGGCAGCATGGATGAGTCTTTACCAGGCTATCAAATCTCCATTTAATGCAGGATTTGGCTCGATCCTTGAGTAAATTTTTTGGGATTCTGAACCATCTCTCGGCAAGGATTCTGAAGTGATAGTTTCTTAAAGGATAAAGATGAGTGAAAAACCCAAGTGTTGCCGTCATAATTAATACTGATAGTGCAGCGCAAGAATCAATGAGTCACCACCATCTCCTTTGCCCTATAAATAAGGGTTTTTGCCGATGAGAGAGAACTTTTTCTCTCTGCTCGAGTTTTCCCTTTAGTCTTCGACCTTTTCTCTGTCTCTGACTCTCTGCTTGATCACCATGGCCCCCAAAGAATCGTCATCTTCGTCAAAGGCCAAGAAAGACGACAACAAGGGGAAGCGTCCTGCGTCCTTGCTTAAGGCCAAGTATGATGCCCCGACTTTCCACCCAGACGTTCAAGTGCCCATCCAAGTAAGGAGGAGAAGGGGTCTGGACACGAGGACACTTTGCACACTGTCCGTCGCATGGATTAGAACATGTGCGGACTTTCCATAGGACCCAGCCGCATATTTTATGTGTGGGTCTTACTTTGGACGCATGCTTTGACCCTGCCGCATGGATGGCCTCACATGAGTCTCACTCGGCCGCATGGTGGTCCTGATATGACTTGGTCGTATGCGTCTTACTCGTCCGTATGGATGTCTTGTCATGCGCTTGACATGACTTGGTCGCACGTACGCCTTTAAATGACCAAGTTGCCTCTTGGTGTATATGCTATCTTGATGGCTCTAACTTTCTTCTGACTTTTGCAGTGACTTTACCCATGGCTCCGTCAGGGGAGGTGCTTATTGGGCATGCTCAGGCTGCGTTGGGCGTGAGATTTGACCATATAGTGGCAAATATTTAGGCCCAGATAAACAAGGGTCAATCTGAGGTGAGGCTGAAGTTTATAGCCGACATGTCACGTCCCCATCCCGAAGGTCCTGATAACGCCCCCTGGTGCGAATCACCGTGCCTCGGCTCTCCCGTGGGGCGTATAGTCGTTTGCCATCGAGACGTGATACCGTACGAGCCTGGGGTTGAGCCCGTATAAGGCAACATCGTTAAAGTTGTGGCTATCAACGAATCGATCGAGTATGCAGCGGAGGGACAGTATTGCAAACAATAATCCATCTGAGTATACGTGGCAATTCAAGGCAGGAGGTTCTCTGAATACAATAACATCGTTTTATACATTATGTCCCTCTATACAAAAGCAGCACAAAGTAATCGATATGACTCAAGGCATCGAAACCAGATTTTTGGGTCCTGGGGATAAGGTACGGCTATCGCTTCCTCGGAAGATCCAGCACTTGAGAACAAGCAAAGTGTTGGTGGGTCAGCACTTTGGAGAAAGTACTGGTGAGTAAAAACCAACGAACAGAAGCAACATTCACTAAAATCAACACTAAGTAATCATGTGATAAAATATTACATTACTAGTGATCTTTCTAGTTTTACCTAGGTTCATTACATGCAGCACAGGAACGTAGTTATATTACTCCTTTTTGGAAACATCTTTAAAAACAGAGTTCATGTTGATTCATTTTACTACAAGGCAAGCTGATTATTTTACTACTAGGGTGTGCGCAGCGTGTCTCGTAAGCTATACTCAAAGACTCTAGGGACAATGCACCATCTAGGAACTATCCTTCTATCAAGCAAATAAGATGACTATCTATAAGCTTTCGGTCCCCGAGAAACTCAGGATCCCTAGCGGTAATCCAGCTAACCAATGACTCTTTTATCTGATGCTATTAGCATATGTGACTCATGGTTGCTCTTCATTAACATTATAGCAGTCGGGACCAAGGTTCAACTATTCATTAATAGCCATTGTTCGATTGATGCGAATGCATAAAACAATATCAGATAAACTCTATGATGCAGACGAAATGAATAAGCAGACCATATATCTCTTCTATTCTATCTCTTTACGGACTGGCCGCCCTCTCTGAACAAGTTCAAGCACGATGTGGTTCTATCAAAACACAAGCAATATGAAAATATGCTCAAGCAATCTCTTACTCTTATTATTAGCATGGCATAGTTCTCTATTGACAAGCATTCAAGTTCTACCTAAGCATGTGCTTCTATTATTCATGCAACGGAAATAATAATCTTCTTAGCAACAGGCATTATAAAACTCTGATTTACTATTAAGGCGTACAAAAATCAGAGAACGAAGTGCAGCCCCCTCACCTAGATCAGTCATCTCCTGGTTCAACAAGTAGCTCTTAAGGAAGATATCCTTTTTGAGTCAACAAATCGATATCTCTTGTACATAGTGCCTACGCGGAGCGGGACACTACACAACCAACCTTTATTTTACTTTCTTAGCCAACTGAACCCTGGGCCGATTGAGGATAGCAAGAACATTTCTCATCTGAAGCTCATCTTCCTATTTGCGGATTCTCTTACTATTTCGGACCCCACTATGGTGAAGATTAAAGAGAATTGGCACTTCTTCTTTGGGAGGATAAAAATACACATTCCTACGATGGAGCATCATTTGTCTTTGTCGACTTTCAATATGGTGTCTCTTCCGAGAAGGATATTGGGCAACCTGACTCCAGACCAAAACGGAGTCTTGATCGGCCGTATTCGTCATAACTCCAATATGAAGAGGGAAGTAGCGACTTTCAAGGAGTCATTTTCTTACTCCCTTCGCGGGTTGGAACCCAACATCTTTGCTAGTTAAATGGGGCCAAAGGTTCATTTCTACGGTGCTAATACCTTCTTGAACCATCTTGAGGACAAGGGGTACTATCCAACAAAAAAATACGCCTTCTCAAATGGTTGCATTATTCACATTCTTGGATCATTTTGCCCATGTGGGTACTGGAGAAGTACGAGCAGTTTTTAAAGGAGGCCAATCTTTATTATGCCATAAGGAGTTCCTGTTATGGATTGGAGAAGAATCTAATGTTATTCGTGGCCTTGACCGAAATGTACAACTGTCACACGGGGACCTTCTTTACCCCTAGCGGGGAGATGAGACTCGCCCTTCACGAGCTGTACGATGATTTACAGTTGCCCTGGGGAGGGGAGTCGTATGAAGAGTACACGCCTGATAACAAGGAATTCGAGGAGTTGGAGGAACAACACCCAACTTTCCTTGTAGTATACTGGGAGTTATTGTGTTACCAAAGCACCTGTTAGTAGACCTCGAAGAAGAGGGATAAAAGCACAGAGGGGGAGTTACCCCATACTACTGCTTGGATCCATTATATTATTGAAATTGCAGCTTCAGGCCAGGTCACCTTTCGAACACCCTAGTCTTACATGGTCATCCATGACCTGGCGGGAAATCCCATTTATGGACTTTGTTAGCTCACTCTTTGGGAGCAGGTTAGAGGCAAGGAAATCGTGGAACTAATCATACCTTTATAAGTGAGCCCATTTTTTTTCTATCTGATGTCATTCACTTTATTCTTGATCCCAGACCGATTGAGGGATATTGGGACCGGTAAGAGCTCAGGGCAGCACTAAGAGAACGATTACAACCGGTGAGGGGTTTGGTAGCTCTGGCGATACCTTCAGCTATTTTTATCAAGATATTCCGCCATTGTCGGACAAAGCTGTGCTGGCTGGATTCTTGATGGTATAGCTACGAAATTGCGTAGTCCCAGAGGTTCTGGATCGAATGAGAGGGCCCGCCGCAACCTCATCCTCCGTGCTATGAAGTTGGATTTTGGTCACTGCCTCGCCTTACTACCAGCAATGGTCTGCTGCATCCATCGCGGACTTCGTGCTTTTACCAGCAAGGTGCTAGTCCATGACGGTCCCGAAGATTTTAACCGGGTCAAGATGCCTTATCATTATTTCATGGGGGTGGTTGCTAATGCACTACCCATCTCTAATGAGTCATGGCCTCAAGGGGATAATGACGGAAGCTGACACCTTCATTTGTCCATATGGTGGGGTGCCTTGGTTTATACTAAGGTTCTTGCGTGTCGGCACGCACTTGCCCATATGGCAAAATATTCTTTTTTTGTCTCGGTCCATAAATTCACTGAGGGTGAGGTAAATAGATTTCATTGTGATGGTGGTGCTGACCATCAGGTCTTATCTTCGAAGCTCTTCAGTTGGTTACTCTCCATCCGACCTTCGCATTTAGTGTACCAGAATTTAAACTTTGTCTTCTAGGATACGTATCTGCCTAGTAGAGCCAGTTAGGGTACAACCAACTCATGTTGAGCAATCCCAGCCCATGTCTTGGTTTTGAGGGTAGCCTTCTTGATGGGGCTCGATCCTAAGATTATTATTTTGCTACCAATACCCATGTCTGATTCATGCTGTCGGATGTTAAGGTTTCGGCACATATTATTCATGTAGTGGCTAATTTTTATGTATCCATGAATGCACCACCACCCAACTTTGACCAGGATACTAGCTTTATCGTGGGCACTAAGCTGAAGCCCAGAGCGACGGGTCCAATAAAGGTCGGGGAAAAGGAAAGGCGGTATTATTTTCTACTGACCCCGACTCGACGACGGGGGAAGAGAATACTTCTGACGATCCCTCGCCTCCTGTGGACTCTCCAATGAAGTGCAGGGCCTCTCCAGTACAGAGCCCTCTATCCAAGAAGAGAAGACAGTAACCATCGGCGACCGCAAGGTCAAGTTATAGGAAGAGGGTTGGTACCAAGGACCTTACGCGTGCCATGGGAGACGAGGAAGAGGAGGAGGTAGGACCCCTTGTATTGGTGATTCGCTAATCGGATCCTATTCTTGATGCCAAGATGATATCCATACGTCTCTTAGCTTTATTATCATATTCCCTTTTTATGAACCTTTTTGTCCTGGTTTATCTGAATTTATGCAGAGACTAGGAACTGGAGAGAGGCCACTTCCTTCACGGACCGCTACAGCAGGGGTTTCTTACTAGGAGGAGGAGACATCATCTTCATATGAACTGTATGTTGGCAAGCCTGTCATTGAGACGGTAGAAAGGTTCGATGAGGAAGGGGACACTTCCTTGGTCGACCCCTCGGTTAGAGATATGGGCGCCATGGGGACGACCCTGTCTGCTCCGACGGAACTGCCAACTCTGATACCTCACCCAGGTATATTGTTTTGTCATTTCTCAAGAGATAGGGTTTTTCGGCTTCAATTCTTTGTCGTTTGGGTAAAGTTACTCACTGATTGCTTTTATTTAATATGCCATTCCTCGTCGATAAATATATTTAACATGGCGGCGGAAGGGAGTATAGCGGAGGAGGCTGAACCAAGACTCATCAGGGCAAGGCCTGGGTTAGTCCCATCTTCCTCCGTGGTTGGAGAACCTCTTGAGGTACCTTCGGCAGGCACGGGGCCTGCTTCTGATGCTGATCTTCCCAGAGTGTCGGTTGTCGAGGAAGACGTGAGGGAAGGAGAAGGAGATCACGGGGAGGCTGTGCCTTTATCTCACTCTTCTGCGGGTGGAGAACACCCGACGGGGCTTCCTATTGAGGCTAGTGTATGGGAGGCCTCTACCGTTGCAGACCTACTTGGTGTGGCGACCGCTTTGTCACCTCCTCGGGATGACATTGGACTACCTGAAGTCTCATCTTCCTCAGTTGCTGGGGATAGCGATCTTCCCGAGGGATCCGTTCTGGGTCTTACTAGCGTGAAAGCCAAGCTTGCTAGTTTGCTTGGCGTCCAGACACTACTTTCGACGGGGTAGAGTTTGGCCGCTACGAAAGCAACTCGTCGCCTGGCAACTGTAGTTCTACCACCTAATTTCTCAAGTGTTGTCCCCTCTTCTTCACAGGCTACCCAGATAGTTATATTTCTTATAATCCCTTCAATTTTGACTCCATTAACGCCTTCCACAGAAGTTATGGTAACAACCACTTCCAGGATTATCCTTCAGGGCTTTTATATATTATTAAAGCATGGAGTTCAAATTATACTGGGACGAGGGATGCCTTTCGTTTGGTTTAAGCACGGTGCCCTGGCTCTCGGATAGAGTATTAGAACGGAAAGGTCCATTGCCAGATACATATTTTGAAGACCCTTCCTGGCTCTGAGCAGAAGTTAACTGAAGTAGAATAATGCTTGAACGAGTTACAGCAGGGACAACAGGTTGATGTCACTACGACCGTGGCCACAGAGTATGAATGCCCCCTGAACTTCATAGAAAAAGTGAAGGCTGCTTATGGGAAGACCAAGGCAGGTCTAGAGCAAGAACTCAAGAAGCTGAAAATCCAATGTGCCGAGCTGGGCATAAGCGAGGCAGCTTGCCTTGCACAAGAAGATAACTTTTCCCATACTATTATTGAGATCTAGCAAAAGATTGCACAACTACAGGCCATCCTCAAGATCCTGGAGGGTGATGTTCATAATTTCCGCCAAGAGCGGGAGGCTACCCGCTCATAATCTCGTACCGTGGCCCATTCTTTTACTTCCCTTGAAGATACTTTGAAGAAACTGGAGGAGAAGCACCAGGCGTATGCTCACCTCGGTGATCCCGCTGCTATAGCCCAAGAAGCTGACTGTCGGGTCAAGATTGACACTAGAGTTTCCCATCTCCGATGACGATTAGAGGAGTTATGCACTGATTAGTAGCATCAGTTATCTTTTTTTTATTGAGGCATTAATAAGTCCTCAAATATAGTTTGCTTTTGGTTGCCCGCTCGAAAGAAATAAAAGCATATTCCCTTTGGTTGGGATTATTCGTGTGAACTTTGGATATTGTGATAGAGGTAATATGGACATAGTATAACACCGTAGTCTTTCACGGACATCCCACTAGGGGATCTTTGGGGACTTATTACTTCTTGCGCACTTGAGTGCAAGTAATAGATTTGAAATAAGCTGTGCCAAAGGTGATATAGACGTGACAAGTTTTGTGGACTTAACACCGCTGGCGTACTTAGAGTTAAGTACGGGTGATAAGTTTATATGACGATCAATATCAGAGCTAATGTGGACGTGATAATCGATAGTCAAGTAGGAATGTTTGCTCAGAGGTAAGAAGGATATGACAAACCCTACTGGGGAGGATGTGAGGACGATAGCTTAGGGGTAACATAGACGTAAGCTATCGATAGTCATATCGAGAGGTTAGGTACGATCTCGGTATTTTTGTGGAAGAAAAAATGAAATAAACCAGAGGTAATATGGACATGGTTGTTTTTTTTGGATGGGAAAATGGGAAGCTCATAGTTCAGAAGTAATATGGACGTGAACTATTTACTTTTGTTGAGGACATCCCTAGTAGACCTATTACTTCTTACGCACGAGAGTGCAAGTAATAAGTTCAAAACATAATCCTATCCGAGGTGACATGGACGTGATAGATTTTGTAGACCCATTACTTCTTGTGCACTTATAGTTACAATTAACAGGTTGGAGACAAGCCATGCCAGATGTGATATGGACGTGGCAGGTTTTGTGGACTTAATACCGCAGGCGTACTTAGAGTTAAGTATGGGTGATAAGTTTAGATGACGGCCGATGTCAAAGGTAATATGGACGTGATAATCGATGGTCATATAGAGAGGTTTTCTCAGAGGTAATATGGGCATGATAAACCCAACTAGGGATAATCAGTTAGGACAATTGTTCAGAGGTGATAAGGACGTGAACTAATACCCAAAAGAACTGATTATGAGTGGTCTACTCAAAGGTGTGGATAGACATGAGAATTGCTCCACTGGGGAGATTTTGAGGATCCTCTGTCTGTTGCCTATTCAGGATTCCTGAATACAAACAATGCCTTTCATCCAAGAAGTACATATTGTGCTTACACTTGCTGGGCATAAAAAAGGTGGAAACCCTGTACATCTTTGTTGTCCTGCTGGAGATAGAGAGCAGTACAAGCCTAGACTTAGATATAGTACTTTTTTAGGAACTTGCTGTTGATGGACATCATGAGCAAGTCGCCATTAGGTTTTGCCAGTCGGTATGCGCCGTTGGAGAATACAGATTCTAGGACGAACGGGCCTTCCCATTTGGGTTAAAATTTGCCTGTCGTCTTGTCGGTCATAACCATCGG
Source organism: Iris macrosiphon (assembly GCA_036927795.1). Lineage (NCBI taxonomy): Eukaryota > Viridiplantae > Streptophyta > Magnoliopsida > Asparagales > Iridaceae > Iris > Iris macrosiphon. The sequence goes on along the minus strand of JAYESA010000004.1, from coordinate 228,205,069 downwards.
CCTTCTTACTGTTAAGACGAGGTCACCCACTTGGTAGGTCCTCTTCTTGACCCGTTTGTTGAAGGCACCTGAGAGGCACGCTTGGTACAGCTCAATGCGCTGTTAAGCTAAGAGACGCTTCTTGTCGAGTACTTCCAACTCTTGTAGCCTTCGGCGGTGATTATCGTCAATATAAATCGGTTGGACAGAGCCACTCAGAGTGAAAAAATTTGGATCTCGAGTGGGAGTACCGCTTCACTTCCGTAAACCAAGGAGAATGGCGTGCTACCAGTCGGCATCTAGACCGTTGTTCGATAAGCCCAGAGACATTCATCCAGCTTCTCATTTCAATCGCGCTTATTGGATGACATGAACTTCTTGAGCAGCTTTATAATGGTCTTGTTGAATACTTCCGCCAGACCATTTGCTGCAGGGTTGTAGGCAGTCGAGGCATCGTTCCAGATTCGGTTTTTGTCACAAAATCGATAAAAAAATATAACTTGCAAACTGTGAACCATTATCATGGATGATCCTCTGTAGCAAGACGAAACAGTACATGATGTGATGCTTGACAAAGTTTTCATATTTGAGGTCTTGACTTCAGCGAGTGGAACAACTTTCGCCCATTTGGAGAAGTAGTCGGTGATAGCCAAGATGAACCGATGTCCCTTAGAAGAAGGTGGACTAATTGGCCCGATAATGTCCATTCCCCACACTTCAAACGGTCATGATGCTACCATTGGGTATAGGAATTCTGAGGGTTGGTGGATAAAGATAATGTGAATTTGGCATGCTTGGCACTTCCTCGCATAGTCAACAGCCTCTGCTACCATTGTAGGCTAATTGTAACCTATTCTCCGAAGACGGTCCTGTAGCTTGGGTCTAGGATGATGGGCACTGCAAACCCCATCGTGAGCCTCGTGGAGAGCCTGCTTCACTTCTGCATTCGATAGGCATCATAGCAGATGACCGTCGTTGGAACGACGATATAATATTTTGGGAGCCGTATCGTAATAAAATCGGAGGAAGCATTTTCTGATGGAATTTGATTGTCTCTACTGAGTAGTCGATGAATGAGAGTCTCCAGTCTTGAGAGTCGGTGTCTGTCTCTACTGAGTAGCTCAGGCACAGACATAGGTTATTCTTCGGGCAGACCAGCTCTTGACCGACCACGGTGATTAGTTCATGAGTATTGACTGGAACAGCTAAAGAGGATGCGAGGCCTGTCATGGCATCAACCTCGATATTATATAGTCTGGGGACGTGCTCTATAAAGAAACCCTTACAGGTGGAGATAATTTCAAGCACGACTTAGTGGTAGGAAATTAAGTCTTCATTCCAGACTTCGTACTCGCCTTAGACTTGACTGACTATCAGCTTGGAATCACCGTCGGCTTCCAGGTAGTCTACTCCCACTTGTTTAGCGTGTTTGAGCCCAATGACGAGGGCGTTGTACTCTGCCACATTGTTGGAGCATAGCTATGTGAGGGAGTAAGCGCATTTTATGACTAGATCGTGTAGAAAAATATGTACTATCCTGACTCCAGGGACAATATCGCCTTTGGGCCCTGTTCCGGAAATATCTTGGTCTTATGGTAGTAATCCTCGAGCTTTCCTGCAGGCCAAATGGCTTCTGTGCTTGTGGTCATTTTTGAGTCTGCGACTTCGTTCGGGATCTTCTCGTAGATCTTTGAGATTTTCGGTACAGGGTAGGCTGCCAAAAAATCTGCCAATGCTTGGCCTTTGATCGCCTTTTGTGGGATAAATACCATATCGTATGGTAACAACAGTATTGCCCATGTAGCGAGAGTTGAGCGCTCCGGGTTTAGTCATAATGACCCTGAGAGGATTGACTCGTGAGATCACATAGATGGTTTGTCCTGCTAGGTAATGTCAGATCTTCTGAATGGAGAAGACTAGAGCGATATACTCTTTCTCAATGGGGTTTTACCTGTGCTTTGCATCAACCATCATCTTATTGAGATAGTAGATGGACTATTCGTGACCTACATCATTTTTTTGGGCTAGTAGAGATCCGAGGGAGTAATCCATTGCCTGTACATATAGTAAGAAGGGTTTCTCCACAACGGGGGCCACCAATACTGGGGGATTCATGAGATACTCCTAGATGTCGTCGAAGGCGCGCTAGCATTCTTCGTTCCAGACAAAGGAGACTCCCTTCTTCATGAGGTGAGTGAACTGTTGATAATGTCTAGAGAGGTTTGATATGAACCTCCTGATGTATGCCAGTCTTCCTTGAAGGCCATGAAGTTCTCTGAGGTTCTTCGGTGGGTGCATTTCAAGGATCGCTTTGGTCTTGTTGGGGTCTATGTGGATACCCTTTAAAGTTATGACAAAATCCAGAAACTTACCGCTGGAGACTCCTATAAAGGATTTAGTAGGATTTATCTTGAGCTGGTGTGCACGCATCAGGTTGAACACAGTCTTCAAGTCCCGGAGGTGATCTTCTTTAGAGCTACTATTGACAGCGATGTCATCAACGTAACGCTCAACTGTCTTGCGTAAATATTTACGGAAGATGGTGCTCATAGTTCGCTGGTATGTAGCACCGACATTCTTCAAGCCGAAGGGCATGACTGTGTACCAGTATACTCCTAACGACGTTCGGAACGACGTATGCTTTAAGTTGTCCGGAAATATCTTGATTTGATTGTATCCTGAGAACCCATCCATGAAAGACATGCGTTCGAAGCCATAAGTGTTATCGATCATTATGTCTGTGATCGGAAGGAGAAACTCATCCTTAGAGCAGGCTGCGTTTAGATCCCAAAAGTTGATACATATCCGGAGCTTTCCATTCTTTTTGACGACGGGCACGATGTTGGCTACCCAACCGGATGTTGTTTCTCACGGGCAAAGCCACTAGCTATCAATTTGTTGACTTCAGCTTCGATGGCGTTCATGATTTCCGGCCAGAACTGCCATTGATGTGGCTTGATCGAATTAGCATTTAACATGATGTTGTAACCTCCGTATCTTGAAATTCGTGCTTAAATGTTGTCATTAGGTTAATTTGGAGCTATTGGAATTTTTCCATAATTTTTAGTTAATTAAAAACTAGTAACACTAATTTTCTAGGACTTTAAAATTTTTATTTTATGTTCAAACTCAATTAAAAATATTCTAAACTTTTATTTTAGGTTCTAAATAGTCAAATATATTTTCTAGAATTTGTTGAAAATTTTCTGATTATTTTTAGTATTTATTTTGAGTTAATTATGAAAAACTGAATTAAAAACTAATTTCTGAAAAAGAAAACCCAAAAAGTAATTATTTCTGCCCAATCAGCAAACAGGGGGCCCATCTGTCAGCCTCCCGTAGCGAACAGTGCGGGGCCCGCCTGTCAGTGACCGCGGGTTGGGTGTTGGTGAAGCCGAGCTGACCTCGAGCCGAGCCGAGTCAGAGTTCGACTCGGACTCAGCTGAGCCGAGCCGCGAATGATTCGAACCGTCCGATTTGGGCACGACAGCGTGGATGGCTGCCATGTGTCAACTCCGAGCCGCGGCTGCACTCTCTCTCTCCTCTATATATATATTAGTTTAGTTATTTATTTTTAGGGTTTTTCTTCAGCCGAATTTTGGAGAATTGCCATCTAGGGTTCCTTCATTTTCCAAAAGCCATTGCGCATAGCTCCGGACTCCAAACGAGGTCTAATTTTTTTGTTAGAACTATATTGAGGTTAACTTTCTGATTATATAATTTTTTTCACGAAATTATGAGTATTAAATTCTGGAAAATTCGTATAGCACAGCATGTCCGAAAATAGACGTGTTTCGATGTTTTCGCGATTCCGGGAGAACCAGGAATCAGAATCTTGAACCGTTCAAAGTTTCGGAAAGATAATGTCGAGATCATTGACATATGTTTTTACCAGAATTTAATTTGAAGTATTTACATACTGTTAATTCTGTAGAACTTCTAAGTTAGAATTTAACCATCGGTGCACGATACGAAACTTGTATTTGCCATAATTCCCAAACGAATTTGAATTCGATGAGCCATAAATTCCAGCATGTTTTTGACGCTGAAATCTACAAAAAATCATGCATGAAAGTTGAGTTTGTGTCGGTTGACTTGTCGGTCAACAGATCGCCTCGATTTGCGTGCTATGAGTCTCGAGTTGATAAAATTTAGTTCCTTTGGACAAAATTTAAGAATTAACCTAAAAATCAGAATAATAAGATTAAAATAAGATTTTAGAGTAATTATTTCAGAATTAAATAAATTAAAATAAATTATCTTTTGACATGATAAATTTGTAATACATAGGCTATTTGGACTGTGACTTGGACTCTGATTCATACCAGCAGCAGGACCCCAGGCGAGTACATTCTCTGACAGTTTCCATTATGTTGATTATCTTTATAATTCTTGTTGTATAGCGTACATGACTCTGACACAGTTATTTACGCGAGTTGGCATCATTGAGACCTGTCACGAGGAGTCGTAATTGGAATCCATCGTGCTAGCTGGGGAAAATAGGGAAATATTAGTAGCTTATGTGATCATACCCAACTTTACATGCATCATAACTCACCCATACCTCACGTCGGTGCAGCCTGACCCTTACATGCCTCATCGCTGTTACATATGGTTAGCCGGACTTGTTGGGGATGATCGCTAATCAATGTAATGAGTCATATAGTCCCAAGCCAATCACATGATATACTGATATTTCACACACTTAGATAGATGATTCTTGACATGTATCTTGGTAGATTGATCTTGTATTTCTACATGTTCTAGTTATTGTTCTTATACGCACTTATATACCAGTTCATTGTTCTTGCGTGTACTTGTATTTCTATTTCATTGCTAGATGTACATTGATGATTGTCACGACCCAATTCCGTAGAATCACTTGAGGCGTCCCCCGAATCGTGACCGCCGTGCGGGCCTGGAGTTGCGCCCGCACAAGGCTTTAATGATTTGCATAGCAAGCACATATTCAGAGTACGCAGATAATTTGAAACACAGATTTGAAACATGGGAAAAGTTCTCTTTATTGATAATGAACATCTATTACAAACTCTTGAACGAGTTGGCTAATATGTCGAACGGCTTACAAAAGAGATGACTCAAAATGAGATAGCAGTCCTGTACATTACATCCCTTTATAAACTCAAAACGATAAAGACCTCCAGGCTGGAGGATAGCTTTGCCACGGAGCTGCATTTTGTGTATGAAGAGTTGCAGCTCCTGTCTTCAAAATGCTTCAGGGGGCGCGGTGAAGATGCGCCAACAGTTGGACTGGATCGGGTAGACGACTTCGGCTCCTCGCTCGGTTCGCCTTGGTGCGGAGAACCTGTTTCAACGAGGGTCAGCATATCGAAACATGCTGGTGAAGGCGAGCTAGCCTGACTATACCAATCAACACGTTGCTTAGTGAAGCATGCATATTTGTGGGTTTCTATCTTGCCTTAATTCATTTACAAGTAAGCAGCATATAGAATTTACTGAAAATGAACGTGCCACCGTTCGGTGGATTTTACCTGACCGTCTGAATTACCTGCACAATACTTACCATGCCTTCCCTGAAACGAAGACACAAGTTAGTATGCAACAGGTTTAAATATACACAGGGATCACTGGCTTAATGCCACAAAGGGACGGTTTATAGTCTCGGGACAAGGATGTTATGCAACGCAGGTGGCGAGCCCCGCTACATAGCACCCCGTCCATGACAAACGACTATACGAACTCTTCCGCCCGGATCGGATCGGCCCCAGTGCCCTGGCGGCCGTCCGCGGAAGCCAAAATACCTTGTGCACAAGTTGTCCGTGATCGAGCATATTTAGTTCGAATTATTTCATACGAATTTACAAACGAATTTCGAACGAATAGGAGCAAGCTCCATAGCCAAACAGTTTTGCATAGTCTTACTAACAGTTTGTTTCATAACAAGCATATATTTCCATACTTAGCACGATTCATAGAACAGTTATAACCGATCTAGCATACAGGATGATAACCGTTTATAAGTTTAGTTTGGCAAGCAATATTTCAAGTCTATTCCCTTTATCTTGATCTCTTTTATTATTACTTGGTATCGTTTGATCGGGGCGAAGGAGTGAGGCTCGGAAGCAAGGCTAGCTAATCGGGTTGGTAGCCACTCACTTAGATTTTGGAAAGAAGAAGGAAAGAGGCGCTTCACGACTCCGTTCGCAAGCCACCTACTGCTCGTTCACCTGCACACGAACAGCTTGATTAATACTTCTTTCTCTCTTTCCAATCTCGGAATAGAAGTGCAAGTCAATGAACGAAAACAATGAAAACCATCGAAACCGCTCAAAGAAAACAAGCAAATCCCAAAACTAACTCAAAGCACGAAAGCAACAAGCGACATCGAAAACCGAGGCAATAAAAGATAGCAGCGGAGAGGTCCCTCCTGACTCTGCAGCTAAGCCGATCCTTGGGGCGCAGTCCACTGAATATGGGAATCGATTCCGAAGAAACAAATCCATAACGAGGACGAGTTCTTAATTCAATCTATCCCGATCGAACGATACCGTCTTTGTGTTTCTTAGCCGCGCTCCTCGAATAGGAGGAATGGGGCGCTACATCCTACCCAACCAATTGGAAGTTTCGTCCCGAAACTTAGGAATAGAACCAACCGTTAGGGATTATTTTGTTGCTGGCGGCGATCCGGGAGCGGACAGTTTCGAATCAGGTGTCCGTTGCCGCCATAGTTGTAACAAGACCCATTCTTCAAGTAACAATTAACGATGGTGTGCCCCGGCCTGTGGCAGTGCTCACAACGCACTCCAGCATTTGTCTTGTTCCGACCACCATTGTTTCGTCGCTTTGCAGCGTTGTTTCCTCCATCGTTGCCTTGGCGTTTGTGATTGTAGGTATGCACATCGCCGGTGGAAACGTGAGGATACTGCGGTTCCAGAGATAAAGCGTGATTCATGACTTCACGCATTGTTCCATACTGATTATTGGAGACGTGCGCATGGATGGCAGGGCGCAAACCGCCTTCAAACCTTCTGGCTCGACTCGCTGCATCAGGTAAATAGGCCCTTGCGAATTTTGAGAGTCGGTTGAATTCGGCGGAGTACTGCTTCACAGTCAAACTGCCCTGCCTCAGTTGCACGAAATCATTCTCCATTTGACATTGTACTGGAGGGGGTATAAACTCCTCTTCGAACGTGGCACGAAAGGTCGTCCACGAGATCGCCTCCTCTCCGTGATCAAATTGGAGAGATCGTCGATGCACGTTCCACCAATCGTGTGCGTTGAGGCGGAGCTGTAGTTGCGCGCAGGCGACGCGCTTATCTTCGGGGACCTCTAGCAGAGCGAAGTGATCTTCGAGCTCGGCTAGCCAATCTAGAGCTACCACTGGGTCCTCAGTCCCGTTGAACGGGGTATTGCAGACTTTCTTGAAATGGCCCAAGTTGAAGGCAGTCACGTCCTTCGGCCTTGGGATTTGAGGCGTCTCCACTTCAAGCACGGGCTGTTCCACCGGAGTCGTTGCTGTTGCGGCGGATTGGTTGGCAGCCAAAGTCTGAACGATCTGTTGCAGGGCATCTACCTGCTTCTGTTGGACTGAGAATCGGGTCTCTAGATTACTCTCGAGCTTGGCTTGGCGAGCATCGTCTCGTTGTCGTTACGATTCTAACATTTGTAGCACCCGCTCAAGCGGGTCGACTTGAGACATGTCTCGTTGGCTTCGAGAGCTTCCCGAATTGCCCGAACTGCTTTCTTGTGTTTCAATCGGTGGTTGCGCTGCAGATTGCGCTGGATCCATTCCTTCAAAAGAAGGTAAATTACATTAGGATCATAATGTATTATGGACTTATTGCATGAACGTATCTCATTTTGGCCTAGCGAGTTCAAGAGTTCGCACAGGAATTTGATCGTTAAAGGAACTTTTCCAGCACGAAGTCTAAGAAACTTTGAATCTGTGCTCTGATACCACTATGTCACGAACCAATTCCGTAGAATCACTTGAGGCGTCCCCCGAATCGTGACCGCCGTGCGGGCCTGGAGTTGCGCCCGCACAAGGCTTTAATGATTTGCATAGCAAGCACATATTCAGAGTACGCAGATAATTTGAAACACAGATTTGAAACATGGGAAAAGTTCTCTTTATTGATAATGAACATCTATTACAAACTCTTGAACGAGTTGGCTAATATGCCGAACGGCTTACAAAAGAGATGACTCAAAATGAGATAGCAGTCCTGTACATTACATCCCTTTGTAAACTCAAAACGATAAAGACCTCCAGGTTTGAGGATAGCTTTGCCACGGAGCTGTATTTTGTGTATGAAGAGTTGCAGCTCCTGTCTTCAAAATGCTTCAGGGGGCGCGGTGAAGATGCGCCAACAGTTGGACTGGATCGGGTAGACGACTTCGGCTCCTCGCTCGGTTCGCCTTGGTGCGGAGAACCTGTTTCAACGAGGGTCAGCATATCGAAACATGCTGGTGAAGGCGAGCTAGCCTGACTATACCATTCAACACGTTGCTTAGTGAAGCATGCATATTTGTGGGTTTCTATCTTGCCTTAATTCATTTACAAGTAAGCAGCATATAGAATTTACTGAAAATGAACGTGCCACCGTTCGGTGGATTTTATCTGACCGTCTGAATTACCTGCACAATACTTACCATGCCTTCCATGAAACGAAGACACAAGTTAGTATGCAACAGGTTTAAATATACACAGGGATCACTGGCTTAATGCCACAAAGGGACGGTTTATAGTCTCGGGACAAGGATGTTATGCAACGCAGGTGGCGAGCCCCGCTACATAGCACCCCGTCCATGACAAACGACTATACGAACTCTTCCGCCCGGATCGGATCGGCCCCAGTGCCCTGGCGGCCGTCCGCGGAAGCCAAAATACCTTGTGCACAAGTTGTCCGTGATCGAGCACATTTAGTTCGAATTATTTCATACGAATTTACAAACGAATTTCGAACGAATAGGAGCAAGCTCCATAGCCAAACAGTTTTGCATAGTCTTACTAACAATTTGTTTCATAACAAGCATATATTTCCATACTTAGCACGATTCATAGAACAGTTATAACCGATCTAGCATACAGGATGATAACCGTTTATAAGTTTAGTTTGGCAAGCAATATTTCAAGTCTATTCCCTTTATCTTGATCTCTTTTATTATTACTTGGTATCGTTTGATCGGGGCGAAGGAGTGAGGCTCGGAAGCAAGGCTAGCTAATCGGGTTGGTAGCCACTCACTTAGATTTTGGAAAGAAGAAGGAAAGAGGCGCTTTACGACTCCGTTCGCAAGCCACCTACTGCTCGTTCACCTGCACACGAACAGCTCGATTAATACTTCTTCCTCTCTTTCCAATCTCGGAATAGAAGTGCAAGTCAATGAACGAAAACAATGAAAACCATCGAAACCGCTCAAAGAAAACAAGCAAATTCCAAAACCAACTCAAAGCACGAAAGCAACAAGCGACATCGAAAACCGAGGCAATAAAAGATAGCAGCGGAGAGGTCCCTCCTGACTCTGCCGTTAAGCCGATCCTTGGGGCGCAGTCCACTGAATATGGGAATCGATTCCGAAGAAACAAATCCATAACGATGACGAGTTCTTAATTCAATCTATCCCGATCGAACGATACCGTCTTTGTGTTTCTTAGCCGCGCTCCTCGAATAGGAGGAACGGGGCGCTACAATGATGACATGCTCCAGTGTTCTATTTATTCCAATACTTCTATTTCCAGTATATCCATGCTCGTCAGTATTTCTTATTGCCAGTATTCCTATCTGTCTTGTGTTTCTTTACACTGTGCTATAGATTTTGTCAATATATGTGGAACTGCTGTTAGAGATGTATTTCGTTCCAATTCTGACTGGATATTTTTCCAGACTGTGACATAGAGGACTTGTTTCTGACATACTTGGAGACTGAATGCTATTGATTGCAGGTTAGATTATTTATTGTTGTTTAGACTTGTCTTGTACTTCATTTGTTTGCTTCGATATCTCATCGTGCTTTAGCTTATGTGATTAAGTATATTCCATATTATATTGTGATATCTGTGTCTCCTTATGGAGTTAGATATTCATGTGAGATTGATTAGATAGTTACATGACCTAGACAGTGTTCTACCGCCGATGCTGCGGCGTAGGCTGGACGTACCCACGCTCTCGTGTCCTATACCGGGTGCGGGTCGTGACACGTTTTTAGTGGTAGCCCATGCAGGTCAGACTTCGCAAGTTGTGCGATGTCGTGGTAGTGTGACGTCTTAGTTGTACTACTGCGTGCCTGCTATAGAATATAGGACATAGGATACTAGGATGAGAGAGGATACTCAATCACAATCTTTGAGAGATTTCTGGGACGACCCTTGAGAATCTCATTATAAATTCCAATTTAAATCCTTCCCCCTTGTTTTCGTCCGTTCTCACTTGTTGATATAGAGTTTGATTCTTGTTGACCAGTTGTTAAATTTAATTCTTGGTATCGTTGTTGAGTTTTAATTTCATATCGAGATAAATTTTACGGACTGAACTTTACGGTATTATCTGATGACATATGTTGACGAGGACAATGAGAAAGGTTAAACATCTACTTTGGTTATGGAACCTAAAGTTTATCGCAGCCATATTAGCTGTCGTGACGAGAACGTAGGAACCTGACTTGGATATACATACTGTAGTTATGAAACTTAGAGTCTCTCGTAGCCATACCGGTTGGCGTGGCGAAGATTCTAGATGACATGATTATAGAGTTGCATACCTTAGTTACGGAACCTGTCGTTTATCACTGGCGTGGCGAGGATTCTGAGTGTCATAATTTCTGACAGACGTGTACGATTATCAGGTTGCATCTTAAAATGGTTCTTAAAGTATCATCTCAAGACTTATCTATTTCCGTTATTACATGACTTTGTTCCATCGCTTCTTTTCTTTACTAGCAGTAAAGATACCTTCAGTCCTTGATCCAGTTCCTTTTTGAGCTTATTTTCTTTGAGGATTCCTTGTTAGTATGATAATTAGTGACTTGCAATTTTGATTGTGTCTTGTATTAGTTTGACCGAGTGTGACTTGTGAGTTTGTAAGTGTTTCTTAGTTGGACATGGGAGCAGTAGGCATTAACCTAGAGATACCCATAGCATAGTACCTTGTAGCAATAGTTCTATGATAGGTGTTATTATAATTAGTGTTGGTACTATAGAAAGAGGAGTAAGAGTATCCGTAATGGTTCCAAGAGTTAGTATCAGAGTCAGCATACCCGTCCTGGATAGTCATGAATTTATGTAATTTGATGATCTAAGTAAACAATTAAGTATCAAGGAATTGTGTTAAAAATTAATGGAGCATGATATTCAATTTGATGATTGATACTGGGTGTATCAAGAGTAAAGAAATGTATATGCATAAAGGTTTTAATGAGATGCCATGAGTAAAAAAATATCAAGATTGGTAATGAAAGTTGTGAAATATATCACATATTAGTTTAACAGGCTGTAAAAGATTTAAGAGATATGCTTATACATCAATTGAGATATGGAACCATATGCCTGCCTTTGAGAGTGAAGTGAAACAGTTGTATTATAAAAGGTGCAAGTAATCGTGAGTTCTAATAAGTTTGATGAGGTGCTCTAATAATAAAGCTAGTGTTACCATACCAAGAGTACTAATATTTTTATATCGAGGATTAGTTGAGCAAGGTGCTAATTATAGTAAGTACTTCGTGTGATGATAATTAGATTGGTGTACCAGTTAATATAGATAGAAAATCATTAGAGAAAATACGTGTGATGATAACTTTGATTATTGGGAGTTACAGTACAAGTAATTCGGGTAGTGCAAATTTCAGTACACAGTTGAGAATTGTAGACAATTGGTATATTGTGTGCACCTTGAGTATTAGAGACTGTGAGTATTATATGTATACTTGTGGATTTAAATTTATAATTTGAAGAGTGAGAATGAATTTTAATTTTTAAAGAATTTTTGAGGAGTTAAGATTTTATGTTATTAAAAATTTTGAGGATTCAAATTCAATAAACATAGTCAAAGCTATAAAGATTTTTGGAAGTGATTAAAATTTTATTTTGAATATTTGACTTTTGAGGAAAGTATATACATTTTATTTTAAATTGTTCGAGAAGTTAAATTTTGAGGATTTTATTTTGAGGATAAAATTTTATGATGGGTAAGAATGCGTATTAGTGGATGATGTGCATGTGTAAGGATCTGTTGACTTGAGCATGATTGAGATGGCACTGCAAACAGACTTGGGTGTCCATCTAGAGTTGTATTAGAATGAGTAGTACTTAGTATGGTGTGTTGCACTTAGTGTGCCCTTGAGTGATAAGAACAACTAGTATGAACAATTGCAGTTGGTACGAGAGCTAGCAGTGGATGTGCTAGTAGTACAAACAGTGGTACCTAAAAGAATAAGGGTATCAAACTTCAGATGCATCATTTGACCGATGATTATGTTAAGAGGTCCTTGGTATCATATTTTGGTATTAATGGACAGATGTGTGTAATGTGGATGTATCCATGGATATCTTGTGGACTGGTGATTAGTCGGTATGGATATCAGTATATAGAGATAGGAATTAGTGAGTGAATGTGCCAGAGTTAAGTATATATTAGAGGATTAAGATGTCCAAGTAATGGGTTAGAAGGCTATGTTCTGTTCTTTCCTCATATTCCTTTTCCATCTGTTTGTTTGATTGATTGATTCCTTAGTACCATAGCTTGTATCAATAATTTTCTTGTTAGAATATAGTTAGTAGTACACCCTAGCAGAGACTGTAATACCATGACAAAAGAGACCATAACCATGCATGTTCCCTCTAGATTGTATGTTGTATGACTGTAGGTAGATTTTTCATAGACTTTGATTGTTGGGGGTTTGACCGTAGTAAAGATTTATGAAGAGGTTATAATTTGACAAAGAGAGACAATGTGCCTTAAATTTTAAGGATAAAATATTGATTTAAATAAAGAGTGAGAATTAATATGGCGGAATTGACGATTTCGTTAAATCATTGATTTTTATGAAGATTAAGATATGATTGAATTTGTCATTAAAATTCGAGGAAATTAAGGAGATTATCATTATATCTATTGACTGCAGGATATAAATTTATATTTGAATGTATATGATATTTGAAGATTTCATAACTATTGTATTATTTGATTTTGTGTGGAAAAAGAAATCGAGGATTAAGATCACTAATGGATTAGTGTTCGATTTTAAATTTTTGGGATGAGGATTTAAATTTTATAAACATACATCAATTGAATTTAAATTTGAGGAGTAAGATGATTAATGGATTAGTGTTGAATTCAAATTTTGGGATAAGATTTTTTTTAATTTTTTTATAAATATGCATTGAAGGGATTTCAATTAAAGGATTGGATAGTAAATTTTGTATTTAGTGAGTTACTCAAAATTTGAGGAGTAAGATGATTAATGGGTTAGTATTTGAATACAAACTTTTTGGACGAGATTTTTAAATTTTATAAATATACATTGAGTGGATTTAAAATTAGAGGATTGAATATTAAGTTTTGTATTTAGTGATTAGCATAAAATTTTTGAGGAGATTTTGATAAGAATGGAATTTGATTTTTAATTTTAAAGGTTTGCGGGAATATAATACTTCTAGAATTTTAAAAAGTTGTGAAAAAATAATATGGATTAGTTCATGATTATATGATTTGATGAATTTAATTTTGATGGTAATAAATAAATAAATAAAACAATTGAGGATTTTAAATTTTGAGGACAATTTTTTTTTAAGGTGGGTAGACTTGTAACCTCCGTATCTTGAAATTCGTGCTTAAATGTTGTTATTAGGTTAATTTGGGGCTATTGAATTTTTTTTATAATTTTTAGTTAATTAAAAACTAGTAACACTAATTTTCTAGGACTTTGAAAATTTTATTTTATGTTCAAACTCAATTAAAAATATTCGAAACTTTTAATTTAGGTTCTAAATAGTCAAATATATTTTATAGAATTTGTTGGAAATTTTCTGATTATTTTTAGTATTTATTTTGAGTTAATTATGAAAAACTGAATTAAAAACTAATTTCTGAAAAAGAAAACCCCAAAGTAATTATTTTTGCCCAGTCAGCAAACAGGGGGCCCACTTGTCAGCCTCCGGCAGCGAACAGTGGAGGGCCCGCCTGTCAGTGACCGCGGGTTGGGTGTTGGTGAAGCCGAGCCGACCTCGAGCTGAGCCGAGCCGAGTCAGAGTTCGACTCGGACTCAGCTGAGCCGAGCCGCGAATGATTCGAACCGTCCGATTTGGGCGCGGCAGCGCGGATGGCTGCCACATGTCAACTCCGAGCGGCGGCTGCACTCTCTCTCTCCTCTATATATATATATTAGTTTAGTTATTTATTTTTAGGATTTTTCTTCAGCCGAATTTTGGAGAATTGCCATCTAGGGTTCCTTCATCTTCCAGAAGCCATTGCGCATAGCTCCGGACTCCAAACGAGGTCTAATTTTTTGTGTTAGAACGATATTGAGGTTAGATTTCTGATTATATAATTTTTTTCACAAAATTATTAGTATTAAATTCTGGATAATTCGTAGAGTACAGCATGTCCGAAAATAGACATGTTTCGATGTTTTCGCGATTCCGGGAGAACCAGGAATCAGAATCATGAACAATTTAAAGTTTCGGAAAGCTAATGTCTAGATCATTGACATATGTTTTTACCAGAATTTAATTCAAAGTATTTACATACTGTTAATTCTGTAGAACTCCTAGGTTAGAATTTAACCATTGGTGCACGATACGAAACTTGTATGTGCCATAATTCCCAAACGAATTTGAATTCGGACGAGCCATAAATTCCAGCATAATTTTGACACTGAAATCTACAGGAAATTATGCATAAAAGTTGAGTTTGTGTCGGTTGACTTTTCGATCAACAGATCGCCTCGATTTGCGTGCCATGAGTCTCGAGTTGATAAAATTCAGTTCCTTTGGACAAAATTTAGGAATTAACCTAAAAATTAGAATAATAAGATTAAAATAAGATTTTAGAGTAATTATTCCAGAATTAAATAAATTAAAATAAATTATCTTTTGACATGGTAAATTTATAATACATAGGTTATTTGGACTGTGACTTGGACTCTGATTCATACCAGCAGCAGGACCCCAGGCGAGTACATTCTCTGACAGTTTCCATTATGTTGATTATCTTTATAATTCTTGTTGTATAGCGTACATGACTCTGACACAGTTATTTACGCGAGTTGGCATCATTGAGACCTGTCACGAGGAGTCGTAATTGGAATCCATCGTGCTAGCTGGGGAAAATAGGGAAATATTAGTAGCTTATGTGATCATACCCAACTTTACATGCATCATAACTCACCCATACCTCACGTCGGTGCAGCCTGACCCTTACATGCCTCATCGCTGTTACATATGGTTAGCCGGACTTGTTGGGGATGATCGCTAATCAATGTAATGAGTCATATAGTCCCAAGCCAATCACATGATATACTGATATTTCACACACTTAGATAGATGATTCTTGACATGTATCTTGGTAGATTGATCTTGTATTTCTATATGTTCTAGTTATTGTTCTTATACGCACTTATATACCAGTTCATTGTTCTTGCGTGTACTTGTATTTCTATTTCATTGCTAGATGTACATTGATGATTGTCACGACCCAATTCCGTAGAATCACTTGAGGCGTCCCCCGAATCGTGACCGCCGTGCGGGCCTGGAGTTGCGCCCGCACAAGGCTTTAATGATTTGCATAGCAAGCACATATTCAGAGTACGCAGATAATTTGAAACACAGATTTGAAACATGGGAAAAGTTCTCTTTATTGATAATGAACATCTATTACAAACTCTTGAACGAGTTGGCTAATATGCCGAACGGCTTACAAAAGAGATGACTCAAAATGAGATAGCAGTCCTGTACATTACATCCCTTTATAAACTCAAAACGATAAAGACCTCCAGGCTGGAGGATAGCTTTGCCACGGAGCTGCATTTTGTGTATGAAGAGTTGCAGCTCCTGTCTTCAAAATGCTTCAGGGGGCGCGGTGAAGATGCGCCAACAGTTGGACTGGATCGGGTAGACGACTTCGGCTCCTCGCTCGGTTCGCCTTGGTGCGGAGAACCTGTTTCAACGAGGGTCAGCATATCGAAACATGCTGGTGAAGGCGAGCTAGCCTGACTATACCAATCAACACGTTGCTTAGTGAAGCATGCATATTTGTGGGTTTCTATCTTGCCTTAATTCATTTACAAGTAAGCAGCATATAGAATTTACTGAAAATGAACGTGCCACCGTTCGGTGGATTTTACCTGACCGTCTGAATTACCTGCACAATACTTACCATGCCTTCCCTGAAACGAAGACACAAGTTAGTATGCAACATGTTTAAATATACACAGGGATCACTGGCTTAATGCCACAAAGGGACGGTTTATAGTCTCGGGACAAGGATGTTATGCAACGCAGGTGGCGAGCCCCGCTACATAGCACCCCGTCCATGACAAACGACTATACGAACTCTTCCGCCCGGATCAGATCGGCCCCAGTGCCCTGGCGGCCGTCCGCGGAAGCCAAAATACCTTGTGCACAAGTTGTCCGTGATCGAGCACATTTAGTTCGAATTATTTCATACGAATTTACAAACGAATTTCGAACGAATAGGAGCAAGCTCCATAGCCAAACAGTTTTGCATAGTCTTACTAACAGTTTGTTTCATAACAAGCATATATTTCCATACTTAGCACGATTCATAGAACAGTTATAACCGATCTAGCATACAGGATGATAACCGTTTATAAGTTTAGTTTGGCAAGAAATATTTCAAGTCTATTCCCTTTATCTTGATCTCTTTTATTATTACTTGGTATCGTTTGATCGGGGCGAAGGAGTGAGGCTCGGAAGCAAGGCTAGCTAATCGGGTTGGTAGCCACTCACTTAGATTTTGGAAAGAAGAAGGAAAGAGGCGCTTCACGACTCCGTTCGCAAGCCACCTACTGCTCGTTCACCTGCACACGAACAGCTCGATTAATACTTCTTTCTCTCTTTCCAATCTCGGAATAGAAGTGCAAGTCAATGAACGAAAACAATGAAAACCATCGAAACCGCTCAAAGAAAACAAGCAAATCCCAAAACTAACTCAAAGCACGAAAGCAACAAGCGATATCGAAAACCGAGGCAATAAAAGATAGCAGCGGAGAGGTCCCTCCTGACTCTGCCGCTAAGCCGATCCTTGGGGCGCAGTCCACTGAATATGGGAATCGATTCTGAAGAAACAAATCCATAACGAGGACGAGTTCTTAATTCAATCTATCCCGATCGAACGATACCGTCTTTGTGTTTCTTAGCCGCGCTCCTCGAATAGGAGGAACGGGGCGCTACATCCTACCCAACCAATTGGAAGTTTCGTCCCGAAACTTAGGAATAGAACCAACCGTTAGGGATTATTTTGTTGCTGGCGGCGATCCGGGAGCGGTCAGTTTTGAATCAGGTGTCCGTTGCCGCCACTGTTGTAACAAGACCCATTCTTCAAGTAACAATTAACGATGGTGTGCCCCGGCCTGTGGCAGTGCTCACAACGCACTCCAGCATTTGTCTTGTTCCGACCACCATTGTTTCGTCGCTTTGCAGCGTTGTTTCCTCCATCGTTGCCTTGGCGTTTGTGATTGTAGGTATGCACATCGCCGGTGGAAACGTGAGGATACTGCGGTTCCAGAGATAAAGCGTGATTCATGACTTCACGCATTGTTCCATACTGATTATTGGAGACGTGCGCATGGATGGCAGGGCGCAAACCGCCTTCAAACCTTCTGGCTCGACTCGCTGCATCAGGTAAATAGGCCCTTACGAATTTTGAGAGTCGGTTGAATTCGGCGGAGTACTGCTTCACAGTCAAACTGCCCTGCCTCAGTTGCACGAAATCATTCTCCATTTGACATTGTACTGGAGGGGGTATAAACTCCTCTTCGAACGCGGCACGAAAGGTCGTCCACGAGATCGCCTCCTCTCCGTGATCAAATTGGAGAGATCGTCGATGCACGTTCCACCAATCGTGTGCGTTGAGGCGGAGCTGTAGTTGCGCGCAGGCGACGCGCTTATCTTCGGGGACCTCTAGCAGAGCGAAGTGATCTTCGAGCTCGGCTAGCCAATCTAGAGCTACCACTGGGTCCTCAGTCCCGTTGAACGGGGTATTGCAGACTTTCTTGAAATGGCCCAAGTTGAAGGCAGTCACGTCCTTCGGCCTTGGGATTTGAGGCATCTCCACTTCAAGCACGGGCTGTTCCACCGGAGTCGTTGCTGTTGCGGCGGATTGGTTGGCAGCCAAAGTCTGAACGATCTGTTGCAGGGCATCTACCTGCTTCTGTTGGACTGAGAATCGGGTCTCTAGATTACTCTCGAGCTTGGCTTGGCGAGCATCGTCTCGTTGTCGTTGCGATTCTAACATTTGTAGCACCCGCTCAAGCGGGTCGACTTGAGACATGTCTCGTTGGCTTCGAGAGCTTCCCGAATTGCCCGAACTGCTTTCTTGTGTTTCAATCGGTGGTTGCGCTGCAGATTGCGCTGGATCCATTCCTTCAAAAGAAGGTAAATTACATTAGGATCATAATGTATTATGGACTTATTGCATGAACGTATCTCATTTTGGCCTAGCGAGTTCAAGAGTTCGCACAGGAATTTGATCGTTAAAGGAACTTTCCCAGCACGAAGTCTAAGGAACTTTGAATCTGTGCTCTGATACCACTATGTCACGACCCAATTCCGTAGAATCACTTGAGGCGTCCCCCGAATCGTGACCGCCGTGCGGGCCTGGAGTTGCGCCCGCACAAGG
This sequence comes from Iris macrosiphon, assembly GCA_036927795.1. Taxonomy (NCBI): domain Eukaryota; kingdom Viridiplantae; phylum Streptophyta; class Magnoliopsida; order Asparagales; family Iridaceae; genus Iris; species Iris macrosiphon. The sequence goes on along the minus strand of JAYESA010000004.1, from coordinate 228,186,257 downwards.
CTTTAATGATTTGCATAGCAAGCACATATTCAGAGTACGCAGATAATTTGAAACACAGATTTGAAACATGGGAAAAGTTCTCTTTATTGATAATGAACATCTATTACAAACTCTTGAACGAGTTGGCTAATATGCCGAACGGCTTACAAAAGAGATGACTCAAAATGAGATAGCAGTCCTGTACATTACATCCCTTTGTAAACTCAAAACGATAAAGACCTCCAGGTTGGAGGATAGCTTTGCCACGGAGCTGCATTTTGTGTATGAAGAGTTGCAGCTTCTGTCTTCAAAATGCTTCAGGGGGCGCGGTGAAGATGCGCCAACAGTTGGACTGGATCGGGTAGACGACTTCGGCTTCTCGCTCGGTTCGCCTTGGTGCGGAGAACCTGTTTCAACGAGGGTCAGCATATCGAAACATGCTGGTGAAGGCGAGCTAGCCTGACTATACCATTCAACACGTTGCTTAGTGAAGCATGCATATTTGTGGGTTTCTATCTTGCCTTAATTCATTTACAAGTAAGCAGCATATAGAATTTACTGAAAATGAACGTGCCACCGTTCGGTGGATTTTACCTGACCGTCTGAATTACCTGCACAATACTTACCATGCCTTCCCTGAAACGAAGACACAAGTTAGTATGCAACAGGTTTAAATATACACAGGGATCACTGGCTTAATGCCACAAAGGGACGGTTTATAGTCTCGGGACAAGGATGTTATGCAACGCAGGTGGCGAGCCCCGCTACATAGCACCCCGTCCATGACAAACGACTATACGAACTCTTCCGCCCGGATCGGATCGGCCCCAGTGCCCTGGCGGCCGTCCGCGGAAGCCAAAATACCTTGTGCACAAGTTGTCCGTGATCGAGCACATTTAGTTCGAATTATTTCATACGAATTTACAAACGAATTTCGAACGAATAGGAGCAAGCTCCATAGCCAAACAGTTTTGCATAGTCTTACTAACAGTTTGTTTCATAACAAGCATATATTTCCATACTTAGCACGATTCATAGAACAGTTATAACCGATCTAGCATACAGGATGATAACCGTTTATAAGTTTAGTTTGGCAAGCAATATTTCAAGTCTATTCCCTTTATCTTGATCTCTTTTATTATTACTTGGTATCGTTTGATCGGGGCGAAGGAGTGAGGCTCGGAAGCAAGGCTAGCTAATCGGGTTGGTAGCCACTCACTTAGATTTTGGAAAGAAGAAGGAAAGAGGCGCTTCACGACTCCGTTCGCAAGCCATCTACTGCTCGTTCACCTGCACACGAACAGCTCAATTAATACTTCTTCCTCTCTTTCCAATCTCGGAATAGAAGTGCAAGTCAATGAACGAAAACAATGAAAACCATCGAAACCGCTCAAAGAAAACAAGCAAATCCCAAAACCAACTCAAAGCACGAAAGCAACAAGCGACATCGAAAACCGAGGCAATAAAAGATAGCAGCGGAGAGGTCCCTCCTGACTCTGCCGTTAAGCCGATCCTTGGGGCGCAGTCCACTGAATATGGGAATCGATTCCGAAGAAACAAATCCATAACGAGGACGAGTTCTTAATTCAATCTATCCCGATCGAACGATACCGTCTTTGTGTTTCTTAGCCGCGCTCCTCGAATAGGAGGAACGGGGCGCTACAATGATGACATGCTCCAGTGTTCTATTTATTCCAATACTTCTATTTCCAGTATATCCATGCTCGTCAGTATTTCTTATTGCCAGTATTCCTATCTGTCTTGTGTTTCTTTACACTGTGCTATAGATTTTGTCAATATATGTGGAACTGCTGTTAGAGGTGTATTTCGTTCCAATCCTGACTGGATATTTTTCCAGACTGACATAGAGGACTTGTTTCTGACATACTTGGAGACTGAATGCTATTGATTGCAGGTTAGATTATTTATTGTTGTTTAGACTTGTCTTGTACTTCATTTGTTTGCTTCGATATCTCATCGTGCTTTAGCTTATGTGATTAAGTATATTCCATATTATATTGTGATATCTGTGTCTCCTTATGGAGTTAGATATTCATGTGAGATTGATTAGATAGTTACATGACCTAGACAGTGTTCTACCGCCGATGCTGCGGCGTAGGCTGGACGTACCCACGCTCTCGTGTCCTATACCGGGTGCGGGTCGTGACACGTTTTTAGTGGTAGCCCATGCAGGTCAGACTTCGCAAGTTGTGCGATGTCGTGGTAGTGTGACGTCTTAGTTGTACTACTGCGTGCCTGCTATAGAATATAGGACATAGGATACTAGGATGAGAGAGGATACTCAATCACAATCTTTGAGAGATTTCTGGGACGACCCTTGAGAATCTCATTATAAATTCCAATTTAAATCCTTCCCCCTTGTTTTCGTCCGTTCTCACTTGTTGATATAGAGTTTGATTCTTGTTGACCAGTTGTTAAATTTAATTCTTGGTATCGTTGTTGAGTTTTAATTTCATATCGAGATAAATTTTACGGACTGAACTTTACGGTATTATCTGATGACATATGTTGACGAGGACAATGAGAAAGGTAAAACATCTACTTTGGTTATGGAACCTAGAGTTTATCGCAGCCATATTAGCTGTCGTGACGAGAACGTAGGAACCTGACTTGGATATACATACTGTAGTTATGAAACTTAGAGTCTCTCGTAGCCATACCGGTTGGCGTGGCGAAGATTCTAGATGACATGATTATAGAGTTGCATACCTTAGTTACGGAACCTGTCGTTTATCGCATCTATGCTTACTGGCGTGGCGAGGATTCTGAGTGTCATGATTTCTGACAGACGTGTACGATTATCAGGTTGCATCTTAAAATGGTTCTTAAAGTATCATCTCAAGACTTATCTATTTCCGTTATTACATGACTTTGTTCCATCGCTTCTTTTCTTTACTAGCAGTAAAGATACCTTCAGTCCTTGATCCAGTTCCTTTTTGAGCTTATTTTCTTTGAGGATTCCTTGTTAGTATGATAATTAGTGACTTGCAATTTTGATTGTGTCTTGTATTAGTTTGACCGAGTGTGACTTGTGAGTTTGTAAGTGTTTCTTAGTTGGACATGGGAGCAGTAGGCATTAATCTAGAGATACCCATAGCATAGTACCTTGTAGCAATAGTTCTATGATAGGTGTTATTATAATTAGTGTTGGTACTATAGAAAGAGGAGTAAGAGTATCCGTAATGGTTCCAAGAGTTAGTATCAGAGTCAGCATACCCGTCCTGGATAGTCATGAATTTATGTAATTTGATGATCTATGTAAACAATTAAGTATCAAGGAATTGTGTTAAAAATTAATGGAGCATGATATTCAATTTGATGATTGATACTGGGTGTATCAAGAGTAAAGAAATGTATATGCATAAAGGTTTTAATGAGATGCCATGAGTAAAAAAATATCAAGATTGGTAATGAAAGTTGTGAAATATATCACATATTAGTTTAACAGGCTGTAAAAGATTTAAGAGATATGCTTATACATCAATTGAGATATGGAACCATATGCCTGCCTTTGAGAGTGAAGTAAAACAGGTGTATTATAAAAGGTGCAAGTAATCGTGAGTTCTAATAAGTTTGATGAGGTGCTCTAATAATAAAGCTAGTGTTACCATACCAAGAGTACTAATATTTTTATATCGAGGATTAGTTGAGCAAGGTGCTAATAATAGTAAGTACTTCGTGTGATGATAATTAGATTGGTGTACCAGTTAATATAGATAGAAAATCATTAGAGAAAATACGTGTGATGATAACTTTGATTATTGGGAGTTACAGTACAAGTAATTCGGGTAGTGCAAATTTCAGTACACAGTTGAGAATTGTAGACAATTGGTATATTGTGTGCACCTTGAGTATTAGAGACTGTGAGTATTATATGTATACTTGTGGATTTAAATTTATAATTTGAAGAGTGAGAATGAATTTTAATTTTTAAAGAATTTTTGAGGAGTTAAGATTTTATGTTATTAAAAATTTTGAGGATTCAAATTCAATAAACATAGTCAAAGCTATAAAGATTTTTGGAAGTGATTAAAATTTTATTTTGAATATTTGACTTTTGAGGAAAGTATATACATTTTATTTTAAATTGTTCGAGAAGTTAAATTTTGAGGATTTTATTTTGAGGATAAAATTTTATGATGGGTAAGAAATGCGTATTAGTGGATGATGTGCATGTGTAAGGATCTGTTGACTTGAGCATGATTGAGATGGCACTGCAAACAGACTTGGGTGTCCATCTAGAGTTGTATTAGAATGAGTAGTACTTAGTATGGTGTGTTGCACTTAGTGTGCCCTTGAGTGATAAGAACAACTAGTATGAACAATTGCAGTTGGTACGAGAGCTAGCAGTGGATGTGCTAGTAGTACAAACAGTGGTACCTAAAAGAATAAGGGTATCAAACTTCAGATGCATCATTTGACCGATGATTATGTTAAGAGGTCCTTGGTATCATATTTTGGTATTAATGGACAGATGTGTGTAATGTGGATGTATCCATGGATATCTTGTGGACTGGTGATTAGTCGGTATGGATATCAGTATATAGAGATAGGAATTAGTGAGTGAATGTGCCAGAGTTAAGTATATATTAGAGGATTAAGATGTCCAAGTAATGGGTTAGAAGGCTATGTTCTGTTCTTTCCTCATATTCCTTTTCCATCTGTTTGTTTGATTGATTGATTCCTTAGTACCATAGCTTGTATCAATAATTTTCTTGTTAGAATATAGTTAGTAGTACACCCTAGCAGAGACTGTAATACCATGACAAAAGAGACCATAACCATGCATGTTCCCTCTAGATTGTATGTTGTATGACTGTAGGTAGATTTTTCATAGACTTTGATTGTTGGGGGTTTGACCGTAGTAAAGATTTATGAAGAGGTTATAATTTGACAAAGAGAGACAATGTGCCTTAAATTTTAAGGATAAAATATTGATTTAAATAAAGAGTGAGAATTAATATGGCGGAATTGACGATTTCGTTAAATCATTGATTTTTATGAAGATTAAGATATGATTGAATTTGTCATTAAAATTCGAGGAAATTAAGGAGATTATCATTATATCTATTGACTGCAGGATATAAATTTATATTTGAATGTATATGATATTTGAAGATTTCATAACTATTGTATTATTTGATTTTGTGTGGAAAAAGAAATCGAGGATTAAGATCACTAATGGATTAGTGTTCGATTTTAAATTTTTGGGATGAGGATTTAAATTTTATAAACATACATCAATTGAATTTAAATTTGAGGAGTAAGATGATTAATGGATTAGTGTTGAATTCAAATTTTGGGATAAGATTTTTTTTAATTTTTTTATAAATATGCATTGAAGGGATTTCAATTAAAGGATTGGATAGTAAATTTTGTATTTAGTGAGTTACTCAAAATTTGAGGAGTAAGATGATTAATGGGTTAGTATTTGAATACAAACTTTTTGGACGAGATTTTTAAATTTTATAAATATACATTGAGTGGATTTAAAATTAGAGGATTGAATATTAAGTTTTGTATTTAGTGATTAGCATAAAATTTTTGAGGAGATTTTGATAAGAATGGAATTTGATTTTTAATTTTAAAGGTTTGCGGGAATATAATACTTCTAGAATTTTGAAAAGTTGTGAAAAAATAATATGGATTAGTTCATGATTATATGATTTGATGAATTTAATTTTGATGGTAATAAATAAATAAATAAAACAATTGAGGATTTTAAATTTTGAGGACAATTTTTTTTTAAGGTGGGTAGACTTGTAACCTCCGTATCTTGAAATTCGTGCTTAAATGTTGTTATTAGGTTAATTTGGGGCTATTGAATTTTTTTTATAATTTTTAGTTAATTAAAAACTAGTAACACTAATTTTCTAGGACTTTGAAAATTTTATTTTATGTTCAAACTCAATTAAAAATATTCGAAACTTTTAATTTAGGTTCTAAATAGTCAAATATATTTTATAGAATTTGTTGGAAATTTTCTGATTATTTTTAGTATTTATTTTGAGTTAATTATGAAAAACTGAATTAAAAACTAATTTCTGAAAAAGAAAACCCCAAAAGTAATTATTTCTGCCCAGTCAGCAAACAGGGGGCCCACTTGTCAGCCTCCGGCAGCGAACAGTGGAGGGCCCGCCTGTCAGTGACCGCGGGTTGGGTGTTGGTGAAGCCGAGCCGACCTCGAGCTGAGCCGAGCCGAGTCAGAGTTCGACTCGGACTCAGCTGAGCCGAGCCGCGAATGATTCGAACCGTCCGATTTGGGCGCGGCAGCGCGGATGGCTGCCACATGTCAACTCCGAGCGGCGGCTGCACTCTCTCTCTCCTCTCTATATATATATTAGTTTAGTTATTTATTTTTAGGATTTTTCTTCAGCCGAATTTTGGAGAATTGCCATCTAGGGTTCCTTCATCTTCCAGAAGCCATTGCGCATAGCTCCGGACTCCAAACGAGGTCTAGTTTTTTGTGGTAGAACGATATTGAGGTTAGATTTCTGATTATATAATTTTTTTCACAAAATTATTAGTATTAAATTCTGGATAATTCGTAGAGTACAGCATGTCCGAAAATAGACATGTTTCGATGTTTTCGCGATTCCGGGAGAACCAGGAATCAGAATCATGAACAATTTAAAGTTTCGGAAAGCTAATGTCGAGATCATTGACATATGTTTTTACCAGAATTTAATTCAAAGTATTTACATACTGTTAATTCTGTAGAACTCCTAGGTTAGAATTTAACCATTGGTGCACGATACGAAACTTGTATGTGCCATAATTCCCAAACGAATTTGAATTCGGACGAGCCATAAATTCCAGCATAATTTTGACACTGAAATCTACAGGAAATCATGCATAAAAGTTGAGTTTGTGTCGGTTGACTTTTCGATCAACAGATCGCCTCGATTTGCGTGCCATGAGTCTCGAGTTGATAAAATTCAGTTCCTTTGGACAAAATTTAGGAATTAACCTAAAAATTAGAATAATAAGATTAAAATAAGATTTTAGAGTAATTATTCCAGAATTAAATAAATTAAAATAAATTATCTTTTGACATGGTAAATTTATAATACATAGGTTATTTGGACTGTGACTTGGACTCTGATTCATACCTGCAGCAGGACCCCAGATGAGTACATTCTCTGACAGTTTCCATTACGTTGATTATCTCTATAATCCTTGTTGTATAGCGTACATGACTCTGACACGGGTATTTACACGAGTTGGCATCATTGAGACATGTCACGAGGAGTCGTGATTGGAATCCATCGTACTAGCTAGGGAAAATGGAGAAATATTAGTAGCTTATGTGATCATACCCAACTTTACATACATCATAGCTCACCCACACCTCACGTCGGTGCAGCCTAACCCTTACATGCCTCATCGCTGTTACATATGGTTAGCCGAACTTGTTGGGGATGATCGCTAATCAATGTAATGAGTCATATAGTCCCAAGCCGATCACATGATATACTGATATTTCACACACTTAGATAGATGATTCTTGACATGTATCTTGGTAGATTGATCTTGTATTTCCACATGTTGTAGTTATTGTTCTTGTACGCACTTATATACCAGTTCATTATTCTTGCGTGTACTTGTATTTCTATTTCATTGCTAGATGTACATTGATGATGACATGCTCCAGTGTTCCATTTATTCCAATAATTCTATTTCCAGTATATCCATACTCGTCAGTATTTTTTATTGCCAGTATTCCTATCTGTCTTGTATTTCTTTACACTGTGCTATAGATTTTGTCAATATATGTGGAACTGCTGTTAGAGGTGTATTTCGTTCCAATCCTGACTGGATATTTTTTCCAGACTGTGACATAGAGGACTTGTTTTCGACATACTTGGAGACTGAATGCTATTGATTGCAGGTTAGATTATTTATTGTTGTTTAGACTTGTCTTATACTTCATTTGTTTGCTTCGATATCTCATCGTGCTTTAGCTTATGTGATTGAATATATTCCATATTATATTATGATATCTGTGTCTCCTTATGGAGTTGGATATTCATGTGAGATTGATTAGATAGTTACATGACCTAGACATCGTTCTACCGCCGATGCTGCGGCGTAGGCTGGACGTACCCACGCTCTCGTGCCCTATACCGGGTGCGGGTCCTGACAGATTTCAAGCTTGTGGACCATAATTTGGGGGTCCAACCCTGGCATGTCTTTATAACTTCCGACAAAGACATCGATGTACTCCCTGATGAGCTATAGTAGGGATTCTCAATCCTCATCGGACAGACTTTTGCTGATGAAGTTAGATTTAGGGGAGGATTCGTAACCTAGATTGATTTATATGACTTCATCCTCAGTGGAAGGTTCTCGTTATTCGAACCACATCTCCCATTGTGCGTCTAGGTGTTGGGCCCATGGTTCTACTTTAAAGAGTTCAGGTGGATCCTCATCGTCTTTCTCAGGGTCAGCTGACACTATGTTTGCAGATAATGTTTGTTTGAGAATCTTCTCGATACTGATATCGGAGTCCCAAGAGGAAGATTCTGAAGAATGCTATTGTAACTGATCTTCTTCATTCGAACCTTCGGGGGTTGTGGGAGGCCTGACGTACCCTAAGCCATGCTTGATCTTATGGTAGTAATCCTCGAGCTTTCCTGCAGGAACTTGCAGAGACAGGGGCAGCTGTCGTCCTTTGCCATAGTTCAAGACCTTGGCGGCTTTCAGATCATATCCCATCTTCTAGATGATGAGCTTGGTTTGAGAACTGTACCGATGTTGTGGTATTTTGCCGGTATCAAGGTCTGGCTCCAATTTCTCTGGGACGAAAGATTGGAGACTTGCCACTCTGTCGAAGATGATGAGTTTGTCTCCCCTCTTCCTTGCTAAAACTATGAAGTAGGAGTTCTGACTGGCGAGAATCAGGTTGACAACATAGATGGAAGTCACCTGTGTATGCAGGTGCAAGCCTTAACAGTGCTCCATGATGCGACATCCGAAAGTTCAAAGATAGCCCTTTATTGATAAAATAAGGGATCTCGTCCTCATGAATTATATCATCGAGAGAAGGGACGTTAGCATGAGCGGCTACGTACTCTTCCAGTTCTTCCTTCCCGAGATCTACCCCAGTACGAGCGACGACTTTGGCGGTATCCTGTGCAGCTTTACCATTAGGGGTTCGGAAGTATGGGCAGGTGCCGGATCTTCCTTCAGTGGTCGAATCGGTCTATGAAGGCGAACGACCATAAGTTCAGGTGCCTTCCTGTGTAGTTTTACCATGAGGGAAGGGGTTGTGTCAGGAGTGCTTGCTTTGATATGGACTTTTAAGAGCTCGTCCGATGTTGTCCCAGTCGCTGCCTCATCGTCGTCATCATTGCCACCTTCATCTTAGTGGACTTGTTTGTAGAGGATCGAGTCAGAGAAATAGGCTTCGACCCCTTTGAATGGATCAACATCATCAAATTATGTCTTGACGATGCCGTTATTATCTACGTATTTCAAGCACTGTTGCAAGGTCGATGGTACGATCATGTACTGGTGTATCTATGTATGTCCCAACATGATGTTGTAAGATACGTCTACATCTATAACGTAGTAGGTGACATCTGTTTTTAAGTCGATGATCTGATATTTCAACCGAATCTTTCCCAGAGGTAGCTCATTCTAGCATTAAAGCCACTGATGGCAATATTGGTTGCTGCCAGGCGATGCATCGGGATTTCCAAGGTCTGAAGCAGACTCCACAGGATGATACTGATTGACGAGCAGGGGTCATTGTGCATCCGGTCCACCTTGATGATGCTGATGTACCATGTGTAATACAGATGATGATCATCTCGAATCTTTTTCAGCAACATATCTTGTTGCGAGATCGTGATGTTGGGTATCGCCTGCATGACATTATTGCAGTGGGGGCATGCGACATGATCCTCATCTGGCGGCTTGACTTGCACAAGGTAGGTGTCGGCATTCTGCAATGCCTCACTTAGAGCAACCCGAGTGTCTTTGGAGAGTCGAAGAAGCTCGAATAGCAACAACTTCGCTGGAGTATTGGCCAGTTGTGCCAAGATATCAAAGTTGTAGGGCTTCTCCAGCCCCTGAGTGGTATCTTTATGCAATGGTTTATCAAAGTAGATTTCTTTCTGCTTGGACTTGTCCGCTGCCAGAGGCTGGAATGGACCCGGATCAGACGTTGCAGGTGCAGTGACTGGGAGTTCACCATCGTTAGGGGTTTCTTACTCTCGTTGGTACGCTAGACCTGACCTTATTGTTTCCGTTACAGCTTTTTCGGAAGGGAGAGAAATCGTGTAGCAGGACTTGGATTTCTTGCCCTTGGAGGGTTTTACCTACTGCATCAAGTCTGGAGCTAGGTCCGGACGAACCCATATGACCTCCCCCCCGTGATGTGGTGAGAGGTATCAGCCCGGCTGTTTGATCATGAGCTAGTGGGAGATTGACAACCTACATTGTTGCCCAGGGAATCGAGATTACTCCATCCCGGGCTTCCGTCACCGGGAAGTTGCCAAACTGGAGAGATACCAAGTTTGCGGTAACTATCTTGTCATTAAAGTCCAAGATGAGAGCTTTGGTGTCGAGCAGACGCTAGATATACCACTTCAGTGTGTAGCAATCCCGTATTTTATGGTGGACATATCGATAGTAGTGGCAGTACTTTGGGTTATTCATATTGACTGCCTCCACATGGCGCTTGATGTTGGGGAGCCAAAGCTTGTTTTCCTTCATCAGTATGTCAAAGATTGCCATGACGTCATCATCCTCGAAGGAATAAGTTTCCTTCATTTTTGGAGCCTCTACGGGATTTTGCTCAGGCTTCTTGGTTATATTGGCTACAAGAGACTGCTTTTTCTTGCTATCCCGGGCATTATTACCGTTGTTGCTGCTGCTTTTGTAAGGGCGCTTTCCCCTATCATCAGCGATGGAGATCTGTATTCCCAAGAGGTGGGCATCCTTCACCTTCTTCTCAATACCGACAACATTTATGATGAACGTTGTCCAGTCTTTAAAATGAGAGTCTCCCATACAGAGTCTGACTATAGGGAGGAGATTTCTCCGGCAAGTGTCCATCAGTGTGAACTCATGGTTACCAAGGGGTAACTTTAGCGTCGTTTGCCTATACCGCTCAATGTACTCCCGTACAGACTCTTTCTCTCTTTGCAAGATGTCTATTAGAGAGGACATAGTCATGTCATTTCCTCCGTAGTAGAACCGAATGAGGAAAAGACCTTTAAGATCATCGAACAACAAGATGCAGTTGTCCTGGAGGCTGTAGAACTAATCGAAGGCTATTCCAGACAATGTCCCGACAAAGAGCTTGGTTAAGAGGGCATCATTGTGAGGCAGATGTTTCGTTTCCATCTTGAAGTAACTCATGAATTGGCGGAGAGATGTCTTCCCATCAAACAGAGTCAAGTTGAAGGGCTTGTAGTTGGGAGGGTACGGTATATCTCTCCACTCGAAGAAATATGGTTGTCGAATCCTGAGCTCGCACAGTGAGTCCTAATTGCCCACTGAGTCTAGGAGGGCCCGTATTTCCTATACCTCCCGTATTGCTTCCCAAGCTTCATCGACTGCGGAAGGAGCAGACAATCCGGGTAGGGGATGATTGTCGTCAGCGGGTGGATCGATTGCATTTGAATCCCTATTTTTCTCGGGGTCCAGGCCTGCTTGACCAGAGGCCCTTGCTGGTTTTGAGGCTATATTTGCCTTGATCTCTAACATTGTTTGAGTGAAGGCCTACATTGATGCGCTCATGGTTTGCATCATGACCTCGAGGGTCTCGAGGCACTGTCGATCGTTGGGACCTTCGTGATTGTCCCCTGCCATGTATGTCATTCTCACATGGGGAGAAATGGATGGGACGGTGGACGTCGTACTTTTTGTCTCAAACTCTTGTCGTAAATAGTCATCTAGAAAAGTAGGTAGTGTCGCATCCTCTTCGGACTCAGAGGGAACACTACCCCTAGCGTAAGAAGTTGCGTCCACTTGATGAGACTGGCTACCTCCGAGGATCTCAGCATCTGTTCCTTGAAAATCTTCGTCTTCTCGGAATACCAGATTGTCATAGAGGTCTGGGGGATTACAACCCCCAGCTTGTGTGGCTATGTGAAGTCCTAAAGAAGAACTACCCTCAACGGCTGACAGCTTCTTCTTTGAGCGGGTGCTCACCTTTCGCGAGTTTCGCTACCTGTTCTCATTGGATCCGTCTTCTTAACTCGCTGGACGAGAGCGATGGACTGGAGGTGCTGGACTTCCGATCTCCCCTTTTGGAGGGAGCCTTTCGAGCAGAATAACATGAGGAGAAGGGCAGCTCCTCTGCCTCTTGTGCTTGCACCTGTTCTCCGGGTTGCAGCTGGGTGGGTGCCTTTGGTTGCTGCTACTGGAATGTCGTCTGCCTTTTTGCAGTTGCTACTGCTTTGTTACAACATCAGTAATGCCCTGAGGAGGATACTTTATATGCCGTAATTGTTTCTCTCACTTTGCGCTTGTGGTTGATCATGTTGCGCAAGTCGAACGAGGGCTGATTCACCTTTGAATTCTCCTTATGAGCCCGGGTAAATCGAGCACACAGATGCATAGGTGTTGACTTTACTTCCTGACCTGGGGTTCATACAAGAACTTGCCCCAGGTGGCTAATGGAAGACTTTTTAAACTGACCATGTCTAATTGCCACTACAGGCTGGACGCATGGGTCGGTTCTGTACAACTTTCCATCAGGGATACATATTACAGTTAGCGGTGCCTGATGATGGTCGGTCGAATGAGCAATTGTTTGAACTTGGCTAGCTCGCATTGCCCTAGACGTCTTCGTCGTAGCACGCACGGGTGCGTAGTATGAAGAGTCCAAGTTCACATCTTTTCCTTTCTCAGCAAGGCGGATGGAGTCAGCGCTGCGTGAGAGTCGGTCGAAGACAAAACTTCTGCTATTATGATGGCCGCATGTGGCCATTTGCCTGCGGCTGTCCATCAGTGCCAAGAGTCCTCCTTATGCGACTTTTGTTATGGCTGCATGGTACGTGTCTTAGCACTCAAAATCCTGGCATCATAGTATTTTCCTTTGCCAGAGAACAAGTGCCGAGCACTTTTCTTGTCAGAAAAGGCTGCCGCATGAGAGGTGGACGCATAATGTACGGTCCCTGCGGCAGAGAGAGACAGTGAGAGTATGCTCCGCAGTTGGGTGAGGCACAACAGCCTTTGCAACCCATATCCTGCGGGACTTCAGGTGCTGAGCACTTTTTTGTTAGAGGAGGCTGTTGCATGAGAGGTTGACACATAATGTGTGGTCCCTACGACGGAGAGAGAGAGAGAGAGAGAGAGAGACGTTGTAGAAGCATGAAAAATACGCTCAAAAGCTATACGCAGCATTTTAATGCTGGACAGCGTAAAATATGGCTTCAGAGCCATCAGCGTATAAAAGAGCTTTTTCGCTGAGCACGGCGTAAAATATAAGCTCAAGGACTATCCGCGTAAGTGCATTACGTCAAGGCTGCTTCAGCATAAAAGAGGGCGATATATCGCCTTTATGGCGTAAAACTCATCCGCTCTTAATGCAGCATTGAAGTATACGAGGAATGCTTCGTATTCCCCGAAATGAACCTGTCAAATCATGCAGTGAACCTGACGTCTGACTCCGGACAAAGAGTACTGCATGACTACCTAGGCGACGGCTATAATGATGGCAGATCTTCGAGACACGCCTCTACATTTAATGCGTAGGATAATGGCAGATCTCTGCATTTAATGCAAGAGATTTGATTAAATGTCACCGAACCATCGTTTAGTGACATCTCCTTGGCGTAAACTGCTTCTATGCAGATAAAGGAATACGTTGTCTAGTTTTACACAGGCAGATGTGAGCTGTTTACGCTCCGCAGAAGACAAACAGACTGCCACGTTAAAAGCTGCTCTCCGTACAGGGCTCGAGGCACGTCTCTGCATTTAATGTGCAGAATAATGGCAGGTCTTTATGACACGTCTCTGCATTTAATGAGCGAAATGACGGCAGATCCTCGAGGCACGCCTCTGCATTTAATACGCAGGATGATGGCGGATCTCTGCATTTAATGCGAGAGATTTGATTATATCTCCAAAAGCCGTAATCACTCTTGCACGTTACGACACTCGGCTTCTACGCCATGGTGACAGTCATCGGCTTCTACGCCAACCTTTTTTACGCGAGGGATAACTACCTACGTGGCTTTTACGCCGTGATCTTCGCATCAGTTATACGCATTGTCTCTTAAAGGGACATGCGTCACACGCTCATTCAAAAGGTCATTTATACACGGGCAACGATTATTGTAACCATCGTGTAAAAGGGTGCTGTACTTTCCACTACTCGGTTTCTACGCCGACTGGGTGGTCACTGTCACTAAAACTCTATAAATAGAGACCTCTATCAACAGAGGTCCAGGGTCGAAGAATAGATCAAAGGTCGAAGAACAAGGTGGAAGAATAGATCAAAGGTCGAAGAACAAGGTCGAAAAATAGATTAAAGGTCGACGAAAATTGGAGAGAGAGAGATCAGGGGTCGAAGACTTGGAGCTGAAGAACCAAGGGTTGAAGAGTCCTTGAGAGAGGAGAATCCAGAGCTCAAGCAAAGAGTAGTGATCGACGACTTTGGCATCGAGCATCCACTCTCTTTAGCAACCCTCGAAGCTGCTTTCTGTCTTCTACGGCACTTCTTCATCATCGTGTGGTCCAAGGGACAAAGTGATCGACTACAGACCAGACTCCTATAGCAATATTTATCCAGATTAAAAAATTGTACTCGACATCCTCGTATAGGATTAATTATACTTTATGTTTGTAAACCAAAGAGCGGGTTTTCGTATAAAACCTCGTCATTATTCTTCTTTCGTTTATCACCACAAACAAGATGGCGACTCTGCTGGGGACATCTTTCTCTTCTGATGAGGAAGTAATTGCTCAACACGATGCGGTATCCGTGGGATCCGTAAAGAAGACCCTGGTCGTCCAGTTCGACCAGTCTGCCTACGAAGATATGCTTCGAACAAGGGGTAGCTCTCACTCTCTCTCTGTCCAAGACAACAGGAAGCTGCGTAAGGTCTGGATGCCTAAGACATCCTCTACCATTCCTGTTGACTCTCCGATCTCTCCGACCAACGAGGTTGTAGCATTGCTCCCTCCGCGCCTTGTGCGTAAAATTCAGTCGCCTATCGCTGACAGGGCAGACAAAACTTCTGGCAATGCCTCAGCGCTAGTCCAGAAGTATACTCCGCGCCTTGCGCGTAAAATTTAGTCGCCTGTCGCTGACAGGGCAGACAAAACTTCTGGCAATGCCTCAGCGCTAGTCCAGAAATATATATTACGCTCTGCGCGTAAAACTCTGTCTCCCTTCTAAGACGTGGCAGACAAAATTTCTGATAATGCCTCAGCACCAAATCAAGAATTTCAAACGCGCTCAGTGCGTAAAAATGCATCTGCCTTCCGCGGAAAAGTAGATGTGCCCTGCAATCTACGCAAGGGAAAGCAGGCAGCGGACTGCTTAACTTCTCGGCCTTTACGCCAGCGAGAGAACAATCTGCCCGGCCTCCGGAATACGCGAGAAGCTGATGGCCGACTGAGGACCTCCTCGGCTTTACGCCAACCTGAGCAAAGCCCCAAATTACGCCAGGCGAAGCCCCTCAGGGTAAAGAAGGCTCAGTTTGCGGAAAAACACCCTCCTCGGGGATTATCCGCTACCCAGATGGCCAACCTGTTGTATACGGGCGGCATAGGGAAAACTATGGTTCCCAACATCCGCATGCCCACTGATGTGAACAGGAGGAACAAGCCATCTTCTTCTTCTTCTTCTTCCATAAATCCTCCTGACCTGCATGAGTATTTGATCCAGATGCGCAAGGATAGGGGATCTTCCAGCATGTCTATTACGCCTCCTAGCGAGCGCTATTGTAATAGTCATAGGATTGTAGTTAATTATTACTGTTCTGAAGCAAAACGGTCGGTTTTCGACCGGTTGAGCTACTCTCTGTCTTTCCAGTAAGAAGTTGCCACACATACATCAGTGAACATGGCTTCACACATCCTAGAGGAAAGATCGCACTCAAGACGTTATCCCTCTAGAACTCCGAGTCGAAGGAGATTCAACAACCTCCTTAGGAACACTGAAGCTGGGGTGTTTCTGTCACGACCCGCACCCGGAAAATCGGGCATGAGTCGTGGGTACGTCCAGCCTACGCCGCAGCATCGGCGGTAGAACGCTGTCTAGGTCAACTATCTAGATAATAATCTCACAGAAAAATCGGCCATGACCTCTCCAAAAGGAGGGCAAGCACACAATCAATATATAAACCTGTCAAGATCTCAACTCCAAACGGAGGAGCAAATATCAAATGATAATCATAATATACTCAATCACGAATCTAAGCACGATAAGATAAAACAGAGATCTAACAACTATAAAGTCTAACCAACAACAACTACTACAACAACCACCACATCAATAATAATAATACATCAACCAAAATAATATACAAACAATGTCTCAAACCAAAACCAGAGACAAATTCGGTGCTAAAGCTAATAAAAACAACAACAAGGTCTCAGTGATCCCGGCTACCAACCCGGAAATCACTCCTAAACTAGAGGGTCCATGTCTGCACCATCGACAGGCTCAGGTCCATAAAACGTCGGACACCACTCCTCCGGATACTCTAAAAATATGTCCAGTCAGGACTGGAGCAAGTACATCTCTAACAGCAGTTCCATTTAAATGATAAAAACTATAAAACAGTTACAGCAAGTAGCAAGAAGAATGAAGCAAGTATGAAACAAGAAATATATATAAATCACTGGTGCATAAAGGTAAAGATGCAGGAATATCAGAGCAAGATAGTAATAACTGCAAGATACAAGAATCTAAGCTAAGATCAAGTCCGTGCACATGAACGTGTAGTGAGTCCAGCATGAAAAACATGTAGTGAGTCAAGTCCAGAAATATGTAAGTGAGACAAGTCAAGAAATGCATGAGAGTCCAGACTATAAAGAATGAATCCGGTGTCTTTGAAATACTTATTTCGACATGTAAACGGCTAGGGTTAAGTACGGCTCACCGCGCACTGGGTGTGCGGCTGCTATCATTCCAGATTAGACCAGAGGGAGTGATTCCTGATGATGCCAGATAGGAATGTTTACATGTCTACTCGAGTATTTCCCCGCCTCGACTAATACAAGTGAATCCAAGACCCGACACGTAAATCAAGATGAGTCCAGCCTGAACATGAGTGATGCCTGTAGTGATGCCTGTAGGTGATGCCAGAATAGGGGTCAGAAACATGAAATGTACGTGTCGCAAGTAAATGAATCCAGAACTATCAGTCAGTGTCCCGTGTTGTGCCAGAATAATCAGAGGATACTATACTAGAAGCTGAATCATAATAATCATCAGATAATGAAAACTATCAGAGAATGTACTCGCCTGACGTCCTGAGCAACTGGCGATCCGAACTGGTATCGCAAAGACCTATTGCGAAAAACAAGGTTAAACAGGGTTTTAATGAGTTAAACAAATATAAAATAACTAAAAATAGGATTCTAGGGTCGTTCTAGGTCAAACGGGTCAAACCGGTGAAATCTGGGTCAAAAAAGTCAACTCTGGGTCCAAAAAGTCAACTCTGGGTCAAAACTAGGTCAAAAGTTGACTTTGGCGGTCAACCGAGTCAACTACGGTCAAGTCTGGGTCAAACTAGGGTGCTCCTGAAATTCTAGGTCAAACCGAGGTCATTAAGCTAGAAAACTCTCAAACTCGCCTCCTTGAGATACCGGGATACCCTCGGTATCCGATACCTCAACCTAAGCCACGCACCCCGTCTAAACCCGCTAAAACCTATGCTAGCACGCGTAAATATATATACATAAACATATAAAAATTACTCCAAAATATTTCCTAGGCTAATGCTCAAATACCCCGCTCGAAACTCAATACCTTGGTGAGATACCTTGATATCTCAAGGTATTGGGATACTCTCCAATACTCCTCTAACTACCCCACTAACTAGCTATTTAGGCTTATAAATATATACCTAGTTATTAATCTAGGCTAGAAAATATATAACTATCACATATTATACATATCTAAGTATCTATATATATATACACATAGCATATACACACATATACATAAAACCCATATACCTTACCTTACCTATATATATATATATATATATATATATATATATATATATATATATATATTATATATATATATATATATATATATATATATATATATATATATATATATAATATAATATATCTAGTTATATGTATTTATATATCTATACCTATAGATAGATATATCCAAATACCTATCGTATCTATCTATCTATGCCTTTACCTATCTATCAACTATCTATCTATTTATGAATCTATCAATCTATTCATAAATCTATCTACCTATTATATCTAGGTATCTATCTATGTCCATCTATCTATCTACTTATCTATTTAACTATCTAACTATCTAATTATTATCTATCTATCTAGTTTTCTAACTATCTATCTATTTTCTATCTATGTATCTATTCATCTATTTATCAATCTATCTAACTATATACCTATTAAAACCTATCTATCTATCTATCTATCTATCTATCTATCTATCTAATATATTTATTCATGTATCTATTTATCTAACTATCTATAGATATCTATCTATTTATTACCTATCTATCTATCTATCTACCTATCTATCTATATATCTATCTCATATATCTATCTATCTAGCTATTCACCTATCTATCTATCTATCTATCTATCTATCTATTAGTCTATCTATCTATTTATCTCCTTATCTATCTATCTAATTATCTATCTTACCTATTTATCTATTTATTGATATATCTATCTATCTATCAACATATATATATATATATATATATATATATATATATATATATATATATATATATATATATATATATATATATATATCTCCCTCTCCCTCGCATTGCTGCTCTTGCACTTCACCTTGCTGCTGCTGCTTTCTGCTGCTGTGGCTGCTGCCCACAGCAGCATGCTGCTGCTGCTGCTCCCAGATTCAGTCCCCCCCCCTCTCACACAAACACACACACTCCTATATATATATATATATATATATATCACTATATATATCACTATATATATATACATACATATATATACATATATATAACTCTATAGATATATATATATACACACTATCTTATATATATCTAACACACACACACTCAACACATATCAACACACACACAAATACAACTATATACATAGCTATAAATATATATATAAACACACATATTAATATATATATACACCCATACAAATATATATATATATACATATCAATACACACACACTCTAAGATATATATACACACACACATTCAAATATATATATACATATACACACAAGCACACTTACACATATACATATATATATATATATATATATATATACACATAGACATACACCAACAAGCACATAGATATAAATACACACACCCATATATATAAATACATATACATATATACAAATATATATAAATATATACATATATATGTATATATATAGACACATATACACTAACACAACACAACATACAAACAACACGTCCCACTCACGCCCAACGACCCCGACACTCACCAACACCCTAAAATATATAAAATATAACTCGAAAACTCTAACACGCACTCCCCGATACTAACCCAACGCGCGCACAAGCCCGAAACGAGGAAACCAAGTCGAAATGGCCGTTCGGTCATTTCGACGAACACGTGGTGCGCGGCTCAGAAAATCTCTTGAAACGCACACCAAACGAACTCGGAATCGGCCCAAAATTTACCCACGCGCTCTAAACGATGCCTAGATCCTAGAAAATGCGCTCCCGCGTCGATTCTAGGTCCGTGGCGGAAATGCGCACGTACTTAGAATCGGCGACGACGAAAAGCCCCAAATTTGCCCAAAACGTCCGTTTCTCCGCGACGCGGCTTCCCGTGTCTGAACGGAGATACACACTCACCTTCAAGGCACCCGACAACGTCTACCTATGTCCGTCTAACCTAGGACATCACCCAAAATTGGGCCAAATTCGGATTCCACCCGAAATTGACACAAAACCTAGTGTTAAAGTCTCTAAACACTACCAAACTAGTTCCAACTTCCTCCCACGGGTAGCCTAAGGGTCTAGGAAGGTTCTAAACTATTAATTACACTATATAAAAATAATTACAAGGGGAAAAATTAGGGTTT
The DNA here is from genome assembly GCA_036927795.1 of Iris macrosiphon. Lineage (NCBI taxonomy): Eukaryota > Viridiplantae > Streptophyta > Magnoliopsida > Asparagales > Iridaceae > Iris > Iris macrosiphon. The sequence continues at coordinate 228,166,010 of JAYESA010000004.1, read as the reverse complement.
ACCTCTTGGGAGTTGGAATCCCAAGCCAAAATCTCCAAAATGCTCCAAATCCTCCAAACCAAGCTTCCAAGCTCCCAAATCTAGCTCCAACACCAAATCTAGGCTCTACCCACCTAGGTTAGGGAAAAATGTAGGGTTAGGGTTCAATTAGGAAGAAGAAATGGAAGAAAGAAGGAAGAAAAGTAAAGAAGAACTTACTTTGGAGAAGAAAGAAGAAGAAAGAAGAAGTGGAGAAGAAGAGGAATGAAGAAGAATAAGTAAACAAAGGGGGGCTGCTGGTTTCCAGGTTCTCACGGGTGGGGGGCTGCTGTTGGGGCCGGCCAAGAGAATAAATGGGGTTTACATAAGTCACCAAATTTCCAAAACGCCCCTACTCACTTGGTTTCGGGTTCCGGGTTCCAAAAGCACTCAAACTAGCTCCAAATCTCTCCCACTAACCTTCTAAAAATATAATAAATATTTTTAAGCCCCAAAATAATTCTCACAAGGGTGTGGGCTGGGTCGGACATGGGTCCGCTAGGGTCTGACATGGGTCCAGGCTAGCCAAAATCCTAAAACAATCAATAAAAATATAATACAATCATTAATTAAATATAAATACAATTAATTATAAATAATACACAATTAGCTAAATTAAAAAAAAATACCCGGCTCTGGAAATGGGGTGGTGACAAGCCTATCCTCCTTAGAAAATTTCGTCCTCGAAATTTAAAGTCAATCACACTCCTTCTAGGTCAAACCCCCAACAATCACAGTCAAAAAATTCTACCTATACAGCATACAAGATCAGGGTCCTACTGGTCGTGTTATCACAGTCTCAATCGGGGTCACTACACTATCTACCACAGCACAGAGAAAAGTCTAACAGGTACTAATGAAGCACACCACAAGGAATGGAAAGGACAGGAAGAAGAACAAAGAGACAGACCTGCTAACCCGACACCCGTAGCATCGGCCTCCTCGACCGTCAACGCATAAGCCCTGTCCTGCTGGGGTGTATCCCTCTGCTGGTGCGGGGCATGATGCTGTGCCACAGGTGGCCTAGCTCCAACTCTCTGATCCTGTGCTCCACCCAATGGAGGTGCAGTGGGGCAATCTCGCATCTGGTGAGCAGCGAATCCACAGAACAAACACACCTTCAGCCTCCTCCTACAAATATCCCAAGTGTGTCCTGCCTTCCTGCAGTAGGCACAAGTGGGCACCCTCTGATCCTGACCCTGCTGTACTGCCTTCTGCACATAGGGACGCTTAGCTGGTCCCGCACTGCCATTCGCACTGCCTGAATCATCCCTGCCTCTCTTGGACTTGAGCTCCAAGTCATCCTCTGCTCTCTGAGCATCTTCTACTATCTGCTCAAAAGTCGCCTCGCGGTCGCTCCTGGTCAAAGACTTGACCGCCATGACCAAGCCCTTGCGAAACTTTCTCGCCTTAGCTGCCTCACTCAAGCCATCTACAAATCTGCCCAGACGGCAGAACTCCGCTGCGTACTCGTCCACCGTCATGCTCCCTTGGACGAGTGCCTCAAACTGGCTCTCCAAAGCAATGAGCGCTACATCAGGAAAAAACTTCTTCTTAAAAAGCCTCTTGAAATCCTCCCAAGTAAGTCCTGGCGCCGCGATCCTCGTATCTGTACGATACCATGTCAAAGCGAGGTCGAACATCTGACTGCCCGCTGCCTCTATCTGCATGTTGTCTGGAATCTGTGCCAGCCTGAAGATCCCTTCGATCTGCTCTATCCAGTCATCCGCGTACAGGATCCCTTCTGTACCCCGGAACTCCTTGGGCCGCATTCTCTGAAAGTCAATGATACTACCCGGCCATGGATGCTGAATCTGATCTGCCTGTGGCTGAATCTGTGTCACCCTATCCACTGCCGTCATGGCCACCTGGTGGGCGTTCTCAATGCCCAGCCTCATCACATCCACCTGACGGTGCTGCGCGTCCATCATCTCCCTGAAGAACGCAAACAACTGCGCGGCATCTACTGGAGCAGGAAGTGGTGGAGGAACCACCGGAACGACTGGGGTAGTCCTCAGATCGACAGGTGAAGGAGAATCCCCGAGAGAAGCGGATGCTCCCTCAACCGCAGGAGTGGTGAGTGGAGCGGTAGCAGCTGCCTGAATACGAGCTGGACGAGAGGTAGCAGACCTCTCAGTAGCAACTGCTGGAACGGTACGATGGGATCGTGTCTTCGGAGGCATCCTGAACACAGATCAAAAGAAGTCAATATGGAGCAAGATACGATATCATCAAAGAAGGACAGTGATATTTCAAAAGAAAGCAATTTCAGAATAATTAGATGGGAATTGTTCCTAGTCGTGATTGAGTACACTCTTATCCTAGATCCTAGAGCAGGCTCGCAGCAGTACAACTAAGTTGTTGTACCTCCACGACATCGCACTAATTGTGAATCGAGACCTGCATGGGCCCGCCAACAAAAACGTGTCACGACCCGCACCCGGAAAATCGGGCATGAGTCGTGGGTACGTCCAGCCTACGCCGCAGCATCGGCGGTAGAACGCTGTCTAGGTCAACTATCTAGATAATAATCTCACAAAAAAATCGGCCATGACCTCTCCAAAAGGAGGGCAAGCACACAATCAATATATAAACCTGTCAAGATCTCAACTCCAAACGGAGGAGCAAATATCAAATGATAATCACAATATACTCAATCACGAATCTAAGCACGATAAGATAACACAGAGATCTAACAACTATAAAGTCTAACCAACAACAACTACTACAACAACCACCACATCAATAATAATAATACATCAACCAAAATAATATACAAACGAGATCTCAAACCAAAACCGGAGACAAATCCGGTGCTAAAGCTAATAAAAACAACAAGGTCTCAGTGATCCCGGCTACCAACCCGAAAATCACTCCTAAACTAGAGGGTCCATGTCTGCACCATCAACAGGCTCAGGTCCATAAAACGTCGGACACCACTCCTCCGGATACTCTGAAAAATATGTCCAGTCAGGACTGGAGCAAGTACATCTCTAACAGCAGTTCTATTTAAATGATAAAAACTATAAAACAGTTATAGCAAGTAGCAAGAAGAATGAAGCAAGTATGAAACAAAAAATATATATAAATCACTGGTGCATAAAGGTAAAGATGCAGGAATATCAGAGCAAGAGAATAATAACTGCAAGATACAAGAATATAAGCTAAGATCAAGTCCGTGCACATGAACGTGTAGTGAGTCCAGCATGAAAAATATGTAGTGAGTCAAGTCCAGAAACATGTAAGTGAGACAAGTCAAGAAATGCATGAGAGTCCAGATTATAAAGAATGAACCCGGTGTCTTTGAAATACTTGTTTCGACATGTAAACGGCTAGGGGTAAGTACGGTTCACCGCGCATTGGGTGCGCGGCTGCTATCATTCCAGATTAGACCAGAGGGAGTGATTCCTGATGATGCCAGATAGGAATGTTTACATGTCTACTCGAGTATTTCCCTGCCCCGACTAATACAAGTGAATCCAAGACCCGACACGTAAATCAAGATGAGTCCAGCCTGAACATGAGTGATGCCTGTAGTGATGCCTGTAGGTGATGCCAGAATAGGGGCCAGAAACATGAAATGTACGTGTCGCAAGTAAATGAATCCAGAACTATCAGTCAGTGTCCCGTGTTGTGCCAGAATAATCAGATGATACTATACTAGAAGCTGAATCATAATAATCATCAGATAATGAAAACTATCAGAGAATGTACTCGCCTGACGTCCTGAGCAACTGGCGATCTGAACTGGTATCGCAAAGACCTATTACAAAAAGTAAGGTTAAACAGGGTTTTAATGAGTTAAACAGATATAAAATAACTAAAAATAGGCTTCTAGGGTCGTTCTAGGTCAAACGGATTAAACCGATAAAATCTGGGTCAAAAAGTCAACTCTGGGTCCAAAAAGTCAACTCTGGATCAAAACTAGGTCAAAAGTTGACTTTGGCGATCAACCGAGTCAACTACGGTCAAGTCTGGGTCAAACTAGGGTGCTCCTGAAATTCTAGGTCAAACCGAGGTCATTAAGCTAGAAAACTCTCAAACTCGCCTCCTTGAGATACTGGGATACCCTCGGTATCCGATACCTCAACCTAAGCCACGCACCCCGCCTAAACCCGCTAAAACCTATGCTAGCACGCGTAAATATATATACATGAACATATAAAAATCACTCCAAAACATTTCCTAGGCTAATGCTCAAATACCCCACTCGAAACTCAATACCTTGGTGAGATACCTTGATATCTCAAGGTATTGGGATACTCTCCAATACTCCTCTAACTACCCCACTAACTAGCTATTTAGGCTTATAAATATATACCTAGTTATTAATCTAGGCTAGAAAATATATAACTATCACATATTATACATATCTAAGTATCTATATATATATACACATAGCACATACACACATACACATAAAACCCATATACCTTACCTTATATATATATATATATATATATATATATATATATATATAATATCTAGTTATATGTATTTATATATCTATACCTATAGATAGATATATCCAAATACCTATTGTATCTATCTATCTATGCCTTTACCTATCTATCAACTATCTATCTATTTATGAATCTATCAATCTATTCATAAATCTATCTACCTATTATATCTAGGTATCTATCTATGTCCATCTATCTATCTACTTATCTATTTAACTATCTAACTATCTAATTATTATCTATCTATCTAGTTATCTAACTATCTATCTATTTTCTATCTATGTATCTATTCATCTATTTATCAATCTATCTAACTATATACCTATTTATCTATTAAAACATAGATACCTATCTATCTATCTATCTATCTATCTATCTAAAATATCTATTCATGTATCTATTTATCTAACTATCTATAGATATCTATCTATAGATATCTATCTATTTATTACCTATCTATCTATCTATCTATCTACCTATCTATCTATATATCTATCTCATATATCTATCTATCTAGCTATTCACCTATCTATCTATCTATCTATCTATCTATCTATCTATCTATCTATTAGTCTATCTATCTATTTATCTCCTTATCTATCTATCTAATTATCTATCTTACCTATTTATCTATCTATTGATATATCTATCTATCTATCAATATATATATATATATATATATATATATATATATATATATATATATATATATATATATATATATATATATATTCCTCTCCCTCGCATTGCTGCTCTTGCTCTTCACCTTGCTGCTGCTGCTGCTCCTTGCGCTGCCTAGCTGCTGCTGCAGCAGCATATTGCTGCTAAAGCTGCTGCTTTTTGCTGCTGTGGCTGCTGCCCACAGCAGCATGCTGCTGCTGCTTCTCCCAGATTCAGTCCCCCCCCTCTCACACAAACACACACACTCCTATATATATATATATATATATATATATATATATATATATATATCACTATATATATCACTATATATATATACATACATATATATACATATATATAACTCTATAGATATATATATACACACTATCTTATATATATCTAACACACACACACACTCAACACATATCAACACACACACACATACAACTATATACATAGCTATAAATATATATATAAACACACATATTAATATATATATATATACACACACATACAAATATATATATATATATATATATATATATATATATATATATATATATATATATATACATATCAATACACACACACTCTAAGATATATATACACACACACATTCAAATATATATATACATATACACACAAGCACACTTACACATATACATATATATATATATATATATATATATATATATATATATATATATATATATATATACACACACATAGACATATACACCCACAAGCACATAGATATAAATACACACACCCATATATATAAATACATATACATATATACAAATACATATAAATATATACATATATATGTATATATATAGACACATATACACTAACACAACACAACACACAAACAACACGCCCCACTCACGCCCAACGACCCCGACACTCACCAACACCCTAAAATATATAAAATATAACTCGAAAACTCTAACACACACTCCCCGATACTAACCCAACGCGCGCACAAGCCCGAAACGAGGAAACCAAGTCGAAATGGCCGTTCGGTCATTTCGACGAACACGTGGTGCGCGGCTCGAAAAACCTCCTGAAACGCACACCAAACGAACTCGGAATCGGCCCAAAATTTACCCACGCGCTCTAAACGATGCCTAGATCCTAGAAAATGTACTCCTGCATCGATTCTAGGTCCGTGGCGGAAACGCGCACGCACTTAGAATCGACGACGACGAAAAGCCCCAAATTCGTCCGAAACGCCCGTTTCTCCGCGACGCGGCTTCCCGTGTCCGAACGGAGACACGCACTCACCCTCAAGACACCCGACAACGTCTACCTATATCCGTCTAACCTAGGACATCATCCAAAATTGGGCCAAATTCGGATTTCACCCGAAATTGACACAAAACCTAGTGTTAAAGTCTCTAAACACTACCAAACTAGTTCCAACTTCCTCCCACGGGTAGCCTAAAGGGTCTAGGAAGGTTCTAAACTATTAATTACACTATATAAAAATAATTACAAGGAGGAAAATTAGGGTTTACCTCTTGGGAGTTGGAATCCCAAGCCAAAATCTCCAAAATGCTCCAAATCCTCCAAACCAAGCTTCCAAGCTCCCAAATCTAGCTCCAACACCAAATCTAGGCTCTATCCACCTAGGTTAGAGAAAAATGTAGGGTTAGGGTTCAATTAGGAAGAAGAAATGGAAGAAAGAAGGAAGAAAAGTAAAGAAGAACTTACTTTGGAGAACAAAGAAGAAGAAAGAAGAAGTGGAGAAGAAGAGGAATGAAGAAGAAGAAGTAAACAAAGGGGGGCTACTGGTTTCCAGGTTCTCACGGGTGGGGGGCTGCTGTTGGGGCCGGCCAAGAGAATAAATGGGGTTTACATAAGTCACCAAATTCCTAAAACGCCCATACTCACTTGGTTTCGGGTTCCGGGTTCCAAAAGCACTCAAACTAGCTCCAAATCTCTCCCACTAACCTTCTAAAAATATAATAAATATTTTTAAGCCCCAAAATAATTCTCACAAGGGTGTGGGCTGGGTCGGACATGGGTCCACTAGGGTCTGACATGGGTCCAGGCTAGCCAAAATCCTAAAACAATCAATAAAAATATAATACAATCATTAATTAAATATAAATACAATTAATTATAAATAATACACAATTAGCTAAATAAAAAAAAATACCCGGCTCTGGAAATGGGGTGGTGACAGTTCCGAAATACCCGTTCGAGGTCACGACAACCGGCTTCGTACTCTTCTGATTCCGATGCTGGGGGTCGCCAGTCTCCCGAATCAGATGCCGAAAGTATAGAGTCAACTTCTATAGAGACCTATACTAATCTTTCAATGACACCCAGGGAGATGAGAGTTTATGCCATTGGAGATGAACGCGAGGAAGCTTTCCCGTCAGGAAGCGCTGAGCAACGCATTACTATACTGGAGACATCTCTGAAAGAGATGCAATCCATGATGGAAAATATGCACCAGATGATGCTGACTCAACACACAGCTGCTATGGCTCAAGCATCGGTCCCTCCAACTCAGATACGTGTGGGGGTGGACTTACCACCATCCAACGCGATCCAAGAGCCTGCTCTAGATCAGGAGTCAGCAGTTCCTCCGCTTCCCCACTCGGAGAGTGGATTACCTCCCGTTGGAAATGCGATGCAATCGATTTTCCACCACTCCGTAGTCCCGCTACCGACTGAAAATCCGATGCAGGCAGTACGGGAGTTGAAAGCCCAATTTGATGCCTTGAAGCACAAAGATCAGCTCAAGAAATTGGGAATCAACCAGCCTTACCCAGCTATCTGGGAAGAGGTCCCTTTCCCTTCTAGATACAAACCTCAGACCATGGCTTTGTTCGAGGAAAAAATATCACCGAGTCAGTACATGAACTACTTCAGTATGATGACAGTGTTATTGCAGGGGAATGATGCCCTCCTCACTCGGGTGTTCAAAGGCTGTCTCTCAGGAGTAGCCTATCAGTGGTACCGTAGTCTGGCGGACAACTGCATTACTTCCTTTGAAGACTTCAAAACTTTATTCTTCACACGATTCTACGAGGGAGGGATGGACATGTCTATGTCCTTTCTCATCGAAGTGAAGCAGAAGGAAAAAGAGGACGTTCGTACCTTCATTGAACACTTTTGTCAGGCCACTTTGCAAATGCCTCCCGGAGTTCCAGACTCGGCATTGGTGGACATTTGCAGGAAGAACCTTCTTCCCGTAATCTCGGTGTTCACAGAACCATATCAGTTCCATGATTGGCCCTCGTTCATCATCTCAGCGGTAGCCACCGAGGACAACAGTCGAAAGGCACGTGATAATGGCATCATGATCTCTGCCTCAGATAGAGGCAAGAGGTCATCCCCCAACAACAACCATCCTTGTAGTTCCAGGGGAAAAGAAGCTCTGGCAATCAATACGTCCAGGCAAAAGACTGCGACAACCGCACAGACGAAGCCTGGGACTTCCAGGCCCATTGAAGTATACTCTTTCGATGACGACGATGTTCCAAGCATATTCGAGTGTCTCGTCAAAAGCGGCATGATTACCCGTCCGGAGGAGAAGCGGCCTAATAAAGTCGGCAGTACTAATAACCCTAAGTACTGCATCTTCCATAGATACATACACCACCCTATAAAAGCGTGCTATATACTAAAAAGGAAGATCCAGGAGCTAATCGATGCCAAGGCCATCACTCTGTGCAACAGCGAAAAGACGGTCACGGCCAACATGATCTTCCTGCAATTTGGCAATCTGCCTACCCAAGAAGTCCCGGACGGTGTTGCACCTATTTCCCGGACAACGATGAACATCGTTAATCTCCCTCCGGCTAGGGGTCAAAATCATGACCTGCTACCCCTAACTACCCAACGGGGCGAGATTAAGTATGTAGGTTCATCCAGATCTGGTGTCAGAGATCGAGAAAGAGACTCAAGCTGCTAAGGCTAAGTCTAAGAAGAACTCGAAGCATAAACCATGTTACATGGTTACGGCACACTCGGCATCAGAAGACGAGGTTTTGGCTACTGTAACCCATTCAGGGAAAGCCTACCTCAAGGACTATGGAGCAAGTCAGGAAGATGCACCGGCAGACGCTTCAGCTGCCAAGCCTTCAGAACCAGAAACCGTCATACCAGAGGCCGGTCCTTCGATACCAACTTCGGCGGACAAAGGGAAGCAAAAAGAAGTGCGCTTCGATAAACCTGTTAGAAACATTCAAAACAAAGGTTTAGAGAAGCCATACAACTTCGACATCCTGGCCCAACTGGCTAATACACCTGCCAGGTTGTCCATCTTCGAACTACTCAGGCTCTCTCAAGAGACTCGTCAAGCCCTGAGTGAAGCGTTAATGCAGGCGGATGCATACTTGACCCAGCTCAAGTCCCCTGACGAAGAATATCACGCCCCAGTCCCAAAGTACGTAGGACTAGGAATACGTAACACGCCAGCCGTATGTATACAAACTCCAATATATGGAAATTATATACACACGTACGCTGTACATGAATATCCAATCCACAGTGGTAATATATGTCACAACAAGTCACACGCAGTTCTATATCTCATCCACAGCACAAATAATAGAATAATGGAAATCAATAAATGAATATCAAAGGAGCAGTCTCAAATAGTAATCTCAAAGTGTGATAGTCGGGTGGAAACAAATCCACTGCAAATCGACTATAATAAACTACTAAAGAGAGAAGAGAATAAGCTCTAATATAAGAATAAATGTCTAGAAAAGAATAGCAACTAGAATCTCTAAACAGCTGCAATGAATCACATATAATCAGAAGGTAAGATCTCCTCAGACTGATAGGTAGCGTCAGGTCCAGGTCCATACTCCTGCGGGTACTCCTGCTCACCTATATCTGGAAGGGGCCAGGTCCTCAGAGGGACGTAACAAGATACAAAAAGCACATGCCAATAAAGTACTGAAAATAAACAACCATGGGGTCGCCTAACCATCTATGTGAATGCAGTTAAGAACACATTTCCCCACAAGTGAGCTATCTGGCTAAAAAACTGAGATTTGGCATGGTTCTCTATTGGAGATCCAGGGGCCTAAAAAGGCACGACGACTTTCGAACGCCGGAGGCCCGCCTTATAATAATATAATATATAGTGGTCATCCCCACCCGTATCTCCGGCGGAGAATCCGGGCGCACAATAGATAAAAGTGCAAAGGAGCTCAAATGCGGTACTTATTGTTCTCCCCACCCAATGCTCTAAGCATGTCATGTTCATGACACAATAAACCTCTAATAACCGCCAGGTCTACTAGCATGCAAAGTTTCTATTGGCAGTTATCCCTATCCGTCGCACGACCTATACGTACCAGTGGCCAGCCGAGTACGCAAGTCCGTGTCCTACATGCGACTCACACTCGTGTAAGAATAGTGTCATGGTCAATGAAACATAAATGCCTCATGAAGATGGGGTAGTCTCATAAAGTAGGTCCAATGCATATATATAAATAAAAAAATAAAGTACGACGACACCGTCGTTGCACCCAAGTTTCCTTGGACGCACAGTTTATATAGCAGTTAAAATAAATGAACTAAATAAACAGAAAATAAACATGCATGCCTCATATGGAATGTAAATACAGTACAATGGCAAGGTATACTTGCCTGACAAGAAATCTGTAAAGTGTACGCGCCCAAATATCAAGGACACTGAACCTGGAACTAAGGACTCCGAACAAACGTCTCCGGATGCTGAAATAAATATCACCAACGTTTTCGGAATGAGCAAGATAGCTAAGAAGCACATCCCTTTCGTCCAATTTGGACACAGGGGCAAAACGGTAATTTCGGGTAAAAGTGGGGTCTATGTGTGGCCCACTTTGCACCGAAAAGCATGTCAAGGGTAACAGTCTCTAAATAGGACAAACTATAGGTCAAACAACTCTAGATGTCAATACGAACCCAACGGTATGTCCAAATGTGGATTCCGATGGACCGAACAGAATTTTGTCCAAAAAGTCAACTATGGGCCCGCCAATTGGCGATCTGGTCAACCGTCTCAGAAATACGTAAAAATTGGGTCACAGGACCAGCGCGTTACCACGAGTCCAGCGACGCAAGTTTCGTCGCAATCTGACAAGCGTGCACAAAATACGTGCGAGTTCTACAAAAGTTGCGACACGGTGTGTGTCCGCGGATACGGTCCGATTCCGGTGCGCACACGCGTCTGAATCAGTCTCCACGAATTTTCACGTGTCCAGTTACGCTGCGTGCACCATGCGGTACACTTGGCACACGACGGGGTGGTCCCGTTTGGCGGGGCGCGCTCCGTTTTCCAACTTTTGAAAAACTGGAAAAAGTGGGTGCTCGCAGTTTTGTGACGAATATAACTATGTCCACAGCAACTATTAGCATAGGGTTATTTAACAAAAAATAAACTAGGTCAGGTATTCTACAGGTATCAAAAAGAATTACCGAATTCGGATCTCTGTGGTGGGAGATACGAACTCGGCAATACGGGTGGTCATTCTGGAATTCTGTGATTCCAGAATTGGGTCTGTCCGTCCACTTTGGACGCTGTTTTTTCCACCTAGGGGCACACGTTTTTCGAGGTTGGCTATAAAATAAATATTGGAGAGGGTTAAGGGATGATCATACCTATGAAAACGGAACATCGTTTGGTTGAGCGAGTCGACGGAAAATCACTCCGAAGCGAAGGTGCTTCGAGTGGGATTCTGCAGGATGCGAGGTCGGCGTCGTCGGGATGGTTGGATGGCTTGGTGGGGCTTCTCTGGCTGCGGTGACGGCTCTAGATGGGAAGAGGAGGTCTGAAATTTTAGGTTAGGATTTTTGGGATATAACTATATAACTATATATATATATATATATATATATATATATATATATATATATATATATTATAGGGAAAGAGAGGGGGATGGAGCGGGTTTGGAGCGGCAACGGGGTCGGCCGCGTGCAAAAGGGTCAATTGGAAGCAAGCAGTTGCTGAGGGGTCGGTCAACGCAAGTTGGCTGTAGGGGTTCGGTCAAATGCAAGTATGCTGAAGAGGAAGCAAAGTTCCTAAGGGGCTTTAAGTGGTAAAGTATGTTATTATTATTAATATTATTATTATTAGTAGTAAATGCTTAATTAATAATCCTTTTTCTTTCTTTCTTTAAATATATATATATATATATATATATATATATATATATATATATATATATATATATATATATATATATATATTCACACATATAGATTAGGGTAATGCACAACATTAGGCTAGCAACTGCTCAAGGGTCTTCTACATGGAATAAATTCCTAAAAATTCCTGATGGTCCCATAAGTCCTCTAAGTGCCCGAACACCTAACATAAAAATTATTAAAAATCTATTTCTCCTATTTAGACCTAATTACCACAATTAATTAATAATTAATAAATAAAAGGGTATATACGATTTTCTAGGAAGGGGGTTTTACATTCTACCCAACTTGTAAAAATTTCGTCCTCGAAATTAAAATTATGCCACGATAGAATGCAATGATGGTCTAAGATATAAATTAACAATGTAATTTTATACCTTGGTCTGCGAATAGGTTCGGAAAACGCTTGCGCATGTCGTCCTCGCGCTCCCAAGTTGATTCTCCTGGCGCGCCATGCCTCCATGCTACGCGAACCAAGGGAATAGACTGGTTCCTCAACACTTTCTCTCGACGATCAAGGATTCCCACGGGTTGCTCTTGGTATGACAAGCTCGGCCCAATGGTGATCTCTGAAATGGTCGAGAACATGACTGCTGTCTGCCACATATCGCCTGAGCTGCGACACATGGAATACGTCATGTACTCCCTCCAGTGAAGGTGGTAGCGCAAGTCGATATGCCACCTCTCCAACTCTCTCGAGCACGTCAAATGGTCCAATATACCTTGGACTCAACTTGCCGCGCCCTCCGAATCGGATGGTGACTCTGGTCGGTGATATCCTCAAGAAGACGTGATCGCCCTCTTTGAACTCCAAGGGACGACGATGAAGGTCTGTCCACTGCTTCTGCCTGTCTTGCGCTGCTCGCAAGTGTCCCTGAATCTTCTTGACTGTCTCTATAGTGTTGACCACCAACTCGGGTCCCAGAATCTGACGTTCTCCCACGTCACTCCAACACACAGGAGACCTACATTTTCTTCCATACAATGCTTCAAACGGAGCCATCTGAATACTCGCTTGATAGCTATTGTTGTAAGAAAACTCTACAAGATGTAGGTGGTCCTCCCATGATCCTCCGAAGTCTAACATGCAAGCCCTCAACATGTCCTCCAAGGTCTGAATACTACGCTCCGACTGCCCATCTGTCTGCGGGTGGTAAGAGGTACTGAACTTCAGACGAGTACCAAGACTTTCTTGCATGCTCCTCCAAAAGTGCGAGGTGAAGCGCGAATCTCTGTCCGATACAATACTGACCGGTATGCCGTGCAATCTCACGATCTGCCTCATATATAAGTCAGCTAAAGCTTCTGTAGACTGACCCACTCTAAAAGGTATGAAATGGGCTGACTTGGTGAATCGGTCCACTATTACCCACACTGCATCTCTCCCACTTGGACTCTTGGGAAAACCCGTGACGAAGTCCATAGTGATGTGCTCCCACTTCCACTCTGGAATCGGAAGTGGTTGCAATAATTCTGCTGTCCTCTGGTGCTCCGCCTTCACTTGTTGACATACCAGACATTTAGCTACAAAGCGAGCTATCTCTCTCTTTATCCCATGCCACCAAAAGTGTTGTCGTAAGTCGCGATACATCTTGGTGCCTCCAGGATGAATAGAATAAATCGAACTATGAGCCTCTGCTATCAGCTCCTGTCGAATCTCTCCATTTGGAACATAAAGACGATCACCACATCGTAATATCCCATCCTCATGAATGTGCAATCCGGTCTGCTCTCCGGCCTCTGTTCTTTCCTTTAGTCTCCTGAATCTAGCATCTGTAGGCAAAGCTGCCTTAATCCTCTCTACCAATGATGATTGAACTTGCAAGTTGGCTAGTGTCCCATCTGCTCCGGGTAATATCACTTCAATGCCAAGCTCTTGCAAGTCCTCCAATAGTTCCCTCTGTGCTGTCAAGAAGTAAACTGTTGGCTTCCGGCTTAACGTGTCTGCTACCACGTTAGCCTTGCCGGGATGATAATGTAGCTCTATCTCGAAATCTTTCATCAACTCGAGCCATCGACGTTGCCTCATATTTAACTCCTTCTGCGTGAAGACGTACTTGAGGCTTTTGTGTTCTGTATAGATCTCTACTCGTTCCCCATATAAGTAATGTCTCCATAGCTTCAGAACAAATACAACGGCTGTAAGTTCCAAGTCATGAGTCGGATAATTCTTCTCATGTACTCGTAACTGCCTAGATGCATATGCAATCACCTTGCCATGCTGCATCAATACGCATCCTAAGCCTTTTCCTGATGCGTCACTGTAGATCACATATCCTCCTGATCCTGACGGAATCGTCAATACTGGTGCTGTAGTCAGTCGCTTCTTCAACTCTTCGAAGGCTGCTTGACACTCGTCAGTCCATATAAATTCTTGGTCCTTACAAGTCAGACGAGTCATAGGTGCCGCTATCCTTGTGAAGTTTTCCACGAACCGTCGGTAATATCCCGTAAGTCCAAGGAAACTCCTCACCTCTGCTGCTGATTTAGGAACAGGCCATGTCTCAACTGCTGAGATCTTCTCTGGATCAACAGAAATACCATCTCCTGTAACAACATGTCCAAGAAATAAAACTCTGTCCAAGAAGAACTCATATTTGCTGAGTTTAGCATATAACTGCTCTCTCCTCAAAGTCTCTAGAACAATTCGCAGGTGCTCCTCGTGGCTCTTCGAATAGACAAGTATATCATCTATGAAGACGACCACGAACTAGTCCAAGTACTGGTGGAAGACTCGATTCATCAAGTCCATGAAGATCGCTGGAGCATTGGTCAATCCAAATGGCATGACCCAAAACTCGTAGTATCCATATCTTGTTCTGAATGCGGTCTTCGGAATGTCCTGCTTCCGTACCTTCACTTGGTGATATCCCGATCTCAGATCTATCTTCGAGAATACCTTAGCTCCACTGAGTTGATCAAACAGGTCATCAATGCGTGGCAATGGATATTTGTTCTTCACTGTCACTGCATTCAAGGCTCTGTAGTCAATGCACATACGCACTGACCCATCCTTCTTGGGTACAAACAACACTGGTTCTCCCCAGGGTGATGCACTCGGTCGGATGAAACCTTTCTCCTCTAGCTCTTTTAACTGTGCCTTCAGCTCGTCCATCTCCTTCTTCGCTAGTCTGTAAACATGTGATGCTATAGGTGCTGCTCCGGGTGCTAGTTCAATTGAAAACTCTACGTCTCTGTCTGGGGGTAGTCCTGGCAAATCCTCTGGAAAGACGTCTAGAAATTCTGAAATAATAGGGTGATAGACAACATCGTCCATTGCGAGCTGCATACCATCAAGGATTTCTGTGGATCCTCGGACAAACTCAAGTTCAGGCTGGCCTGGTACCTTAAAAAGAATGCTTCCTCTAAAGCAATCGAAGAAAGCATGGTACTTGCTTAGCCAGTCCATTCCAAGCACAATATCAAAAGATGGCATAGGAAGGACTAAGAGTTGGGCGTTCATCTCTCTGCCACGTATCACTATAGGGCCCGATCTACAAACTCGACTAACTGGTACAACTCCTCCTCCGGTAAGAATTCTAACACAACTAGATAATGGTGTAGAAGCAATGTTGTGTTTGGCAATAAAACTAGATGATATGAATGAGTGGGTGGCTCCCGTATCAAATAATGTCACCGCAGGAAAAGTAAAAGCAAGGGTAATACCTGCTATGACATCCACCTCATGATCCAGGTCATCTACCTCCATTGCAAAAGCTCGCCCGTTCCTCTGTGGTTGTCCACGTCCAGTCCTCATATACTGCTCCTCCTGAGTGGGTAGCGGTGGTCCTCTCTGAAATCCTCCTGCTGCTGGGGGTCGAGGTGCTCCCGGTCCAGTCATCTGCTGGGTTGGCTTCGGTGCAGGAAGCGCTAATCTCTGGGCTGGGGGTGGAAGTGTCTGCTGCATTGGGCAGTCTCTCGCCAGGTGCTGTCCAGAGCCACATCTCATACACTGACCCAAGCGAGTCCGACAATCTCTCGAAATATGTTCGTTCCTCCCACAATAACTACAATAAGGCTTCCCCTGATTCTGGTACGGTGCTGCTCGGTGTTGCTGATGTTGTTGTGCCAAAGGACGTCTGATAGGTCCTCCCTGTTGTGTCCTGGCTGGTTCCTGCTGTATCCTTGCTGATCCTTGTTGTGTCCTCAGCTGACCTTATTTTCCTCTGCTAATGGTTTCCTGAAGTCTGGCCTCTGTCAGTAGTTCAGCGTAAGAGACTCGGAACTGCGAGCTTGTATAATTTTGTAGCTCCTGGGTCAGTCCTCGATGAAATCTCTTAGCCTTAGCCAAGTCATTTGGTATCAAAGCAGTGCCATATTTGCTGAGTCGACTAAACTCGGCATCATACTCGTCCACGGTTCGGTTTCCTTGCTCTAAGTAAAGAAACTGATCATACAAGGTGTCCCTTACAGTGTCTGGAAAGTACTTTCCCTCAAAGAACTCCAAGAACTGCTCCCAAGTCTGGTAAGTACCAAACTGGCGCTCCATGGATTCCCACCAGTGATGGGCATTACCATCTAGAAGCGTCCGTACACCCGTCATCCATAGGTCCGTGGGTAACTGCGATGCCTCCAGTAGCTTCTGCGTGTGAGTGATCCGGCTGGTAGTCTCCTCCGGGCTCTCAGTGCCCTTGTACTGCCTTGCACCCATCTGAACAAAATCCTTTACTGACCCAACCCTAGCTCGAGGTACTGGAGCTAGTGCTTGGGCTGGTACAGTAGCATGTGCAGCCATCCTCTCCAGTGCTGCCAAAAATTCTTGCCTCTGCTCAGCTGCCTGCTGCCTCTGCTCGGCTGCCTACTGCCTCTGCTCGGCTGCCTGCTGCCTTTGTTCCTGTATCATCATCTGAAAGAATTGGAACATCTGCGCTTGGCCATCTTGCGGTACTGGGGCAGGTGGAAGGTTCCCAATAGGTGAAGCGGGAAGATCAGATGGAACTGGGGTGTGAGTCTGTCCATCTGGTCCCGGAAGCCTAGGAATCGTTGGGGTCCCTCCTTGAGTCTGACCATTGACTCCAGAAGTTGCGTCGCCATCGACGGCAGTACATCCATTCTGCAAATCCATCTCTCTGCGGTTGATGTACGAAACAATTAGAAAAAGTACATGAATCAAACAGGATGCAAGTATTAAATAGGAAGGATAAGTTTCAATCAGGCGTGGATGAGATCCTTATACTCTATTCCTATACGCAGGCTTGTTCGGTACAGTTACTAAACCGAGACAACATATTCTTGACCTGCATGGGCCACCACAAAAACATGTCACGCCCCAGTCCCAAAGTACGTAGGACTAGAAATACGTAACACGCCAGCCGTATGTATACGAACTCCAATATATGGAAACCATATACACACGTACGCTGTACATGAATATCCAATCCACAGTGGTAATATATGTCACAATAAGTCACACGCAGTTCTTTATCTCATCTACAGCACAAATAATAGAATAATGGAAATCAATAAATGAATATCAAATGAGCAGTCTCAAATAGTAATCTCAAAGTGTGATAGTCGGGTGGAAACAAATCCACTGCAAATCGACTATAATAAACTACTAAAGAGAGAAGAGAATAAGCTCTAATATAAGAATAAATGTCTAGAAAAGAATAGCAACTAGAATCTCTAAACAGCTGCAATGAATCACATATAATCAGAAGGTAAGATCTTCTCAGACTGATAGGTAGCGTCAGGTCCAGGTCCATACTCCTGCGGGTACTCCTGCTCACCTATATCTGGAAGGGACCAGGTCCTCAGAGGGACGTAACAAGATACAAAAAGTACATGCCAATAAAGTACTGAAAATAAACATCCATGGGGTCGCCTAACCATCTATGTGAATGCAGTTAAGAACACCTTTCCCCACAAGTGAGCTATCTGGCTGAAAAACTGGAATTTGGCATGGTTCTCTATTGGAGATCCAGGGGCCTAAAAAGGCACGATGACTTTCGAACGCCGGAGGCCCGCCTGATAATAATATAATATATAGTGGTCATCACCACCCGTATCTCCGGCGGAGAATTCGGGCGCACAATAGATAAAAGTACAAAGGAGCTCAAATGCGGTACTTGTTGTTCTCCCCACCCAATGCTCTAAGCATGTCATGTCCATGACACAATAAACCTCTAATAATCGCCAGGTCTACTAGCATGCAAAGTTTCTATTGGCAGTTATCCCTATCCGTCGCATGACCTATACGTACCAGTGGCCAGCCGAGTACGCAAGTCCGTGTCCTACATGTGACTCACACTCGTGTAAGAATAGTGTCATGGCCAATGAAACATAAATGCCTCATGAAGATGGGGTAGTCTCATAAAGTAGGTCTAATGCATATATATAAATAAAAAAACATAGTACGACGACACCGTCGTTGCACCCAAGTTTCCTTGGACGCGCAGTTTATATAGCAGTTAAAATAAATGAACTAAATAAACAGAAAATAAACATGCATGCCTCATATGGAATGTAAATACAGTACAATGGCAAGGTATACTTGCCTGGCAAGAAATCTGTAAAGTGTACGCGCCCAAATGTCAAGGACACTGAACCTGGAACTAAGGACTCCGAACAAACGTCTCCGGATGCTGAAATAAACATCACCAACATTTTCGGAATGAACAAGATAGCTAAGAAGCACATCCCTTTCGTCCAATTTGGACACAGGGCAAAACGGTAATTTCGGATAAAAGTGGGGTCCATGTGTGGCCCACTTTGCACCGAAAAGCGTGCCAAGGGTAACAGTCTCTAAATGGGACAAACTATAGGTCAAACAATTCTAGATGTCAATACGAACCCAACGGTATGTCCAAATGTGGATTCCGATGGGCCGAACAGAATTTTGTCTAAAAAGTCAACTGTGGGCCCGCCAATTGGCGATCTGGTCAACCGTCTCAGAAATGCGTAAAAATTGGGTCACAGGACCAGCGCGTTACCACGAGTCCAGCGGCGTAAGTTTCATCGCAATCTGACAAGCGTGCACAAAATACGTGCGAGTTCCACAAAAGTTGCGACACGGTGTGTGTCCGCGGATACGGTCCGATTCCGGCGCGCACACGCGTCTGAATCAGTCCCCATGAATTTTCACGTATCCAGTTACGCTGCGTGCACCATGCGGTACACTTGGCACACGACGGGCGGTCCCGTTTGGCGGGGCGCGCTCCGTTTTCCAACTTTTGGAAAACTGGAAAAAGTGGGTGCTCGCAGTTTTGTGACGAATATAACTATATCCACAGCAACTATTAGCATAGGGTTATTTAACAGAAAATAAACTAGGTCAGGTATTCTACAGGTATCAAAAAGAATCACTGAATTCGGATCTCTGTGGTGGGAGATACGAACTCGGCAATACGGGTGGTCATTCTGGAATTCTGCGATTCCAGAATTGGGTCTGCCCGTCCACTTTGGACGCTATTTTTTCACCTAGGGGCACACGTTTTCCGAGGTTGGCTATAAAACAAATATTGGAGAGGGTTAAGGGATGATCATACCTATGAAAACGGAACATCGTTTGGTTGAGCGAGTCGACGGAAAATTACTCCGAAGCGAAGGTGCTTCGAGTGGGATTCTGCAGGATGCGAGGTCGGCATCGTCGGGATGGTTGGATGGCTTGGTGGGGCTTCTCTGGCTGCGGTGACGGCTCTCGATGGGAAGAGGAGGTCTGGAATTTTAGGTTAGGGTTTTTGGGATATATATATATATATATATATATATATATATATATATATATATATATATATATATATATATATATATAGGGAAAGAGAGGGGGATGGAGCGGGTTTGGAGCGGCAAAGGGGTCGGCCGCGTGCAAAAGGGTCAATTGGAAGCAAGCAGTTGCTGAGGGGTCGGTCAACGCAAGTTGGCTGTAGGGGTTCGGTCAAATGCAAGTATGCTGAAGAGGAAGCAAAGTTCCTAAGGGGCTTTAAGTGGTAAAGTATGTTATTATTATTAATATTATTATTAGTAAATGCTTAATTAATAATCCTTTTTCTTTCTTTCTTTAAATATATATATATATATATATATATATATATATATATATATATATATATATATATATATATATATATATATATATATTTACACATATAGATTAGGGTAATGCACAACATTAGGCTAGCAACTGCTCAAGGGTCTCCTACATGGAATAAATTAGTAAATGCTTAATTAATAATCCTTTTTCTTTCTTTCTTTAAATATATATATATATATATATATATATATATATATATATATATATATATATATATATATATATATATATATATATATTTACACATATAGATTAGGGTAATGCACAACATTAGGCTAGCAACTGCTCAAGGGTCTCCTACATGGAATAAATTCCTAAAAATTCCTGATGGTCCCATAAGTCCTCTAAGTGCCCGAACACCTAACATAAAAATTATTAAAAATCTATTTCTTCTATTTAGACCTAATTACCATAATTAATTAATAATTAATAAATAAAAGGGTATATACGATTTTCTAGGAAGGGGTTTTTACAAAGAACCCATGGCATGTCCTCAATGCCACAGCGTGATGGAGGTGGTCCCGAATATCACTTTCACTCAAGATGACATGCTGTTAAAATATAATAGGCATGACAGACCCCTCTATTACACCGGGTCCGTCGGTTCCATGGAGGTCGACCGGATTCACATAGATCCGGGATCATCAATCAGCATCATTCCTCATAGTCTGCTCAGACCGCTGAGGATTCCTATCAGCGAATTGGCTTACACCACCACTACAATCGTGGGTTTCAATGCCAGGAAAAGTAAGCCGTTGGGAAAAATTCGCCTGAGGATCCAGATTGGCAACCTCAGATCGGTGGCTACATGTTATGTCATTGATTCAGAGGTGTCCTACAATATTCTCCTGGGTAGACCTTGGATCCACGACTACAACATCGTTCCTTCGACTCTACATCAATGCTTTAAATATGTAGATGCCCAAGGAATAGTACAAACGGAGTTTGCTGACCTGAACCCGTTTAGAGGAGTAGAATCCTACTACTCAGATGCCGTGTTGTACTCTCAAGACTATATGGAAGTGGTGTCTGGAAAAGCAGAGAAGGAATCCCACCGGGAGCCAGAAGAACCCTTTGCCGAACAACCTCTGTCAATCAAGGTGAAAGGGCGAACTACTCGTCCAAAATCCATAGAGCCTGTGGCTATCCACCTGAACAAAACCAGGTCAGGAAAAGGGGGTGACCCTCTAGTGATCACTTTGAACCAGAAACCTCCACCCTTGGTCATCAACCTCCGGCGCAACAGGCAGCCGATTGATGTAAATGCAACCAGGAATGCGGTTTCGGATGATAATAAAGGTCCTTTTTTCTAGTATATTGACGCTCGAATTCCAAATCAGTAATCCACTCCCCGTGACGATATAGAACCTATAGCACAAAAATTCTTGGAAGCTATAGATTCTTATCATCCGTACATGTGGAAAGTAGCATCATCATCCAATGTCATCACCATATATGGACCACATGAGGATTCTATCTTCATTATCCCGCCTGCCTGCAGCAGTTAGCGTTCAATAGTCTTCGGCCGCATGTGCAATGAACCGACTGTCCAGGAAGATTCTTTCAATGACGATGCTGGAAAAATACAAGTTCACAGATACAGCCCGCAAGCTTTGAAGATCATGCAAAGTATGGGTTATGACTTGAAGCTGGAGCCAGATCTCAACTATGGGAAATGTAGACGAATACCGCCGCACGGCGATCCCTACTATCAACGAACTCATTTTGGGTTAGGGTATACCACCTCCCTTGCAACTTCTGAGTCAAACGAGGATATCTTTTTCTCTTCTCAAAATGGCTCGTCGCCCTCCGACTCACCTGATGCTCTCGAACAAACATTATCAGTAAATATGGTAGTGGCAGATTCCTTCGAAGCAGACGAACAAGAATCCGAACCGTTTGAGAATGACGCTTGGGCTCAACAAATGGATACACAATGGGAATTCTGCTTCGAGCAGAGAGAACCTCCCACCGAAGATAAAGTTATCCAGATTGATGTTGGGGATGAACTTTCGCCAAAGCCGATATTTATCAGTAACAATCTTTTCGAAGAAGAAAGAAAAGAAATTATCCAGCTGATAAAAGAATATATCGACGTCTTTGCGTGGAGTTATGAGGATATGTCAGGCCTTGATCCAAATGTGGCTACTTATAAACTCAATTTATTGCCCGATTCGAAGCTTGTGAAGCAGCACCAACGCTGGTTTCGCCCGGATATGATGGATGCCATTGAAGCTGAAATCAAGAAGTTGATAGCTTACGATTTCATCCGGGAAGAACAACATCCCGACTGGGTCGCCAATGTTGTCCCGGTCATGAAGAAAAATAGGAAAGTACGTGTCTGAATCGATTACCGAGATCTGAACGCAGTCTGCCCCAAGGATGAGTTTTATCTTCCCATTACAGACGTCATGATTGACAATACATGCGGTTTCGAACGTATGTCTTTCATGGACGGATTTTTAGGGTACAATCAAATCAAGATGCACCCTAAAGACGAGAAGCATACTGCCTTTCGGACACCATTGGGGGTATATTGCTATACGGTCATGCCCTTCGGATTGAAGAATGCCAGGGCTACATACCAACGGGCTATGAGTAACATATTCTATGAGCATTTACGTAAAACAGTAGAGTCTTACGTGGACGATATAGCTGTCAAAAGCCGTCTCAAGGATAATCACATCCAAGACTTGAAGACAGTATTTGAAATGATGCGCCAACATCAACTCAGAATGAATCCTACAAAGTCCTTTCTGGGTGTATCTAGTGGCAAATTCCTGGGATTTGTCATTACCGCTAAAGGCATTCAAGTGGACCCTGATAAAGTCAAGGCCATCTTAGAAATGCGACCGCCCCATAATCTGAGAGAACTCAGGGGGTTTCAAGGTCGTCTGGCTTATATCCGGAGATTCATATCCAACCTCTCTGGGAGATGTCAGCATTTTTCTTGTCTCATGAAGAAAGGTGTATCCTTCGTATGGGACGAAGCCTGTCAGCAAGCGTTTAATGATATAAAATGCTACCTCACTAATTCGCCAATTCTGGTGCCTCCCGTCATTGGAAGACCATTCCTGCTGTATGTTCGAGCGATGGATCATTCTCTGGGAGTTCTTCTCGCACAAAAGAACGATGTGGGTCACGAGCAGGCTATCTACTATCTAAGCAGGATGATGATCGGAGCCGAGCACCGATATAGTCCAGTGGAGAAAGAATGCTTGGCTCTGATGTTCGCTATTCAGAAAATACGACACTATGTCACAAGCCAGACTATTCACATAATCTCTAGGATCAATCCTCTTCGGGTGCTAATGAACAAGCCAAGTGTTCTTAATTTTCGGCTCGCGACATGGGCGATGCTATTAACACTATATGACATGGTGTACGTCCCTCAGAAGTCCATCAAAGGCCAAGCATTGGCTGATTTCCTAGCTGCTCATCCGATCCCGCAGGCCTTCAGACTATACGAGAACATTCCCGACGAAGTTGTAGAATGTAATTCCGCGATGGAAAATGATGCATGACAACTATTCTTCGATGGTGCCTCCAGGACTGGTCCCAGGAGAAACGTGGTTTCAGGAGTAGGAATTGTCCTGGTTACTCCCGATAAACTCGTCATCTATCGAGCATATTCTCTTAGCGAGCCCTGTTCCAACAATGTGGCAGAGTATAACGCTCTACTAATCGGGCTCCAAGTCGCCAAAGAATTGGGCGTCGAATCTCTGAAAGGTTTTGGTGACTCTCTGCTGATCGTCAATCAAGTCAGAGGAATATACGAAGTCCGGAATCCAGACCTCATCCCCTATCAACGAGCAGCGGTCGACATAGCCATGACATTCAAAGGGTTCTTCCTAGAACATGTGCCCCGGTCTCAGAATCTGGAAGCTGATGCCCTAGCCAGTCTAGCTGCAGATTTAGCTATTCCTATAAAAAGGCAGAATTCGGTGATCCTTCTTAACAGAGATTTGTTCTGTGTGAAGAACAACTTCCACATCAAACGCAGTTACGCTGTGAACACCGATCCTCCCAAGAGAGACTGGAGAAATCCTTTTATAGATTTCGTGGCATACGGAATCTTGCCGGAGGACCCTAAAGAAGCAGTATCCGTCAAAAGACGGTCATTACGCTTCTACTTTGATGCGTCCTCACAGTGTCTATATCGCCGGACCTACGATGGACTGCTATTGAGATGTCTCTCCGATAATGAGGCACAGCGGATTGTCCGTGAATCTCACGACGGCGTATGCGGAGCGCATCAACCCGGTCCTAAGCTACAGGATCGTATCAGGAGAATGGGCTATTATTGGCCTACTATGGTCGCAGACGCGATAAAGTATGCAAGGCAATGCAGGGCCTGTCAGGTTCATGCAGATTTCATACATCAACCTTCTGAACATTTGCATCCTACGGTTGCTTCCTGGCCTTTCGAAGCATGGGGTATGGATATCATTGGTCCTATTCACCCGTCTTCTTCCGGAGGTCACCGATTTATACTGGCCATCACGGATTACTTCTCCAAATGGGCAGAGGCGATCCCTCTTGCTGAAGTGAAGACATCTAATATGATCAGCTTCCTCAAGCATCATGTCATCTATCGCTTTGGGATTCCTCGAAGGATAATTCATGACAACGGGCCTCAATTTATCAGCCACGCGTTTCATCGATTTTGCGATAAAAATCGGATACAAAATATGGCCTCTACAGCATATAATCCTGCTGCTAATGGTCTGGCGGAAGCTTTCAACAAAATCATTATCAAGCTCTTGAAAAAGTTCGTCTCTTCGAACAAGAGAGATTGGAATGAGAAGCTGGGAGAATGTCTCTGGGCATACCGCACAACGGTACGAGCACCGACAGGTTGTACCCTATTCTCATTGGTTTACGGGAGCGAAGCAGTTCTCCCCATCGAAGTCCAAATTCCGTCACTCAGGATAGCAGTGGCTAATGAGTTGACACAGGAAAAGAATGACCTATTAAGGCTTCAAGACCTAGAAGGATTAGACGAGAAACGCCTCCAAGCTCAACAGCGCATCACGTTCTACCAGGCACGCATTTCCAGAGCTTTTAACCAAAAAATAAAGGAAAGAGTGTTCAAAGTTGGAGAGCTAGTTTTAGCTGTAAGAAGGCCAATGATCATCACTCACAAGAGTAAGGGCAAATTCCAACCCAAATGAAAAGGCCCTTATGTGATCGAGACGACGTTCTCAAACGGCGCTTACAGGTTAGCCCAACCTAATGGAGACTTACTAATGGCTCCTATCAACGGCAAATTCCTGAAGAGGTACTATGCTTAACCTCCTTTGCTCAAATGGAGTATGGTAAAGATCTCATTCTGACAATACTACTTCCAAAACGAAACTAGTTGGATCGTATTCTATCATGTCCATATAACCTCTGAATAGATATGTTCGACTAATTTGGAACTGCAAGACCTATCACGTCCATATCACCTCTAATAGTATTTTGTTTACAAATTTTAGTCGGAGCATATTCTATCACGTCCATATAACCTCTGAATAGATATGTTCGACTAATTTGGAACTGCAAGACCTATCACGTCCATATCACCTCTGATAGTGTTTTGTTTACAAATTTTAGTCGGAGCATATTCTATCACGTCCATATAACCTCTGAATAAATATGTCCTGCTGAAACTTACCGAGAGTATATCACGTCCATATTACCTCTGATATCACTTTCACCCAAACCTGTCATTTATATTCCAAAATGATGGGTCCACAAGTCAGATAAGAGCCTCTTTACTATTCCCAGAAAGAGCAAAATTACATTGAAAAGCAAAAAGGTACATCATTTAGGGGGAGTGGTTAGGTTGCGAATCTGCTGCGCCAGAGCAGCCATTCTCTCATCCCTGGAGTTCAAGACGTCGGTACGAGCCCGTTCTAACCTTGCCGCATCATTGTTCAAAGCAACTAGCTCAGACCGAGCCTGCACAAAACCTGAGTGGAAGACACCCACACGTATCAGGTTCTGCTGAACAGTCTTCCGTCGCTCCTTCAGCATATCTCGGGCTGCCGACAAAGAGAGAACCTTCGCCTCTGCTCGAACAAGCTCATCTTTCAATATGCGGACCCTCGCTGCCTCTTTCTCATATTCGGCTTCGTACTGGGTCAACTCGGGAACGACATACTCCAATTGGACACGCTCATGATCCATCTCCTGCCGCTGAGCCTCGATGGACTTGTTCAGAGACCCCATTTGCGTAGCAACCTCTGCAGTCAGGGAGTCATACCTAGCTTGAACGAGACCGTCAATGCTGGCTCGAGCTAGCTGCAAGTATTCGTTAATGGGTTGCTCCAAACCATTAACTATCTCCTCCAGCGTGTCAGCTACCCCAGTGTCGTTGAATTCTCTGATCGACACTAGCACAAACTGGGAGAAGATCCTCAGAGCCTCGAAGCTTAGATTCTTCTCCAACACCATTGATATTAACATTTTCTAGGTGGTGTAGAAGATACTAGTGTACTGCTCGGTCAGCGCGGCTAGATCCGAATGGATGCTGGGAGTGGCCGCGATATCGGCGAACCTCCCTCCAGGAATGACCACAGACGATGTTGCCACAGTCGTCGCCTCCACAGATGGTACGACAAAAGATGATGTGCCAGCAACAGACGAAGTAACCGACGTACTCAAAGGAGACATTGTCGTAATGACAGGCTCACCCTCCTCTCGAGATATCGGAACCATCTCGGGCAAGCCAGCACCCAAAAACGTTCCTCCCTCAAAGTCAGGCACCTCCGTGCCATAGACAAGAGCGGAAGCAAAGTCGAAAGTCACATCGACGCTGTCCTCCCCGAAGATGTCTTCCCCTGAAAAGAAGACAAGAAGGTTAATATCGACATGATGTTAATTTTTCAAAATAGAGGCGTAAGAACGACATTTACCCATGGCTGATGGTATATATGTCGCGTCTACAGCCAGTACAGCTAAATTATTTCTTAATGACGCTAAGCGAGCTGTCATACCTGGAGAAGGGGGTGTGCCAACCGACAGCGGCAGGTCTTCTTCCAAATCTTTACCCAGATCTAATCGAGGTTCACCAGGTGAAATCTCGCTAGGTGCACTGACAGACACGGCAGGGGTCTCTCCCGTTACCGGTCTGGATAAAGATATCCTTACTAGGCTCGGCCCCGGAGACGATCTCGTACCACTACCCGAAGTGGTAGCAGCGACAGCGGCCTCAAGCAGAAATTCTCCGGCACCGCCCGCCGGAACTGTGGAAGGTTCCTCTCCAAAAAGCGAGGAACCTCCAATCAAAGAATCATCCCCAACAGGGGGAGATGCAGGCTCACTTCTAGCAGTCTCATTGCCGGAAATCCTTAGAGGACGAATAATCGTCTTCTTCTTCCTCTTGCGAGGGGAAGTCTCCTTCGAAACATGAGCCCTTCGCTTACCAGAGATTACCAGAGGCCCTGCAGGCAGAGGTATTTCACCCCTCGGTACCGCCAACAGAGGCTCATCTGGATTCACGGAATCTTCACCCTCGTCAGAAGAGACCGAGGGGACTTCATCTCTTCCTGTAGACATGGAGGAGGGCACCCTAAAACTTCCATGCATATCAAAATCATGATGGAAGGTGTTGGTTGCCACATAGAACTGGGCATACGAGTGGAGGATGCGCAGCTCCGTGGAGAGTGAAATGACGGGCACGGTAAAAGTTGCTTCAGTGCAACCCATGATGAAGTAGCGCCATCCTCTCGCTCCATCGATGAGTCCACCCCTGGACCGGAAGCTGGTGACGGCATTACCCACATGCAATTGGTCATACCCAAACTGCCTGGCAAACCGACTAGGCAGGTAGGGCTCCAAGAAGCAATGGTCTTCAATTCTATACAGTAAATAGGAAGGTCTGTTGTAGACCAACCAATTAAAAGTCTCAGGAGAAAGAATGGTCTGCCTGTCGCCTACATCCTGAAGTCTGATCCCTTGTTGATTGAGATGTACAGGAGGGAAAGTACAGAAGAGCTTCCAGCTGTGACTGAAATTCAGCGTCCGCCGACAGTCTAAAACTGTAGTCACGTTCTAGGAGGATTTCTTGTAATTCAGCAAGAAACTATCCTCCGAACTACTGCCAGAGCCGGGAGACATCACCCTGGGGTTATGGAGAATTAACCATCCCATCAAATACAGGTATGGTAATTCTACCCTGGGAAAGCTATCACGCCGAGTTTTATCGGCGAGCAGCCCCTCAGTCATGGCCCTCAGGCCAGCTTGTATGCGGCACACCATGGCAAAGAGCAAGCCCAGTCTTGCCTAGAATACCAGACGCACTGTAGGCCATAGGGTGTTCCGATGAATGCGGTCCGCAGATGCAATGTCGGGCACTACTACTCGACGCAGCCATATGGAGAGGAAGCCAGCCAGTTGAGCTTCCTTGGACAATGGCCTACGGCAATGCCTCAAATAACTGTAGGCCTTAGTGCCTGCAGGATATTTCCCTATCCCTTCGTCGAGAATCAGGTCCGGAGCCCCAGCATCCTCCATAAGATCATCGATGACCTGGGCACTCAGCACGCTCAGAAAGCTCAGAGGCTTATCCTTGCTATCCGACTTTCTCCGGCTTAGCAGCCCTGGCCCGGTGAAAGAAGAGATAGGACGCCCACTTATTGGTATTAGCCAAATCTGAGGGCTCACCATAAAAAGCGATGTAAGCAAGGTAGTGGCACATAAGCTCCTGGTACACTGCCACTACCCGAGGGTCAGAATCCCCCAGCTCCCGGTTTGTAGGAACGTACTCCTCATAAGGAGTATCCCCCATTGGAAGTCTCGAGATCTCTGCCATCTCGTGGAGGGCCAATCCTAACTCCCCCAGTGGAGTGGCAAAAGTCCCGGTGAGCGGGATATATCGCTCCATCAGAGCCAAAAACAGATTGGGGTTGAGAGGTAACCCAATACTGGTGGCATTCACAGCTGCAAACAGACAATCCTCTCCAGCTCGGTCTGAAAATACTTCAGGGCCCAGTCAGCTAAGCGAGCCTACCGAAGATTTGTTGGGGTGATCCACCCACTGCACCGAGGGTTCACCTTGGGGTATACTCCCCCGTGCCCCATGAAATCATTGTAGAAAGTCGGTAATTGCACCGGCTGGAGCACCAAGCTGTCTTCACTTGGGACACTGCCCGGGTACAATCCCCTGAACGGCATTACAGGGCCGGAAGGGCGGCTGACAAATGACCTTAGGTCAGATCCTTTTTGATAGAAGATCTTCCCCGGCCTGCCGTGAAGATCGGGAGTCAGCGTCCACGATATTCTCCTGGGATGTGTAGCATGGAAGAATGCCGAGATGGGATAGTCTCTCAGCATCTTGGGCAGATGCAAGACCAAGCCCCCGGCAGGAAAAACCCAGAGTTCTTTCTTGGGCTTCGTCTGGGACTGCTTGTCAATTATGTCCCCGAAGAAAAAAGCCGGCTTTATATACTGGTCCCCGTCTATGTACATTAGGGGCTCTCCTTTAATCATGTTCAGTAGCGTTCGCTCGCCCTGAGCCGATATCAAAATTTCCCTTCCTTCAGGATACTGGGGCCCGGAGATAGGAAATGTCATGTGGGACAGATCCTCCAGATAGTTGGAATACAGCATCCCGACAGCAGAACCCATCACATCGGCCAGCGGAGACACATGCAAGTCAACTGCAAATGCAAGAAAGACACGTCAGTTTCTATACTAGATATTATAATCTTGCAGCATAAGCCAAAAAACAACAGTCTGTGCTTTACGCCAAGACTGTAAAAACTTGAGTTTTTACGCTGGAATCCATTTCCTAAACGTAAAATTCAAGGTTGGCAGTATACAGTCTGTGTTTTATGCCAGACTGTCAAAATTGAGTTATTATGCCGGAATTCTCATCCAGAAGCGTAATACTCAAATTTTATGGTATACGCCAAGTTTCGACAGTCTGAGCTTTTACGTCCGACTGCGAAAGTATGGAGTTTTTACGCTGACACATTAGAAATATGGGCGTAAAAGATTAAATGTCTCTGTGCATCATCTTCCTCAAAGAGGCTATCAGCACAGAAGATGACCTAGCGCGTTCGCGTACAATGTGTGCGAAGAATTTTTAGTCGTTCTTGTTCGTCCCATAAACTCTACCTTCAATCCCGGGTGCACTGCTCGTCGGCGGGATACTTCGCTCAGAATAAAGCTCGCCTTGCCCGACAAAAGTCGCTCTCTCTTGGGCAGAAGAGCGAGAAGAAGAGTCAACCTTCTTTCCCTTAGAGGAGGGGACTTGTTTCGGGGCCATTACTGAAAACTCTGAAGGCTCAAAGAAGAAACGAAGAAGAACTCAAAGAGTCGAAAGCTTTCTTTACAAGGAGACAGATAAAAAGTTTTTCTCTGAAAACCGCGGGATATGTATAGAGTTTGGATGGACTCCTCGAATCCCGAACCAAATCTGACATTTAATATTCGATCATGATTGGGAACTACGTCAGCCTATTACTCAGAGAAGGCGGACAGTCAGCGAATTCAAAAAGTTTTCGTGCAGAGAAGATTTGTGTTTCTACGCTAAGGAGCTTCTTACGCTCGACAGCTACAAATCTACGGTTTTACGCTCAGGGACTATAAGTCTATGGTTTTACGCCCGGATGCTTTTATGCTCGGTAGCTTTTACGCTCGAGAGGCTACAAACCTACGACTTCACGCTCAGGAGCTACAGATCTATGATTTCATGCTCGGTGGCTTTTACGCTCAGAGACAACAGATCCGCAACTTCATGCTCGGAAGATTTTCTTTTCAACAGACTACGAATCTACAGGTTCTACGCTAAGGAGCTTCTTACGCTCGACAGCTACAAATCTACGATTTTACGCTCAGGGACTATAAGTCTATGGTTTTACACCCGGATGCATTTATGCTCGGTAGCTTTTACGCTCGAGAGGCTACAAACCTACGACTTCACGTTCAGGAGTTACAAGTCTATGATTTCGCGCTCGGTGGCTTTTACGCTCAGAGGCTACGAATCTATAGTTTCTACGCCCGGATGCTTTTATGCTCAGCAACTTTTACGCTAGAGAGGCTACGGACTCAGGATCTTACGTTTATCTATATTTACAGATCTATACGCAGGCCAGGGTATGCGTATATATATATGAACAATTCTCAAGACGGTCAATTACAAGAGTCCACACAGAAGATACTCCTTCTTGGCCCCAAAATATCCCAAGTACCCAAAGCATACGGAGTCCAACATTGAAAAATGACTCTTTCCCTTGGGTCTATTGGAAGTTCATTCAGAATCCAGTCTAAATATTTTATCTACAGTTCAAGACGGTGACTCAGTTTGACAGCCATTTCTCGCCCTGTTTCAAAAGATTTTTCGGGAAATCATTCTTGAAGATGATGATCTGAACAAAAGTTCTTCTTATCAGAAGTAACGGTTCAGAATTCTACGCGGCTTCCCATTCCTAACAGCAGGACAGTTCGAATACTCGACTTAAATGCTAAGCGGCTTTTTGCGCATCCTTAGTTATGCATAAAAGACAGGACTGGACCTAATACTCTTTCTATCAGAGTCGCCGTAAAGCTACCAGACGTGTCGAAGCTACACATATTCAGACTTCACAGCAAAGTATATGACAAAATCATCATATGCACAGAAGAAGACAATTTTATTAAGATTAAAATCATGATTACATATGAGGAAAATCCAGTCTACAGAGGGTTTTTTCTATATTTTCATGATTACATATGAGGGAAATTCCGTCTACAAAGGATTTCCTCATCGTTATCGGAAGGCCACCCCTAGAATCTGTTCTGCCAGGTTCTCGTATTGGTGGAGATGCTCTTCCGTCTTCTTCAGCAGTTCACGACTTCCACAGTCGATGAACAAGAAAGTGGTGAATGGCGGGAGGATACATAAATGGGCCTAGACCCATACTCTAATACAGGAAAGCAGGGTCAATCTGCTTTCCTGCGTCCAGCGCCATGACAGATTTAGTTGAGGTATTTGACCCAACTTAATCTCGGACGGCAGCTAGTTTGTCTGCTCTCGTCCACAAATATCAGGAGAAGATACAGCTTGCAAGCTGTGTGGTCAAATATGACCCTTCCTCTCTCCTGAAGAACGGCCATACAAAGTTGCTGATTATCCCGAGCAAAGGAGGCTATGATATCCTTCCATGATCCATCGTTGCAGAGGATATTTGTTCGAAGACGCCTTCTTTTTTGGCTCCTTACATACTGGAAGAACATGGTCTTCTTCTTCCTCAAATTGACACGACGAACTCCGGCGATCATCTCTGTATGGTGAAGGAAATGTGGGAAGAACAGGTTAACTCCTCAGCCTTTTAATAAGCAAAAGAGAACACACCAAATCCCAACAAATCCCCATTAATCCGCCATAAAGTCAGCCTTGAAGAACGTGTCAGACTTGACCATTTCATGCTTCATTCAAAGCGTTTCAAATTACGAGGAATCTGAAAACTTTGAAGGGGGTCTTGTAGAAGCATGAAAAATACGCTGAAAAGCTATACGCAGTATTTTAATGCTGGACACGTAAAATATGGCTTCAGAGCCATCAGCGTACAAAAGAGCTTTTTTGCTTAGCACAGCGTAAAATATAAGCTCAAGGACTATCCGCGTAAGTGCAGTACGTCCAGGCTGCTTCAGCATAAAAGAAGGAGATATATCGCCTTTATGGCGTAAAACCCATCCGCTCTTAATGCAGCATTGAAGTGTACGAGGAACGCTTCATATTCCCCGAAATGAACCTGTCAAATTATGCAGTGAACCTAACGTCTGACTCCTGATAAAGAGTACTGCACGACTACCCAGGCGACGGCTATAATGATGGCAGATCTTCGAGACACGCCTCTGCATTTAATGTGCAGGATAATGGCAGATCTCTGCATTTAATGCAAGAGATTTGATTAAATATCACCGAACCGTCGTTTAGTGATATCTCCTTGGCATAAACTGCTTCTACGCACACAAAGGAATATGCTGCCTTTACGCTCCGCAGAAGACAAATAGGCTGCCACGTCAAAAGCTGCTATCCGTACAGGGCTCGAGGCAAGTCTCTGCATTTAATGCGCAGAATAATGGCAGGTCTTCATGACATGTCTCTGCATTTAATGAGCAGAATGACGGCAGATCATCGAGGCACGCCTCTGCATTTAATGCACAGGATGATGGCGGATCTCTGCATTTAATACGAGAGATTTGATTATATCTCCAAAAGGGGTAGTTACTCTTGCACGTTACGACACTCGGCTTCTACGCCCACTCGGCTTCTACGTCCACTCGGCTTCTGCGCCATGGTGACATTCATCGGCTTCTACGCCTACCTTTTCTACGCGAGGGATAACTACCTATGTGACTTTTATGCCGTGATCTTCGCAGCAGTTATACGCATTGTCTCTTAAAGGGACATGCGTCACACGCTCATTCAAAAGGTCATTTATACGCGGGCAACGGTTATTGTAACCATCGTTTAAAAGGGTGCTATACTTTTCACTGCTCGGTTTCTACGCCGACTGGGTGGTCACTGTCACTAAAACTCTATCAATAGAGACCTCTATCAACAGAGGTCCAGGGTCAAAGAATAGATCAAAGGTTGAAGAACAAGGTCGAAGAATAGATCAAAGCTCGAAGAACAAGGTCGGAAAAATAGATCCAAGGTGGACAAAAATTGGAGAGAGAGATCAAGGGTCGAAGACTTGGAACTGAAGAACCAAGAGTCAAAGAGTCTTTAAGAGAGAAGAATCCAGAGCTCAGGCAAAGAGTAGGGATCAACGACTTCGGCATCGAGCATCCACTCTCTTTAGCAACCTTCGAAGCTGCTTTCTGTCTTCTATGGTACTTCCTCATCATCGTGTGGTCCAAGGGACAAAGTGATCGACTGCAGATCAGACTCCTATAGCAATATTTACCCAGATTAAAAAATTGTACTCGACATCCTCGTATAGGATTAATTGTACTTTCTGTTTGTAAACCAAAGAGCGGGTTTTCATATAAAACCTCGTCATTATTCTTCTTTCGTTTATCACCACAAACAAGATGGCGACTCTGCTGGGGACATCTTTCTCTTCTGATGAGGAAGCAATTGCTCAACACGATGCGGTATCCGTGGGATCCGTAAAGAAGATCCTGGTCGTCCAGTTCAACCAATCTGCCTACGAAGATATGCTTCGAACAGGGGGTAGCTCTCACTCTCTCTCTGTCCAAGATAACAGAAAGCTGCGTAAGGTCTGGATGCCCAAGACATCCTCTACCATTCCTGTCGACTCTCCGATCTCTCCGATCTCTCCGACCAACGAGGTTGTAGCATTGCTCCCTCCGCGCCTTGCGCATAAAATACAGTCGCCTGTCACTGACAGGGCATACAAAACTTCTGGCAATGCCTCAGCGCTAGCCCAGAAGTATACTCTACGCCTTGTGCGTAAAATTCAGCCGCCTGTCGCTGACAGCGCAGACAAAATTCTGGCAATGCCTCAGCGCTAGTCCAGAAGTATACATCGTGCTCTGCACGTAAAACTCTGTCTCCCGTCTGTGACGTGGTAGACAATTTTTTTGATAATGTCAGCGCCAAATCAGGAATTCCAAACGCGCTCCGCACGTAAAAATGCATCTGCCTTTCGTAAAAAAGCAGATGAGCCCTGCAACCTACACAAGGGAAAGCAGGCAGCGGACTGCTCAACTTCTCGCCCTTTACGCCAGCGAGGGAACAATCTGCCCGCCCTCCAGATTACGCGAGAAGCTGATGGCCGACTGAGGACCTCATCGGCTTTACACCAACCTGAGCAAAGCCCCAAATTACGCCAGGCAAAGCCCCTCAGCGTAAAGAAGGCTCAGTTTGCGGAAAGACACCCTCCTCGGGGATTATCCGCTACCCAGATGGCCAACCTGTTGTATACGGGCAGCACAGGGAAAACTATAGTTTCCAACATCCGCATGCCCACTGATGTGAACAGGAGGAACAAGCCATCTTCTTCTTCTTCTTCTGGAACTCCTCCTGATCTGCATGAGTATCTGATCCAGAAGCGCAAAGATAGGGGATCTTCCAGCATGTCTATTATGCCTCCTAGCGAGCGCTATTGTAATAGTCATAGGATTGTAGTTAATTATTACTGTTCTGAAGCAAAATGGTCGGTTTTCGACTGGTTGAGCTACTTTTCGTCTTTCCAGGAAGAAGTTGCCACACATGCATCAGTGAACATGGCTTCACACATACCTAGAGGAAGATCGCACTCAAGACGTTATCCCTCTAGAACTCCGAGCCGAAGGAGATTCAACAACCTCCTTAGGAACACTGAAGCTGGGGTGTTTCGAAACACCCGTTCGAGGTCATGACAACCGGCTTTGTACTCTTCTGATTCCGATGCTGGGGGTCGCCAGTCTCCCGAATTAGTTGCTGAAAGTATAGAGTCAACTTCTACAGAGACCTATACTAATCTTTCAATGACACCCAAGGAGATGAGAGTTTATGCCATTGGAGATGAACGCGAGGAAGCTTCCCCGTCAGGAAGCGCTGAGCAACGCATTACTATACTGGAGACATCTCTGAAAGAGATGCAATCCATGATGGAGAACATGCACCAGATGATGCTGACTCAACACACAGCTGCTATGGCTCAAGCATCGGTCCCTCCAACTCAGATACGTGTGGGGGTGGACTTACCACCATCTAATGCAATCCAAGAGCCTGCTCTAGATCAGGAGTCAGCAGTTCCTCCGCTTCCCCACTCGGAGAGTGGATTACCTCCCGTTGGAATCGCGATGCAACCGATTCCCCACCACTCCGTGGTCCCGCTACTGGCTGAAAATCCGATGCAGGCAGTACGGGAGTTGAAAGCCCAATTTGATGCCTTGAAGCACAAAGATCAGCTCAAGAAATTGGGAATCAAGTAGCCTTACCCAGCTATCTGGAAAGAGGTCCCTTTCCCTCCTAGATACAAACCGCAGACCATGGCTTTGTTCGAGGGAAAAATATCACCGAGTCAGTACATGAACTACTTCAGTATGATGATGGTGTTATTGCAGGGGAATGACGTCCTCCTCACTCGGGTGTTCAAAGGCTGTCTCTCAGGAGTAGCCTATCAGTGGTACCGTAGTCTGGCGGATAACTGCATTATTTTCTTTGAAGACTTCAACGCTTTATTCTTCATACGATTCTACGAGGGAGGGATGGACATGTCTATGTCCTCTGTCATCGAAGTGAAGCAGAAAGAAAAGAGGACGTTCGTACCTTCATCGAACGCTTTCGTCAAGCCACTTTGTAAATGCCTTCCGGAGTTCCAGACTCGGCATTGGTGGACATTTGCAGGAAGAACCTTCTTTCCGTAATCTCGGTGTTCACAGGACCATATCAGTTCCATGATTGGCCCTCGTTCATCATCTTAGCGGTAGCCGCCGAGGACAACAGTCGGAAGGAACGTGATAATGGCATCATGATCCCTGCCTCCGATAGAGGCAAGAGGTCATCCCCCAACAGCGACCATCCTCGTAGTTCCAGGGGAAAAGAAGCTCTGGCAATCAATACGTCCAGGCAAAAGACTGCGGCTACCGCATAGACGAATCCTGGGACTTCCAGGCCCATTGAAGTATACTCTTTCGACGACGACGATGTTCCAAGCATATTCGAGTGCCTTTGCAACCCATGTCCTGCGGGACTTCAGGTGTTGAGCACTTTTTTGTTAGAGGAGGCTGTCGTATGAGAGGTTGTGTCACGCCCCAGTCCCAAAACGTAGGACTAGGAACACGTAAGCATGCCAGCCGCATAGATATGGCAACTCCAATATATGGAAACCATAACCCATACGTACGCTGTAATATGAATATAAACTCACATGTGGTATATATAATGTCACAAGTCACAGATATGCTAATCTCATCCACACAACAAGTCATAGAAAAGAAATACTAATGCTACAATAAGGAGTCTGAAATATCCAAAATAATAGTCGGGTGGAGACAAATCCACTACCAATGACTATATCCAAAACTAAAATGAGAGAGGAGTGTAAAATCTCCAATATAAAATAATGTGAAGACAGAAGTGTATCAGCTAAAAGAATCCATCGCTAGATAATCAACGATGCTCAGAAGGTAAGACCTCCTCGGCAGAAAGAAATGCGTCAGGTCCAGGCCCGTACTCCTGCAAATACTCAAGAGCAGATATACCTGGCAGAGGACCAGGTCCTCAGAGGGACGTAACAAGATACAGAAAATACGAGCCAATTTGAATACAGTAAACATGCATATAATTTGAAAATAAATAAGTACGCTGTACAAGACAATCTATATGAATGCAAGTGAGGACAACTTTTCGACGTATGGGCAAGGGTAGGCTACTCGATCTAATCCTCACAACCTCACGCTCGTCCATGAACATCATCAGCCGACATACCTCGGGGGTAGCGACCCTCGGACTCCATCAATCGACATACCTCGGGGGTAGCGACCATCGGACACGACCCACCATAGTGCGTGCTAGTGACTACGGTGTTACCAGAGTGGTTAAAAGCCCATACGCCTAATAATTGTCCTCTATGATACTAAGTGTCAAGTGTGTGTCAACATATCTAATATATAGTAATGACTGAAAGGAAAACTACACATGCAAGAACTATACAGAAATAAAATAAATGAACAGAAATATAAATAGCATGCAAAGTACTGTAAACAATTTGGCAAGGTATCTTGCCTGGCAAGAAGGCTGCAAAATGTAGTGTCCCAATGTCAACACCAAGAGTCAGAAGCTACGGCCTCAGAATGAACGTCTCCGGATGCTGAAATAAACATCACCAACGTTTCCAGAATAAGCAAAATAGCTAAAAAGCACATCCCTTTCGTCCAATTTGGACACAGGGACAAAACGGTAATTTCGGGCAAAAGTGGGGTCCACGTGTGGCCCACTTTGCACCGAAAAGCGTGCCGAGGGTAACAGTATCTAAATGGGACAAACTATAGGTCAAACAACTCTAGATGTCAATACGAACCCAATGGTATGTCCAAATTTGGATTCCGATGAGCCGAACAAAATTTGGTCCAAAAAGTCAACTGTGGGGCCCGCCAATTGGCGATCTGGTCAACCGTCTCAGAAATACGTGAAAATTGGGTCACAGGACCAGCGCGTTACCACGAGTCCAGTGGCGCAAGTTTCGTCGCAATCTGACAAGCGTGCACAAAATACGCGCGAGTTCCACAAAAGTGGCGACACGAAATGTGTCCGCGGATACGGTCTGATTCCGGCGCGCTCACGCGTCCGAATCAGTCTCCACGAATTTTCACATGTCCCGTTATGCTGTGTGAACCATTTGGTACACTTGGCACACGGCGGGGCGGTCCCGTTTGGCGGGGCGCGCTCCGATCTCCAACTTTTAGAAAACCGGAAAAAGTGGGTGCGCACAGTTTTGTGACGACTACAATTTTGTCCACAGCAACTAATAGAACAAAGTTATAATACAGAAAATAAACTAGGTCATGTAATCTACAGGTATCAAAAAGAATCGTCGAATTCGGATCTCTGTGGTGGGAGATACGAACTCGACAATATGGGTGGTCATCGCAAGTTTCTGCGATTGCAGAATTCTGTCTGCTCGCGCTGACTTGGGCGCTGTTTTTCACCTAGGGGCACACG
This sequence comes from Iris macrosiphon, assembly GCA_036927795.1. Lineage (NCBI taxonomy): Eukaryota > Viridiplantae > Streptophyta > Magnoliopsida > Asparagales > Iridaceae > Iris > Iris macrosiphon. The sequence goes on along the minus strand of JAYESA010000004.1, from coordinate 228,127,075 downwards.
TTTTCCGAGGTTGACCATAAAACAGATATTTGAGAGGGTTAAGGGAAGATCATACCTATGAAAACGAAACAGCGTTTGGTCGAGCGAGTCAACGAAAATTCACGCCGGAGCGAAGGTGCCTCGAGTGGGAGACTGCAGTTCGCGATGACGGCGTCGACGGGATGGTTGGATGGCTTGGGGAGGCTTCTCTGGCTGCGGTGACGGCTCTTAGATGGGAAGAGGAGGTCTGGAATTTAGGTTAGGGTTTAGAATTTGAAGAGATATATATATATATATATATATATATATATATATATATATATATATATATATATATATATATATATATAAAATCCGGGGGGGGGGGGGGGGGCCGCGCGCACATTCTGGTTCCTGCTGCTTCACAATTCCATTATGGAATTGTGTTGTTTTACAGTTTAGTCCTCCATTTTTTTTTCTTTTTTTTTCTTTTTTTTCCTTTTTCTTTTTCTTTTCTTTCTCCTTTTTCTTTTCCATTCTTTTCTTTTCTTTTCCTTTCTTTCTTTAAATATATATATATACATTTATATATATTTGTATATACATATATATATATATATATATATATATATATATATATATATATTCATAAGAAAATTAATAGATTAGGGTAATGCACATCGTTAGGCTAGCAACTGCTTAAGGGGTCTCCTACATGGAATAAAATCCGAAAAATTCCTGATGGTCCCATAAGTCCTCTAAGTGCCCGAACACCTAACATAAAAATTATTAAAAATCTATTTCTCCTATTTAGCACATAATTACCATAATTAAATTATTAATTAATAAAAAATAATAAATACAATTTTTTTAAAAATAGGGATTTTACATTCTACCCAACTTACAAAAATTTCGTCCTCGAAATTGACACTAACCCATATTCATAGTGATAACTATAACTATTACACTACATTGGTATCTAGTAGGACTCCTAAACTCATGGTCTGTCATTCTAACACTTTCTCATCTATTGTCCATACACTATTCTATCATCCTCTAACTTGTCTACACTACCCAACTTACAAGAATTCTACTAGTGGTCACCTTCTTTGAAGCTATTGTCTAGATTGTAAGGCAATTATAGTTATTGGGTCGAGAATCTTGGGATACCTGTCTAGAATCTCATAACCATGACTTTTTCCCATAACCGTCAAGTATCATAGTCTAATACTGCCTCGCCACCTGGCCAGTATGGCTGCAAGTAATTCGACTACTCTACATAATCGTCTGGCGGCAACTGTCGCTACCTTGCCAGCGATTTGTCATAGTCATCAGTTCGTGACAAGTGCCTTCAACTCTTTCCTAGGCATAGTCTAAGTTTTAGGGAATACTTAAGGTCTTGACTAACTATTAGGGGTATGATCTAGCTCAAATGATCTAACAATTTCTACTAGGCTACATGGTGCTACTTAAGGGTTAAACTAATAAAGAATACAGATATTGCTATAGTGCATACATATTAAGAACTCATCCTTAGTTATCAAGCATTACTAACACATTTATGTTTAACTAACAAAATAGGGGTGAGGTTGATATCAAACAATTCATAATGGCACGAAAGATACGACTATGATAGGAAGAGTTACGCACGAGATAATGAATGAATATAAAAGGAGGAGAGGAGTCACCCAAGAGGGCGAGATAAGGATAGGGGAAGAATACTACTACTGCTACTCACGTCATCCATTAGCATCGCGTGTATGCCACCTGGGTAAAATATACATACATCCTCATAACTGCTAAGCTACCATATATATAATTCTATATCTATTTGTGCATCTAAGATCTTGTGTCACAATGGGGTTATGAGTATGCACAGACAATTATAACTAAAAGGTCGTACCTGTATCTACGGCTTCCTGTGTCTGCTCTCCCATACTTGTCATAATGAGTGCTTGGCCTTGTCCTTGGTTGTTAAACTGGGGTCTATTCTCCTCCATTTGTGCAGATGGTAGGAGCAGTGGTGGGTCCCTTTGGTCTTCTATACTTGAGGGTGTATGCGGTGTTCCTGATTCTAATGCCATAGGTCTCTGGTTCTGTTTAGGACATTCTCGGGCTTGATGGTGACTTGATCCACATATCATGCACAACCCCAATCGACGATGACAGTCTCTTAGAATATGACCTGTCCTTCCACAATAGTGACAAGTACGGAGCTCCTTGGTTGGATATGGTGCAGTACTATCTGATTGCTGGCGTGTCAAAGGGTGTCGAATGGGTCCTCCTTGTTGTATCCTTACTGGTCCCTGATAAATTCTCTGTTGAATTCCGTTTCCCTTGCTGATGGCCTCCTGGATCCTGGCCTCTGTCAATAGCTCGGCATAAGAGATCCGGGACTGGGAGCTAGTGTAGTGCTGGAGCTCTTGAGTCAGCCCGCGGTGAAACCTCTTAGCCTTCTCCAAGTCATTAGGTATTAGGACTGTGCCATACTTACTGAGACGACTAAATTCTGCGTCATACTCATCAACCGTCTTGTCCCCTTGCTCTAGATGGAGGAACTGATCGTACAATGCGTCTCTTACAGTATCCGGGAAGTACTTCCTCTCAAAGCATTCCAAGAATTGTTCCCAAGTCTGACGCGTACCCAACTGGCGCTCCATTGATTCCCACCAGTGATGTGCGTTGCCTTCTAACTGAGTCCTCACGCCTATCATCCATAGGTCAGAAGGTAATTGTGATGCCTCTAACAACTTCTTGGTATTGGCAATCCAGTTCGTGGTCTCCTCTGGGCTCTCATTACCCTTATATGGCTTAGGGCCCATCTGCACAAAGTCCTTGACTGAACCAACCCGAGCTTGTGGTACTGAAACTAGTGCCTGGGTTGGTTTAGGGGCTAGTGCAGCCATTCTCTCAAGTGCTGCCAGAAATTCTAGCCTCTGCTCTGCTGTTTGCTGCCTCTGCTCTGTTGTTTGCTGCCTCTGTTCTTGCATTATCATCTGGAAGAGTTGGAACAGCTGCGCTTGGCCATCTTGCGGTGCTAGTGGAGCTGGAAAAGTCCCATTAGGTATCGTGGAAGGGGTTGATGGGATGGTTAGATTGCTAGTTGGTCCATCCGGTCTGGGAAGAAGAGGTGTCGTTGAGGTCACTCCTAGTGGTTGGTCGTCGTCCCCTGGAGACGTGTTGTCCCCGGTGGCGGCATGCCCGTTATGCAAATTCATCTCTCTGCAAGAGATGGACGAAGGATTAAGAAGAGTACATGAATCAAGCAGGATGCAAGAACTTAAGTAGGACATGTTGGAAGGAAGGTAAGTTATAGTCAAGTGTGGATGAGATCTAAAATTCTAATCCTAGGTACAGGCCCGCTCGGTACAGTGACGTAACCGAAACGGCTAACTCGACCTGCATGGGCCACCACAAAAACATGTCACGCCCCAGTCCCAAAACGTAGGACTAGGAACACGTAAGCATGCCAGCCGCATAGATATGGCAACTCCAATATATGGAAACCATAACCCATACGTACGCTGTAATATGAATATAAACTCACATGTGGTATATATAATGTCACAAGTCACAGATATGCTAATCTCATCCACACAACAAGTCATAGAAAAGAAATACTAATGCTACAATAAGGAGTCTGAAATATCCAAAATAATAGTCGGGTGGAGACAAATCCACTACCAATGACTATATCCAAAACTAAAATGAGAGAGGAGTGTAAAATCTCCAATATAAAATAATGTGAAGACAGAAGTGTATCAGCTAAAAGAATCCATCGCTAGATAATCAACGATGCTCAGAAGGTAAGACCTCCTCGGCAGAAAGAAATGCGTCAGGTCCAGGCCCGTACTCCTGCAAATACTCAAGAGCAGATATACCTGGCAGAGGACCAGGTCCTCAGAGGGACGTAACAAGATACAGAAAATACGAGCCAATTTGAATACAGTAAACATGCATATAATTTGAAAATAAATAAGTACGCTGTACAAGACAATCTATATGAATGCAAGTGAGGACAACTTTTCGACGTATGGGCAAGGGTAGGCTACTCGATCTAATCCTCACAACCTCACGCTCGTCCATGAACATCATCAGCCGACATACCTCGGGGGTAGCGACCCTCGGACTCCATCAATCGACATACCTCGGGGGTAGCGACCATCGGACACGACCCACCATAGTGCGTGCTAGTGACTACGGTGTTACCAGAGTGGTTAAAAGCCCATACGCCTAATAATTGTCCTCTATGATACTAAGTGTCAAGTGTGTGTCAACATATCTAATATATAGTAATGACTGAAAGGAAAACTACACATGCAAGAACTATACAGAAATAAAATAAATGAACAGAAATATAAATAGCATGCAAAGTACTGTAAACAATTTGGCAAGGTATCTTGCCTGGCAAGAAGGCTGCAAAATGTAGTGTCCCAATGTCAACACCAAGAGTCAGAAGCTACGGCCTCAGAATGAACGTCTCCGGATGCTGAAATAAACATCACCAACGTTTCCAGAATAAGCAAAATAGCTAAAAAGCACATCCCTTTCGTCCAATTTGGACACAGGGACAAAACGGTAATTTCGGGCAAAAGTGGGGTCCACGTGTGGCCCACTTTGCACCGAAAAGCGTGCCGAGGGTAACAGTATCTAAATGGGACAAACTATAGGTCAAACAACTCTAGATGTCAATACGAACCCAATGGTATGTCCAAATTTGGATTCCGATGAGCCGAACAAAATTTGGTCCAAAAAGTCAACTGTGGGGCCCGCCAATTGGCGATCTGGTCAACCGTCTCAGAAATACGTGAAAATTGGGTCACAGGACCAGCGCGTTACCACGAGTCCAGTGGCGCAAGTTTCGTCGCAATCTGACAAGCGTGCACAAAATACGCGCGAGTTCCACAAAAGTGGCGACACGAAATGTGTCCGCGGATACGGTCTGATTCCGGCGCGCTCACGCGTCCGAATCAGTCTCCACGAATTTTCACATGTCCCGTTATGCTGTGTGAACCATTTGGTACACTTGGCACACGGCGGGGCGGTCCCGTTTGGCGGGGCGCGCTCCGATCTCCAACTTTTAGAAAACCGGAAAAAGTGGGTGCGCACAGTTTTGTGACGACTACAATTTTGTCCACAGCAACTAATAGAACAAAGTTATAATACAGAAAATAAACTAGGTCATGTAATCTACAGGTATCAAAAAGAATCGTCGAATTCGGATCTCTGTGGTGGGAGATACGAACTCGACAATATGGGTGGTCATCGCAAGTTTCTGCGATTGCAGAATTCTGTCTGCTCGCGCTGACTTGGGCGCTGTTTTTCACCTAGGGGCACACGTTTTCCGAGGTTGACCATAAAACAGATATTTGAGAGGGTTAAGGGAAGATCATACCTATGAAAACGAAACAGCGTTTGGTCGAGCGAGTCAACGAAAATTCACGCCGGAGCGAAGGTGCCTCGAGTGGGAGACTGCAGTTCGCGATGACGGCGTCGACGGGATGGTTGGATGGCTTGGGGAGGCTTCTCTGGCTGCGGTGACGGCTCTTAGATGGGAAGAGGAGGTCTGGAATTTAGGTTAGGGTTTAGAATTTGAAGAGATATATATATATATATATATATATATATATATATATATATATATATAAAATCCGGGGGGGGGGGGGCCGCGCGCACATTCTGGTTCCTGCTGCTTCACAATTCCATTATGGAATTGTGTTGTTTTACAGTTTAGTCCTCCATTTTTTTTTCTTTTTTTTCCTTTTTCTTTTTCTTTTCTTTCTCCTTTTTCTTTTCCATTCTTTTCTTTTCTTTTCCTTTCTTTCTTTAAATATATATATATACATTTATATATATTTGTATATACATATATATATATATATATATATATATATATATATATATATATATTCATAAGAAAATTAATAGATTAGGGTAATGCACATCGTTAGGCTAGCAACTGCTTAAGGGGTCTCCTACATGGAATAAAATCCGAAAAATTCCTGATGGTCCCATAAGTCCTCTAAGTGCCCGAACACCTAACATAAAAATTATTAAAAATCTATTTCTCCTATTTAGCACATAATTACCATAATTAAATTATTAATTAATAAAAAATAATAAATACAATTTTTTTAAAAATAGGGATTTTACATTCTACCCAACTTACAAAAATTTCGTCCTCGAAATTGACACTAACCCATATTCATAGTGATAACTATAACTATTACACTACATTGGTATCTAGTAGGACTCCTAAACTCATGGTCTGTCATTCTAACACTTTCTCATCTATTGTCCATACACTATTCTATCATCCTCTAACTTGTCTACACTACCCAACTTACAAGAATTCTACTAGTGGTCACCTTCTTTGAAGCTATTGTCTAGATTGTAAGGCAATTATAGTTATTGGGTCGAGAATCTTGGGATACCTGTCTAGAATCTCATAACCATGACTTTTTTCCATAACCGTCAAGTATCATAGTCTAATACTGCCTCGCCACCTGGCCAGTATGGCTGCAAGTAATTCGACTACTCTACATAATCGTCTGGCGGCAACTGTCGCTACCTTGCCAGCGATTTGTCATAGTCATCAGTTCGTGACAAGTGCCTTCAACTCTTTCCTAGGCATAGTCTAAGTTTTAGGGAATACTTAAGGTCTTGACTAACTATTAGGGGTATGATCTAGCTCAAATGATCTAACAATTTCTACTAGGCTACATGGTGCTACTTAAGGGTTAAACTAATAAAGAATACAGATATTGCTATAGTGCATACATATTAAGAACTCATCCTTAGTTATCAAGCATTACTAACACATTTATGTTTAACTAACAAAATAGGGGTGAGGTTGATATCAAACAATTCATAATGGCACGAAAGATACGACTATGATAGGAAGAGTTACGCACGAGATAATGAATGAATATAAAAGGAGGAGAGGAGTCACCCAAGAGGGCGAGATAAGGATAGGGGAAGAATACTACTACTGCTACTCACGTCATCCATTAGCATCGCGTGTATGCCACCTGGGTAAAATATACATACATCCTCATAACTGCTAAGCTACCATATATATAATTCTATATCTATTTGTGCATCTAAGATCTTGTGTCACAATGGGGTTATGAGTATGCACAGACAATTATAACTAAAAGGTCGTACCTGTATCTACGGCTTCCTGTGTCTGCTCTCCCATACTTGTCATAATGAGTGCTTGGCCTTGTCCTTGGTTGTTAAACTGGGGTCTATTCTCCTCCATTTGTGCAGATGGTAGGAGCAGTGGTGGGTCCCTTTGGTCTTCTATACTTGAGGGTGTATGCGGTGTTCCTGATTCTAATGCCATAGGTCTCTGGTTCTGTTTAGGACATTCTCGGGCTTGATGGTGACTTGATCCACATATCATGCACAACCCCAATCGACGATGACAGTCTCTTAGAATATGACCTGTCCTTCCACAATAGTGACAAGTACGGAGCTCCTTGGTTGGATATGGTGCAGTACTATCTGATTGCTGGCGTGTCAAAGGGTGTCGAATGGGTCCTCCTTGTTGTATCCTTACTGGTCCCTGATAAATTCTCTGTTGAATTCCGTTTCCCTTGCTGATGGCCTCCTGGATCCTGGCCTCTGTCAATAGCTCGGCATAAGAGATCCGGGACTGGGAGCTAGTGTAGTGCTGGAGCTCTTGAGTCAGCCCGCGGTGAAACCTCTTAGCCTTCTCCAAGTCATTAGGTATTAGGACTGTGCCATACTTACTGAGACGACTAAATTCTGCGTCATACTCATCAACCGTCTTGTCCCCTTGCTCTAGATGGAGGAACTGATCGTACAATGCGTCTCTTACAGTATCCGGGAAGTACTTCCTCTCAAAGCATTCCAAGAATTGTTCCCAAGTCTGACGCGTACCCAACTGGCGCTCCATTGATTCCCACCAGTGATGTGCGTTGCCTTCTAACTGAGTCCTCACGCCTATCATCCATAGGTCAGAAGGTAATTGTGATGCCTCTAACAACTTCTTGGTATTGGCAATCCAGTTCGTGGTCTCCTCTGGGCTCTCATTACCCTTATATGGCTTAGGGCCCATCTGCACAAAGTCCTTGACTGAACCAACCCGAGCTTGTGGTACTGAAACTAGTGCCTGGGTTGGTTTAGGGGCTAGTGCAGCCATTCTCTCAAGTGCTGCCAGAAATTCTAGCCTCTGCTCTGCTGTTTGCTGCCTCTGCTCTGTTGTTTGCTGCCTCTGTTCTTGCATTATCATCTGGAAGAGTTGGAACAGCTGCGCTTGGCCATCTTGCGGTGCTAGTGGAGCTGGAAAAGTCCCATTAGGTATCGTGGAAGGGGTTGATGGGATGGTTAGATTGCTAGTTGGTCCATCCGGTCTGGGAAGAAGAGGTGTCGTTGAGGTCACTCCTAGTGGTTGGTCGTCGTCCCCTGGAGACGTGTTGTCCCCGGTGGCGGCATGCCCGTTATGCAAATTCATCTCTCTGCAAGAGATGGACGAAGGATTAAGAAGAGTACATGAATCAAGCAGGATGCAAGAACTTAAGTAGGACATGTTGGAAGGAAGGTAAGTTATAGTCAAGTGTGGATGAGATCTAAAATTCTAATCCTAGGTACAGGCCCGCTCGGTACAGTGACGTAACCGAAACGGCTAACTCGACCTGCATGGGCCACCACAAAAACATGTCACGCCCCAGTCCCAAAACGTAGGACTAGGAACACGTAAGCATGCCAGCCGCATAGATATGGCAACTCCAATATATGGAAACCATAACCCATACGTACGCTGTAATATGAATATAAACTCACATGTGGTATATATAATGTCACAAGTCACAGATATGCTAATCTCATCCACACAACAAGTCATAGAAAAGAAATACTAATGCTACAATAAGGAGTCTGAAATATCCAAAATAATAGTCGGGTGGAGACAAATCCACTACCAATGACTATATCCAAAACTAAAATGAGAGAGGAGTGTAAAATCTCCAATATAAAATAATGTGAAGACAGAAGTGTATCAGCTAAAAGAATCCATCGCTAGATAATCAACGATGCTCAGAAGGTAAGACCTCCTCGGCAGAAAGAAATGCGTCAGGTCCAGGCCCGTACTCCTGCAAATACTCAAGAGCAGATATACCTGGCAGAGGACCAGGTCCTCAGAGGGACGTAACAAGATACAGAAAATACGAGCCAATTTGAATACAGTAAACATGCATATAATTTGAAAATAAATAAGTACGCTGTACAAGACAATCTATATGAATGCAAGTGAGGACAACTTTTCGACGTATGGGCAAGGGTAGGCTACTCGATCTAATCCTCACAACCTCACGCTCGTCCATGAACATCATCAGCCGACATACCTCGGGGGTAGCGACCCTCGGACTCCATCAATCGACATACCTCGGGGGTAGCGACCATCGGACACGACCCACCATAGTGCGTGCTAGTGACTACGGTGTTACCAGAGTGGTTAAAAGCCCATACGCCTAATAATTGTCCTCTATGATACTAAGTGTCAAGTGTGTGTCAACATATCTAATATATAGTAATGACTGAAAGGAAAACTACACATGCAAGAACTATACAGAAATAAAATAAATGAACAGAAATATAAATAGCATGCAAAGTACTGTAAACAATTTGGCAAGGTATCTTGCCTGGCAAGAAGGCTGCAAAATGTAGTGTCCCAATGTCAACACCAAGAGTCAGAAGCTACGGCCTCAGAATGAACGTCTCCGGATGCTGAAATAAACATCACCAACGTTTCCAGAATAAGCAAAATAGCTAAAAAGCACATCCCTTTCGTCCAATTTGGACACAGGAACAAAACGGTAATTTCGGGCAAAAGTGGGGTCCACGTGTGGCCCACTTTGCACCGAAAAGCGTGCCGAGGGTAACAGTATCTAAATGGGACAAACTATAGGTCAAACAACTCTAGATGTCAATACGAACCCAACGGTATGTCCAAATTTGGATTCCGATGAGCCGAACAAAATTTGGTCCAAAAAGTCAACTGTGGGGCCCGCCAATTGGCGATCTGGTCAACCGTCTCAGAAATACGTGAAAATTGGGTCACAGGACCAGCGCGTTACCACGAGTCCAGTGGCGCAAGTTTCGTCGCAATCTGACAAGCGTGCACAAAATACGCGCGAGTTCCACAAAAGTGGCGACACGAAATGTGTCCGCGGATACGGTCTGATTCCGGCGCACTCACGCGTCCGAATCAGTCTCCACGAATTTTCACATGTCCCGTTATGCTGTGTGAACCATTTGGTACACTTGGCACACGGCGGGGCGGTCCCGTTTGGCGGGGCGCGCTCCGATCTCCAACTTTTAGAAAACCGGAAAAAGTGGGTGCGCGCAGTTTTGTGACGACTACAATTTTGTCCACAGCAACTAATAGAACAAAGTTATAATACAGAAAATAAACTAGGTCATGTAATCTACAGGTATCAAAAAGAATCGTCGAATTCGGATCTCTGTGGTGGGAGATACGAACTCGACAATATGGGTGGTCATCGCAAGTTTCTGCGATTGCAGAATTCTGTCTGCTCGCGCTGACTTGGGCGCTGTTTTTCACCTAGGGGCACACGTTTTCCGAGGTTGACCATAAAACAGATATTTGAGAGGGTTAAGGGAAGATCATACCTATGAAAACGAAACAGCGTTTGGTCGAGCGAGTCAACGAAAATTTACGCCGGAGCGAAGGTGCCTCGAGTGGGAGACTGCAGTTCGCGATGACGGCGTCGACGGGATGGTTGGATGGCTTGGGGAGGCTTCTCTGGCTGCGGTGACGGCTCTTAGATGGGAAGAGGAGGTCTGGAATTTAGGTTAGGGTTTAGAATTTGAAGATATATATATATATATATATATATATATATATATATATATATATATATATATATATATATATATAAAATCCGGGGGGGGGGGGGGGGGGGGGGGGCGCGCGCACATTCTGGTTCCTGCTGCTTCACAATTCCATTATGGAATTGTGTTGTTTTACAGTTTAGTCCTCCATTTTTTTTTTCTTTTTTTTTCTTTTTTTTTCCTTTTTCTTTTTCTTTTCTTTCTCCTTTTTCTTTTCCATTCTTTTCTTTTCTTTTCCTTTCTTTCTTTAAATATATATATATACATTTATATATATTTGTATATACATATATATATATATATATATATATATATATATATATATATATATATATATATATATATATATATATATATATATATATTCATAAGAAAATTAATAGATTAGGGTAATGCACATCGTTAGGCTAGCAACTGCTTAAGGGGTCTCCTACATGGAATAAAATCCGAAAAATTCCTGATGGTCCCATAAGTCCTCTAAGTGCCCGAACACCTAACATAAAAATTATTAAAAATCTATTTCTCCTATTTAGCACATAATTACCATAATTAAATTATTAATTAATAAAAAATAATAAATACAATTTTTTTAAAAATAGGGATTTTACAGGTTGACACATAATGTGTGGTCCCTACGACGGAGAGAGAGAGAGAGAGATGTGGAGTGCATGTTCTGCAGTTAGGTGAGGCACATCGACCTTTGCAACCCATGTCATGTGGGTCTTCTTACGCTTTGGCCGCCGTGGAGAATTATGGTTACTGGCTGGCGAGGATTCTGAGTAACATAATTTTGGATATACGGGTATGATTATCAGATTGTATCTTAAATTAGTTCTTAATATATCGTCCCTATCATTCAATCTTGTTATCATTGAGTTTTGTTTGATCACCATATTATCTCAGGATAGGGATATCATTAGTTTTTTTAGTTCAGTTCTTTATAGAATTTTACCTTCATTAGTTTCTGAGGCAGCTTCTTTGGATAGTGCAGTAGTTTGATAACTTGCAAGGTAGGTTGGAGTTTAGTTGAGTATTGGTATTGATTGTTGGCAGCATAGCTAGTGAGCCTGAGAGTGACTTCTGGTTGGACATGTGAGCATCAGATATCAATATGTAATCTTAGAAGTAATTCATAGTGTGGTACCATTTGTAACCATAATTCTAAGACAATTGTCAGAGTATAGTTAGATTTGGCATCTTAGAGTGTTAGTATTGTATTCTAAGTAGTGTGAGTGGTGGGTAAGTATGCTCAAGACCTAGAGCTATAGTTTATCACCAATACTAGAAGTGGTAACCCATTATACTAAGCATTGTGGCTAGGTTGATGCTTAGTGAATAACTGATGTAGGTATCAGATATAGGTAAGAGTTCCAGCTAGGCCACCTATGGCACATCAAATTGCCTTACACCAGCAGAGGGATATATCCCAGCGGGACAGGGCTTTTGCGTTGATGGTCGAGGAGGCCGATGCTACAGGTGTTAGGTTAGCATGTTTTATTCTGTTTCTTTCCTTCCTTTTCTTTCTTTCCATCTATTGTTTGTGTGCTTTATTAGTACCTTCTAGCTCGCTATGGTGCTATATTGTAGTTAGTGTAGTTAGTACACCCTGATTGAGACTACAAATCATGACAAGACCATAACCATGTATGTTCTGTTCTTTCCATAAGATTGTCTCATGTATGATTTTAGATAGGATTTTCTTGGGCCATGATTGATGGGGGTTTGACCTAGAAGGAGTACGACCACCCTTAAATTTTGAGGATAAATTTTTTCTAAGGGGGATATGATCGTAACCACCACTTTCACGGAGAGGGGTATTTGTGTCTTTTCCTATTTTTAGTAATATTGTTAATAATAATATTTTATAATTATTATATTGAGTAGTATTTTATTTTACAATATTTAGTATTGTTACATATTCTTGTGTATGTGATATAGTTGTATGGTTAGATGTTGGACTTTAGTTAGTCTAGTTGATAGTGAACCATTAGACCCAACTAGACTTGTCATGACACAATTAGTGCACCCAATTAGTTAATCTTATTTGACCCATTTAATTTAGTGAGAATGGTTAGTAAACCCTTCTTTTAATTATTAGAAACTATCTTTAATTAAACCCTTTCCTTTAATAAACCTTCATGGCTAATTATGAGGGCTTCTTGTATATTTTATATTACATTAGGGTTAGTAATAGTGGATGGTCACATTCCTTCATAAATGTCATGCCCCGATCCCGAAAGGGTCAATCGTCCTCGCTGGATCCTTTACGGAACCGATTCGTCCTCGTTGGGGCATGATGCCGTACGAGCCTGGAGTTACGCTAGTACAAGGCAAGAACTTGCAGTTATAGGAACCCATTTTGAAACACAATTTAGAAAACACATTCACAGATATTTGAACACAAGTGCAGGAAGAAACATGATTTTTCATTGATAATTCAGAGTAATTTACATAGAGTTTACATTGATGCGCCTCTCGGCTACTTGATTTGCATTACAAAAGATAACTCAAAATGCAGGGCGCGCTCCATTAGATAGTCCACGTCGTTCATACATTACGCCCTTGTATAGGTTGAAAGTCCAAGCCTCTAAAATGAACTGACTCCAACTATACTTCAAAATAGAGGTGCTCCTAACGTCTCCTCATCTATCCACTAGCGTTGCACCGTCTGAGTGCCTGAAATAGTTGCCCACAACGTGAGTCAGTACTCAACTTGTACTGGTGAGCAGGATGAACCCACTCGACTAAATCGACAATAGCTTATTAGGGGCGAGCATACATTAAGATGATCTTCTATAAAGAAGTAAGTGAATTTAATTCATATCAGTTGCATGTTTTGATAGGAATAAAAATAACATCGAATCCAACCAGCACATCGGTTGCTTACTCAACCGATGCACGCCTTCCCTACAACGAAACACAAGTATACTTACCATCTGCATAAGACAATAAATTAGCATGTGTTCTATTCTATGCGGTCATTGGTGTGATCGACACCTTAGGGACTTATTCCAAGCATTAGCGGCGCGCCCTATCAGCCCGGGTAGCAAGCCCTGTTGGAGGTCCCGCAATGCATCGTGACTAGCACGAATCAAATATTTTCCTCTGGATTGATATGGTTCCAATGCCCCGGAAAGTCGTTTCGAGGAAATGCCAAACCTTATGCACAAGTTGTCCCAGACCATGCAAATGCATGAATATTTCATATCTCATACAATGCATCAAAATAAACAAAAGAAGTAAAGCAGCAATATATATCTTATGCAACAGTTCATATTTTCTCAATACGGTGTTCCAATTTTGGTATCCCATAGGTCCAAACTCTATTCGAGGCACCAGGCCGCAACCAACAACCAATTTTCTTTATAAACAAACTCAAGTTATAAGGTGTGCAAGCATATAGTAAAATTAGTCTAAAATTCCCATGTTCCTTTCTTAGTGGCTGGCATCCATTGTGGCAAAGGATTTCCTAGGCGTCTAATTGGGCATCATCGAGTGAACGTTTGAAACATTAGAGATGTGGGCGTGAAGAAGTATGAAAGAAGGGTCCAAACCACTCACTGGTTAAGAAAAAAGGTAGATGAAACAAGGAATCTCGCCTAGCGATGATCAAACGTCAGTTACGCGGACCTGCAATAGCACGAACACCAATTAGATTTCTTGCCTATCCTTCCTTGCCGAACTCCCCAAGAATCAAAGCTCCAAACGATAAAACCAGTAGCGAAAACCAAGCAAATCGAAAGCAACACCAAATCAAAATCCCAAAGCGACAATCAAGAAAACTAAGCAACCAAACACGAAAACTATTGGACTCGTTTCAATAGAGGCCTTTCCATGAGTTGGAAAGGATCATCGCATTTCGTCCGTGGCAAGAAGATGCCGAAGATCTAAGCTACGACTCAGATGGACTAGCCACAAGCCCAATTATATAGTGCACATCCCGGTCGGATCGGAATTTGAGGCACTACATAATATACCACTAAGAAAAAGTTGTCCCGAAACTTAAGAACAAGGCCTTACCTTCGACTGAATGAACAACAAAGGATACTTCTCCTTCATCTCCGATTCCATCTCTCAAGTTGATTCCCCAACTGTATGGTTCCGCCACAGCATGTGAACCAAGGACATCGTACGGTTGCGAAGTACTTTTTCCTTACGGTCTAAAATCTGTACGGGCTCCTCTGAGTACGACAAGTCCGTGCGCAGTCCCAATTATTCAAAGCTAACCACATGACTCGGGTCATGCACATACTTTCGAAGTTGAGAAACATGGAATACGTCATGCACTTCAGCCAAGGCGGGAGGTAGTGCAATCCGGTATGCCACAACTGCCACTTGTTCCAGCATCTCGAAGGGGCCGACAAACCTGGGACTCAGTTTGCCATTCACGCTGAAATGCATCACCCCACGCATCGGCATCACTTTCAAGAAGACATGATCTCCGACCATAAACTCCAAAGGTCTACGATAAGCATCGGCATAACTTTTCTGTCGGCTCTGCGCTGTGCGGAGTCTTTCCCGAATCAAGCGAACTTTCTCAACTGCCTGCTCTACCAGCTCTGGCCCGAGTACCTGTCGCTCGCCGATTTTGTCCCAATAGATTAGAGATCGACACTTGCGCCCATATAGTGCTTCGTACGGTGCCATCTAGATGCTCGATTGGTAGCTGCTATTGTACGCGAACTCCGCCAATGGAAGGTGCGTATCTGATTTGCCCTTTCCGTCTGTCCGTCAGTCTACGGGTGGTATGCGATACTGAACTGTAGCTTGGTTCCCAAAGCAGACTGTAGGCTAGTCCAGAAATGAGATAAGAAACGTCTGTCACGGGCAGAGACGATTGAGGCAGGTACTCTGTGTAATCGAATAATCTCGTCTATGTAAATCTGTGCTAACCGATCGATCCTCCAAGTAACTTTTATAGGAAGAAAGTGGACTGATTTAGTCAAACGATCAACTATGACCCAAATCGCATCATGCCCTCGCGGCGTCTTCAAAAATTCCACAATAAAATCCATAGTGATGTTGTCCCATTTCCACTTGGGAATAACGAGGTTCTGCAGCTCCCCGCCGGGCCTCTGATGTTCACCTTTCACCTATTGACAGGCCATGCACTGTGACACAAAGGTCGCCACATCCCGTTTCATAATGTGCCACCATAAGGTCCTGCGTAAGTCCTTGTACATCTTAGTGCTCCCCGGATGCAAAGAATACTTCGCGTAGTGTGCTTCCGCCATAATTTCCCTTTGGAGTTCTGGGTCGCTAGGAACACATAGCCTCCCTTTCATTTGCAAGGCCCCATCTTCGTCTGCCACAAAATCAGACATCTTCCCCGCCGAGATCAGTCCGCGTACCTTTGCTAGGAACTGATCGCCCTCCTGAGCATATTTGATTCTATCACGTAAACTCGGTTCAAGATGGAGTGGTGCCAGCTGCACTCCTTGATGCCGAACTCGAAACTTGATGCCCATCGCCTCAAGATCTTGAAGTAAATGATTGTTTATGGATAACGAGCCCACGTGCTTTCGACTCAGAGCATCAGCAAGGACGTTTTCCTTGCCCGGTGTATATGCGATCGTTTGGTCGTAGTCCTTAATCAGTTTTAGCCAACGCCGCTGCCGGAGGTTCAGTTCCCGTTGGGTGAATAGATACTTGAGGCTCTTGTGATCTGTGAATATTTTGCAAGCAACACCATAAAGATAATGCCTCCATAACTTCAGTGCGAACACAATTGCCGCCAATTCCAAGTCATGTGTCGGGTAGTTTTTCTCATACGGCTTCAGTTGCCTGGAGGCGTACGATATTACCTTATCCCTTTGCATGAGCATACACCCTAAGCCGAGTCCTGAAGCGTCACTGTATATCTGAAACTCCTCTACCCCATCTGGAAGTGCAAGAATCGGAGCTGAAATAAGACGCCGCTTAAGTTCTCGAAAGCTGGCTTCGCAGTCATCACCCCATTTGTATACAATCCCTTTCTGAGTAAGGCGAGTCAAAGGCGAGGCCACTTTAGAAAAATTCTTCACGAACCTACGATAGTATCCCGCTAGGCCCAGAAAGCTTCGAACTTCGCTGGCTGACGTAGGTTGCTTCCAGTCCACCACCGCCTCAATTTTCTTCTGGTCTACGGCGACGCCTTCTGCCGAGACGACATGGCCAAGGAATGTCACGTTGTTCAACCAGAACTCACACTTATTGAGCTTAGCGAACAACTGATGCTCTCATAATGTCTGCAGCACGATCTTCAGGTGTTCTTTGTGTTCCGTCTCATTCTTAGAATATATTAGTATGTCGTCGATGAACACGACCACAAACTTGTCTAAGTACGGCTGAAACACGCGGTTCATCAGATCCATAAAAGCTGCAGGGGCGTTCGTCAAACCGAACGACATCACGAGAAATTCATAGTGTCCGTATCGGGTCCTGAATGCAGATTTTTGAACATCATCATATTTGATTTTTAACTGGTGATACCCTGACCTAAGATCAACTTTAGAGAAAACTGTTGCACCTTGCAGCTGATTAAACAAGTCATCTATCCTTGGCAATGGGTACTGATTTCGCATGGTCGCCTTATTCAGTTCTCGGTAGTCAATACACAGCTGCATGGATCTATCCTTTTTCTTCACGAACAGCACCGGAGCGCCCCACGGAGAAACGCTTGGACGAATGTATCCTCGGTCCAACAGATCTTGTAACTGAACCTTAAGTTCCTTCAGCTCTGCTGGGGCCATTCGATAAGGTGCCTTTGATATCGTTCGCGCATCCGGAAAAGTGTCAATACTGAATTCGATCTCACGATCAGGAGGCATTCCAGGCAGCTTGTCCGGGAAAACGTCGAGGAAATCTGCTATGACTTCAGCCTGAGCTGCATCTGCACTTTCCTGTCGGGTGTCTCGAACAGAAGCTAAGTACCTTTCATAACCCGAATGCAACATACGCCTAGCCGAAATTTCTGATATCACCATTGCCGTCTTCGGTGCAGCGCTGCACAAATAGTAGAAGTTTGCCTCGTCGGGTAGATGGAATACGACTCGCTTCTCTGCGCACTCGATTATTGCATGGCAAGCACCCAAACAGTCCATACCGAGAAAAATATCATAATCTTTAATGTCTAGTACAATGACATCTAAGGAAAGCTTCCTTCCTCCGATGCAAATATAACCATTCCTACATATCGCATGGGTGGGCATGTCGACTCCCGAAGGGGTACTCACACAAAGGTTCATATTTAAAGGAGTAGAAGCCAATTTATGCTCAAAAGTAAAATCAACAGATATGAAACTATGTTTAGCACCTGAATCGAATAAGACTCTAGCGGGCAATTCTCTAAAAAGTAAAGTACCTGTAACAACAGTATCGGATACAGATGCCTCATCCCGAGTCAGTGCATAGACTCGGCCTTGAGCACCCTGGCGTCGTGGGTTCACTGGCACAGCATTGGCATCACTTGTTGGAGGCCCCTTATTCCGATTTCCGTTGTTCTGATTACCGTTGTTCTGATTCGCTTTGCCCTCCCGACAGTTAAACTGTTTGTGGCCCAGACGACCACATTTAAAACATCCAGTAACCCGACATTCATTTACTCGATGCCCTGATTTGTCGCACCTGTTGCAGTACGATGCCTGGGATTGACCCCTGTGTTCAGACGTGTGCGAACGCTTTTGTACTCCAGACCCTCCCGTTTCCTGAGGACGCTTGTTGTTGTTGGTACGGGGGGTTTGTACATCGACCTTTGGGGGATAGCGCCCAAAGATCCGCTCCCTGTTCAGGGCAGCTTCATAACATTCCCTGTAGGTTTGACATTTCTGGTTAATGACGTCCCTACGCAGATCGTCATTCAAATCTTTCTGAAAATGATAGCACCACGCCTGCTGGTTAGGCAGGAAGTGCCCTGCAAACTTAGCCAGTTTAGCAAACACCGAGTCATAATCATCTATAGACAAACTTCCTTGTACTAGGTTCCTAAAATCGTCTTCTTTTTATTGTCGCACGGCCCGGGGGATATATTGTTCAATGAATGCAGATTTGAACATTTCCTACGTGATTTTGCAGTTGGGATTGGCATCATAAATTCCTTGCTTAGTGGCTTCCCACCAATCATGTGCACGCAATTCCAGCTGAACCGATGCACAGGCCACTCGTTTGGATCCTCTAATGCCAACTAGATTGAAGAGTCCTTCCAGCTTCGCAATCCATTCCATCACCACGTCCGGTTCTGCTCGTCCGTTGAACGTGGGTGGATGCATTTTAGTGAACTCTGCTGCACGGTAGGTGTTCCTTGCTGGAGGCTGAGTTTCTTCTGACTCATCTTCTACCGCCACGGCCGGCGGTATGACAAGCGTCACTGTGGCTCCCCCGTTGCTGGGTACCAAGGATGCAATCAGTTGCATCATAGTATCAATATGCTTTTGTTGAGAAGCAAACTGTGCCTGTTGAGTAACAGCTTATTGTTTCTGCACCTCCATGAGATGCATAAGCCGTTTTGCCATACCGGTAGAACCCGCTCCTCCGGATTCTCCAGAACTTGCTGGATCGCTCTGAATGGGCTGAGCACTGCTGGCAGTTACAGTATTTTTCTTTGCCATGGCTACAAAAGAGAGTAGCTTGTCAACACTCCAAAAATGATAGATTTTGTATCTATGGGCTCATTGTATAGGCGACTCATCTCATGCAACGGACACCGAACGCAACTCAATTGAGAGGCGCATCAAACTCCTATATAATCTTTTTAAATCCCAAGAATATAAAGCCGAGCTCTGATACAAATATGTCACGCCCCGATCCCGAAAGGGTCAATCGTCTTCGCTGGATCCTTTACGGAACCGATTCGTTCTCGCTGGGGCGTGATGCCGTACGAGCCTGGAGTTGCGCTCGTACAAGGCAAGAACTTGCAGTTATAGGAACCCATTTTGAAACACAATTTAGAAAACACATTCACAGATATTTGAACACAAGTGCAGGAAGAAACATGCTTTTTTATTGATAATTCAGAGTAATTTACATAGAGTTTATATTGATGCGCCTCTCGGCTACTTGATTTGTATTACAAAAGATAACTGAAAATGTGGGGCACGCTCCATTAGATAGTCCACGTCATTCATACATTACGCCCTTGTATAGGTTGAAAGTCCAAGCCTCCAAAATGAACTGACTCCAACTATACTTTAAAATAGAGGTGCTCCTAACGCCTCCTCGTCTATCCACAAGCGTTGCACCGTCTGAGTGCCTAAAATAGTTGCCCATAATGTGGGTCAGTACTCAACTTGTACTGGTGAGCAGGATGAACCTACTCGACTAAATCGACACTAGCTTATTCGGGGCGAGTATGCATTAAGATGATCTTTATAAAGAAGTAAGTGAATTCAATTCATATCAGTTGCATGTTTTGATAGGAATAAAAATAACATTGAATCCAACCAGCACATCGGTTGCTTACTCAACCGATGCATGCCTTCCCTGCAACGAAACACAAGTATACTTTCCATCTGCACAAGACAATAAATTAGCATGTGTTCTATTCTATACGGTTATTGGTATGATCGACACCTTAGGGACTTATTCCAAGCATTAGCGGTGCGCCCTATCAGCCCGGGTAGCAAGCCTTGCTGTAGGTTCCGCAATGCATCATGACTAGCATGAATCAAATATTTCCCTTCGGATCGATACGGTTCCAGTTCCCCGGAAAGCCGTTTCGAGAAAATTCCAAACCTTGTGCACAAGTTGTCCCAGACCATGCAAATGCATGAATATTTCATATCTCATACAATGCATCAAAATAAACAAAAGTAAAGCAGCAATATATATCTTATGCAACAGTTCATATTTTCTCAATGCGGTGTTCCAATTTTGGTATCCCATAGGTCCAAACTCTATCCGAGGCACCAGACCGCAACCAACAACTAATTTTCTTTATAAACAAACTCAAGTTATAAGGTGTGCAAGCATATAGTAAAATTAGTCTACAATTCCCATGTTCCTTTCTTAGTGGCTGGCATGCATTGTGGCAAAGGATTTCCTAGGCGTCCAACCGGGCATCATCGAGTGAACGTTTGAAACATTAGAGATGTGGGCATGAAGAAGTAGGAAAGAAGGGTCCAAACCACTCACTGGTTAAGGAAAAAGGTAGCTGAAACAAGGAATCTCGCCTAGCGACGATCAAACGTCAGTTACGCGGACCTGCAACAGCACGAGCACCAATTAGAATTCTTGCCTATCCTTCCTTGCCGAACTCCCTAAGAATCAAAGCTCCAAACGATAAAACCAGTAGCGAAAACCAAGCAAATCGAAAGCAACACCAAATCAAAATCCTAAAGCGGCAATCAAGAAAACTAAGCAACCAAACACAAAAACTATTGGCTCGTTTCAATAGAGGCCTTTCCATGAGTTGGAAAGGATCACCGCATTTCGTCTATGGCAAGAAGATGCCGAAGATCAAAGCTACGACTCAGACGGACTAGCCACAAGCCCAATTGTATAGTGCATATCCCGGTCGGATCGGGATTTGAGGCACTACAATAAACCCCTCTCTTGATTCATTTTGAAGCCTCCATCAAACCCTAATTAGCCTTCTCTCATTTCTCTCTCCATTTAAGAAGAAGTCCCAACCTCTTCCATTCCCAAATTGATTTCCAACCCTTTCTTTTGTCATCTCAAGGAGGCTAGAGCTTGGATTAGCAAGAAGGAAGCATTGGAAGGAGAGAAGCTTGAAGGAGGTATCCATTCTTGAGGATTGTGTCCACTAGTGCCTTTGTATTAGAAATCCATCTCCTAATAGGTAAAATCTGATATTAACCCTTGTATTTGCATCTAAATAGTGTAATTAGTCATTTAGAATCCACCCTTGCATTAGGGCTACCAAGGGCTACCCATGGAGAGAATCTTGAACTTCATTGGACCCATTTGGAGACTTTTAGATAGGATTTTGTGTCAATTTTGGGAGAAATCCAATATTGGCACACCAAGTCTTTGTCATTAGGATATATAGGTCTAATTAGACTTGTTAGAGTATATGAGACTAGCTACATATCCAAAATTGGATACGAGTAGGCCGTATAACAAGGTTTTGTGACACATGATGATTTTGGAGTTTTTCTTTGACACGGGTGCCACACACATGTCATATTGTGCCATGACACTTGGAATGGCTTGCTAACACTTAGATTAGATTTTATTCCTTATTTAGAACTTGTGGGTAGGCTTTGGGTTAATTTTGGATAGGTTTGGGGTACGTATCATGAGCATATCCTAGCGTATCGATCGGGTGCACCCCAAGTGTTTGTAAGAATGCCAATTGGCCATTTTTGACTTAATATTCAGTTGTACTTCGATATACTTGTGTATATTTATTCTAGTTAGTTATATATATATATATGTGTGTGTTTGTGTGTGTGTGTGTGTGTGTGTGTGTGTGTGTGTGTGTGTGTAGGCATATGGGGGGATCGAGCAATAAGCAGCAATAACCAGTAGCAATCAGCAATAAGCAGCAACAAAAAGCAGCAGCAATCAGCAGCAACAGCAGCAACAATCATCAATAAGCTGCTGCAAACAGCACCAGTTGCATAAGCAGTAGTAATCAGCAGCAACAACTGCAAGAAGCAGCAGCAGGCAGCATCATTAGCTTCCAGTAGCAAGCAAGCAGGCACCAGCAGTAGCTGCTTTAGGCAGCTAGCAATGTATGAGAGTCGGGTATTTGAGTTGGATTTCATTGTGATTTCTTCAAGGCATTACCAAGGAGGTTAAGGTAATGAGAAGTCCAGATTATTTAGGAATTTGCAGTAGTTAGTATTAGCTCCTGACCTGGGGAGATCTTCACTGCAAGCAGATAGGCTCATGAGTTCAAATTCAGTAAGGAGGCAAGGTGCAGACATAGTGGAAGGGTGAAGATGGGTTGACAGTAAGGTAAGCATGTTAGATGTTAGTGTGTTCATATGTTAGATTGTTTGGTTAATTAGTTACGTTAGTTATGAGTTATTATGATTAGTAATTAGTTATTAACTAGTGTTAAGTTAGTTAGCTATATATATAGTGTTAGCTATTGTTAAGTTATTTAATTATTAGTATGTTAGAATGGTTTGAGAAGTTAGTTAATGGTTGTATTAGTTGTTATATGTAAATGTTAGACGTTATGATAGTTAGTAGGTTAGTTGATAACTTAAGTTATTGTTAGTTAGTTAACATGTTAGCTAGTATGAGTTAATGTTAGTATGAGTTGTATATATATAGATTGGTAGATATGTTAGTGTTAAAATTAGATGTTAAGTTAGATATACATGTTAGTTAGTTATATATGAGTTAGTATATATATGTTGGTCTATATATATACACTAGTTAGTAGATATTAGTTGAGTTAATATTAGTTATACTTACCTTGAGTTACACAAGATAATGATAAGGTAATGACTTTACCTTTAGGTATTGTTAGTGAGTATCAAGAGGGTAGCTAGGTTGTGATACCAAGATGGCTCAAAGCCAAGGTATGCATATAGAGTTAGTATTAACTAGGATAACTAGTATATAATGTATATTGTGTATCTTGTGAAACTAGGGTAACTAGTATATAATGCATATTGTGTATCTTGTGATACAATAAAGCTATGATACTTTAGTATCCTAATATAGCAAGTATGGCCTAGATAAGTAGTGCATGGACTCAATAACTTTGAGGTGGACTCATACAACCTAGAAATAGCTAGTTTAACCTACTTTCGCTATCTTGACCTAGTCTTGACTTAGAAAATTATATTTTAGCTCTGTTAAGCATGTTTATTATTTTATTACACCAAATGACATAGAATTTTATATATATAGGTCTGTAAGGCACCTATACGGACACAGTTTAAAATTTATTGCTCTGTACCACATGCGAATACATTCTCTGACAGTTTTCTTATTTGATAGTTATTATAATGCATGTATTTAGTGATATCTTATTTGATTCCTAACACGATGGTTATACAACCTGGTATATAGTGGATTCCCGTCATGAGATGTTACTCTATCGTGATTACCTTATATATCTCATTGATTATATAGAACGTGATCATCGTTCTCATATTATAGACCTTGCATCGTGATTATCGTGTCGTGACATATTGTGACTTAGATCCATCATACTAGTCGGGGCGGAGGAGTGCTAAGTAGATATGCGATCAACCATTTTTAGATAGTGTAGATATCATAGACATTGTATGATAGCTAATCACTTATGTGATTTAGCTATACCATTGCAGACATTGTTTGATAGCTGATTATACCTTACCAGTATGATTGAGCCGTACTATTGTAGACATCATATAGTATCGTGGATGATTGATCACATATTGAAAGCAGTACTTTAAAGACACAGTCAGTCTAGTTCAGTCTTCCCAGTATTATTTCACATTTATCTGTCTAATTATTTTTCCCACATTATTGTTCATTACCTATTATATCTGTATATTTATTTTCCACTGCTTATTTTGTTATGATATTGTATGTTTATCTCATCAAGTATTTTATTGCTATTTATAGTATTATAGTTTCTACCATGTATTAGAACCGTTGTTAGGGTTGTACTCGTTCATTCCTGATTGAATATATTTTCAGATGATTGGCTAGAGGCGATGTGTACTACCTATTACGGGCCACAGGATGGCCAGGACGTAGAGAATGTTGAGTAGTACCATCAGTTGGAGAATTTTAAATTATTCTTTGTGATATTTTATTGCTCTAGTTATTAAACTTTATGGCATGTACTATATTTGAGATCCTGTGTTGAGATTAGATTTTAAGACTTGGTCTTGTGATGTATGGCAACTCTTGTTCTCTTCTTATATTTTATAATGTGCCTTTTATCTTTCGTTAGTTATTATTGTGATTGATTATTGATTACCAATTATCATATAACATATTGTCCTCTGATTAGAGTTGAGATAGCATGACAGGTACCTTATACATATGGTGTGAGATGTTTAGATGGTATTGTTGACCTAGATAGAGTTCTACACCGATGTTCCAGCGTAGGATGGGCGTACCCACGTGCTCATGCCCCTACACCTAGTGCGGGTCATGACAGAGACAAACTGTACCTTGGCTTCGAAAGTATCGTCCAAGTGATGAAGCACATTTTAAAAGATCTAGAAGGCTCAATCCTCCAACTCATCAATTTGCATAACCTTGCGACAACAAACGCAGCCTCCCTCGCCTTCGATGAGTATTAAAGATCAATAAGGAGATATGGAAGCTGGACAGGGACTTCATGCTTCATAAAGAAATCTATGATGAAAAGAAAGCTAAAATTTGTGGTAAAAATGCCACCATTTCTAATTCCCTGACCTTTCGATCCAAGATGAAAGCGACCATGGCCTCCAAGATTTTAGAGATAAACTTATATGAACGTGCTACGAGGCGCTAGATGGCTTTCAAGCAGAGATGAGAAGGGTGAAGGATAAGACTACCACCCTGAATTCCAAGGCTGCCCAGATTGAGCGTGTTGAGTAAGAGCTTGAAGCAAACTTTGCAACAATCACATGGAGATATGAAGTGATGAGTCAGTTTAAGGATGACAAACGTTGTTGGGAATAAGCCCAGACTCGAGCTTAAAGAAGGAAAGACTTTGTAGCAAATGTAAACCCCCTCAAATTTTATTTTAGGTAGACAAAATATGGTTAGAAATTTTGGTTTGGCATCAGGTTATTTAAGGTTTAGAAATTAGGTTGCGTAGACTGGTTCTTTTATTTAAATCCTTGGTGCACCTTACCATTGCTACAATAATTATAGCCCAACAATAGCCTTTAATTTTTAATAAATTATTGCACTCTTGACCTGACAATCCAACTTAGGCACTGGATATTTCGGTAACTCACAAACACACTCCCTTGTGCTCTAATTTAATTACACAACTTTCGAGTCACGAAATCAATTTTTTAATCCTATGTCACGTACCTATGTCGTTGCCATCAATTTGGGGACACAAACTTAACCCGTTTTGCCGAACCAACTAAAGGGCCCAAGACTGACACCAAGCCTACACCGTTCATGACCTTTGTGCCACTCATAATTGAGATCCCATGTACTCTAATTTAATTTAAGAGTACATATGACTCTTTATTTAATTAAATTGGAGACACCAACTTAACCTATTCCCAACCTAACCCTACCTTAACCCAACACCCATTCATGAGGCCCATACAAAACACACAACACCCCCTCACCCTACAAAACACCACTTCCCACACCAAATCCTCACCATTTTTCCTTCATCTGTAAACACCCAAATGTTAAGGGGCTTAAATGCAAACAATAGTGCTAGGTGTCACCCTCCTATTGGTGCAAACCAATAAAGAAACCCCTCCAACCTCACATAACCGATCACCATCACACTCTCTCTCCCCCTTGCATTATAATATTCTCTCATATGAAATCATGACCCTTGATTCAAATCTCTACCCCATCACAACCATACACTCCCTCTATATTAACTCACACACACATCCCCCCACATGTGGCCAGCCCTAATCCTAAGAAAACCCTATTTTTCCTCACCACACTCTCTCTCTTCCCGTCCTTCCCTCCCTCACACTCACAGCCAAAACCTATTCTTCCCCATTCTTCTTCTCCTTCTTCCTCACCATAGCCTCTCCACCGGAGCACCACCTCAGTTCACCATGACCACCACCTCCGCCATTTCCACCGACCCGCCATCACAGCTCACCAGTGCATCCCCGACCCGAGCAGCAGCCACCTCCAGCTCAAGCCTCCACGGAGCACCAATATAATCCATCGCTGCTACCTCCTCCACCCGCCAGTGCATCCACCACGGATCACCACCTCCTCCTCCATAGCCTCACCCGCAGCCATTATCACCTCCTCCGTCATGGCCTCACCCGTAGCCACCATCACCTCCTCCGCCACGGCCACCATTACCTCCTTTACCACGGTCACCCGCAACCACCATCACCATGAGCAGCTACTCCAGCTGTGCTTGCCCCATCCTGTGGCCAATACCCCTATATCAGCCTTCCTCCATCGCCGGTTCGACGAGATCTGCCACGATCACTTGCTGACCGCCACCATCCTGGCCTCCTCTACGGCCGAGCTGCTATCGCAGCAGCTGTTGCTGTTGTTGCGCCTACTGCTGCTGTCGCAGCTGTTGTTGCCATTCTGGCCGCTGCTACAGCACCGTCGGCGGCCCCAATAGAGCCTCGACCATCGACGAGCACCCCCTACTGTCCAGCCTCCCTCGAGTGTCCCCGAGCCTCGCCATGGCTGAACATCTATTCCCCGCGGTTGCGAGGAACCGCGACTCGAACCTTAGTTCAGAAATTCGAGTTCAACCTCCCCGATTCATGAAGTGATATCTCCCTCCTCGCTCATCCGATCCTTGAACCGATTATTTAGGTATGAACCCTATTTAATCATTTTGTAATGTGTTCAATTAGAATATTTTAGCTTGCATTCTATTGTTAGTAATTAGAGTTCCAAACCATGGAAAAAACTATTTTTTATAAAACTTGGAAATCTTCGATACGGAGTTGGTCCCTAAAAACCGGATAACCTCGTCACGTACCAATTGCACTAAAAGGCGCATATCATCAACGTAGATGTGTGGGATTTCGCGGAACTTGATTTGGATGTGCGTGCACACCGGAATCAACGCATATCTGTCAAAAAGTACCATATCGACATGTTCTGACACTCGTCCTAATTTTGTGTGTGCCTGTCGTTTCGCAACAAAACTTGCACCATCGGATTCGTAACGTTACACTGGTCCTGCGACCCAAGTTTGGTTCAATTCTGAGGACGTTGACGAAATATTATTTCGTAGGCCCCATGGTTCTACATGATGGACGATTTCGTGATTGGCTCATCGGAATCCAGTTCTGGACGTTCCGTTGGATTCGTATCATCGTTCTTGACTCGTAGATAGTAAGTTTGACTAATTTGGAGAAATTTGTCTTTGGTACATTTTTTGGTACAAGACAGGGCCCACTTGTGGACCCTATGTTGACCAAAAACTATATTTTTGCTCCTGTGTCCAAATTGGACGTATGTATATGCTTTTCTGAGTATCTTACTCATTCTGGGACTTTTAGTGATATTTGTGACAGCATTTGATGACATCTGCTCTAGTTTCTATTTTGTGCTGCTACTTTCTTGGCGAGTTCGGGTTTGAATCTTCGCCTGGCTTTCAGGCTAGTATACCTTGCCATCATGTATCTCAGTTCCAGATTTACTATTTATTTTATCTATGTATTATGTGCGCTTTGGATCAAAATCGTTACTTAGCGTCCGTGTCATATCCGGGTGCAGACGTTTGTTGGTAACGTCTAGTATCGATTGATAGATATTCGCGACACCTTGATGTACCTACTTGGTTACAACGGAACCCTAGGACACATTCAGACATCGTTATCGTGCCAGACTTTCTGTATCCTAATAATGTCAGCATGACCAGAATCTGTGACAACTTTATGGTCATAATTGTTGATAGTTACTACAGAATGACGAGACTGTTAGATAGAGGTTCAGGTTCAACGAGCACTCGTTGACCACATTGGGAGGGAAAGACAGTTACTAGACATTTGGGCTACTTTGCATGCGCTATATATATGTATATGTTCCTATTTATGTAGAGATCCTGTATCCGGAGTCGTAGTATCACCCGTGTGACTCTGTGCTCGGGGCTACGGTATGCCCCGTGTGTCTGTGCCTCGGAGCTACGGTTTTATATTTGAAAAGCCCACGCGTCGAATATTGTCTTCAAAAATTGTATCTCACTTAGGTGGTTATACTAGATTACACCGGGGTATCACATGTTTTCTTTCTGTTTTACTATGGCATATTATTTTTGTACCTTGTTACGTCCCTCTGAGGACCTGGTTCCCTGCCAGATTGTAGGGTCGATTGTTGACGGGAGGCTGGAGCTGCTCATGAGTTTTATACAGGTATTGTTACTCGATATTTGTATTCACTTCTTCATTATTCATCTATTATGATTTTTGCTTATTTTCTGCTAGTATATCCCAGTATTTGTAGACTCATATTATTTCCTTCGAGTCTATTCGGACGAGTGTAATATGGGGTGCACACCATTATACATGTTGTCCTTTCTTTGTTACATATCCTTGTGGTTTGGGACATAGACATATAGACCGTATTTTCTAGATAGTAACCCTCATTTACAGCTTATACATATTCAGAGTCGGACTGGAGTCCACTTGGTACGTAGCTGGCCATTGCCACGTAGCCTAGTCCCTTGTATTTTGGGACTGGGGCGTGACATAGTTTTTATGGTGACCCATGCAGGTCAAAGAGTACATCATTTCAGTTACGTTACTGTACCAAACGAGCCTACAATTTAGGATATATTATTGAATATGATCTCAATCCATAATCAATTTTTAAAACTTCCTTTGTATTTGATTATCACCCTTGGACTGCCAAATTATTGTCGTTCCTTTTTCATCAATATCGTTATCATTGTTTCCCATCTCCTTTTATTTCGAAAAGATGAATGCTTGTGCTTGATGGTTCCCACCAGAAGAAGTTTGTAGTCCAGACGATAGAAGGCATGATTAATGTAATATTCTCTGAGAAGATTGTTACCTTTAGTAGGGTAGGTTGATAGGTTCTTTTTAGATCCTAGAACTAGTGTAGATTGTTAGCAAGAGAATTGGACCTAGTAGTATATTCCTAGAACTGATAAAACCCTGCCCTTACTTGAGATAGCAGTGATTTGGGAAGTAGTGGGAGCTAGAAAGATTGTTGATCCTAACCCTCTAGAATGATTTATGTTAATGCATAGCTAGATGCTAGAAATTAGTTGTAGCCCATGATAGCAATACCAGGAACGATATTATGAACTAGAGAAAATAAAATTTTAGTCTCTTACCTAGAAGATGATTATCTGATACCAGGAATTCTAGCATGTGCTTGGGTGATACCATTATTATAATTATACTATGGTGACTCAGAGTAATAAATAACGGGAAAAAAATTTGAGGAATATAATTTTAGGGAGAATTTTGAGGAGAAGAGTAATTATACATTAGGAAAGGAAGAAATTTTTTTTAGGAGGATTAGTGTTGTAAATAGAATGGAAGAATTTATTATGAGGTTAAGTCTAGACTATGACATTGTCCTAGGCATGGATTATTTGAGCAAATACCACGCAACGCTAGATTTCTAACGTGGTTGCGTTATATTTAGACCATCAGATCACCCTGAGTTTGAGTTTCTTCGGGGAGCCCGAGAGCATGGTGCCTATCTACCTTAGAGGCACACATTACAGAAGGTGAACCGGTGTATCCACGCATTATATCAGAGTTTGAGGATGTGTTTCCAGAGGATCTTCCAGGCCTGCCACCTGATAGAGAGATAGAGTTTACTATAGAGTTGACTCCCAGAGCCGAGCCAGTTACTACCTCCGTCTACAAACTAGCACCGGAAGAGTTGGTTGAGTTGAAGGTCCAAGTAGATGATTTCTTAGACAAGGGTTTCATTCGGGCTAGTGTTTCTCTATGGGGAGCACCCATCTTATTTGTGCCAAAGAAGAACGGGATGGTACGTTTGTGTATCGATTACAGGGCGCATGTTGTAACGATAAAGAACAAGTACCCCTCAAATTTTATTTTAGGTAGACTAGATATGGTTAGAAATTTTAGTTTGGCATCAGGTTGTTTAAGGTTTAGAAATTAGGTTGCGTAGACTGGTTTTTTATTTAAAATCTTGGTGCATCTTACCGTTGCTACAATAATTGGAGCCGAACAATAGCCTTTAATTTCTAACAAATTGTTGCACTCTTGACCTGACAGGCTAACCTAGGCACTGGATATTTCGGTCACTCACAAATATACTCCCTTGTACTCTAATTTAATTGCACAACTTCCAAGCCACGAAATTAATTCTTTAATCCTATGTCGCGTACCTATATCGTTGCCATCGATTTGGGGACACAAACTTAACCCGTTTCGCTGAACCAATTAAAGGGCCCAAGACTGACACCAAGCCTACACCGTTGATGACCTTTGTGTTACTCCTAATTGAGATCTCATGTACTCTAATTTAATTTAAGAGTACATATGACTCTTTATTTAATTAAATTGGGGACACCAACTTAACCTAATCCTAACCTAACCCCACCTTAACCCAACACCTATTCTTGAGGCCCATACAAAACACACAACACCCCCTCACCCTACAAAACACAAAATACCACTTTTCACACCAAATCCTTACCATTTTTCCTTCATGTGTAAACACCCAAATGTTAAGGGGCTTAAATGCAAAAGGGTGCTAGGTGTCACCCTCAACCAATGAAAAAAAACCCCAACCTCATATGATCGATCTCCATCACACACTCTCTCTCCCCCTTGCATTGTAATATTCTCTCATGTGAAAGCATGACCCTTGATTCAAATCTCTACCCCACCACAACCACACACACTCCCTCTATATTAACTCACACACACAACCCCCCACATGTGGCCAGCCCTAATCCCATAAAAACCCTATTTTTCCTTACCACACTCTCTCTCTCTCTCCTTCCCTCCCTCACGCACACAGCCAAAACCTATTCTTCTTCTTCTTCTTCCTCACCATAGCCTCTCCACAGGAGCACCACCCCAGTTCACCACGACCACCACCTTCGCCATTGCCACCGACCCGTGACCACAGGTCACCACTGTATCCCCGACCCGAGCATCAGCCACCTCCAGCTCGAGCCTCCACCGAAGCACCAAAATAACCCGCCGTTACTACCTCCTCCACTCGCCACTGCCTCCACCACAGATCACCACCTTCTCCGCCATGGCCTCATCCATAGCCACCATCACCTCCTCCGCCATAGCCTCACCCGCAGCCACCATAACCTCCTCTGCTATGGCCACCATCACCTCCTCCGCTACGGCCACCCGCAGCCACCATTACCAGGAGCAGCTAGTCCAGCCGTGCTCGCCCCATCCTGTGACCAATATCCCGACGTTAGCCTTCCTCCGTCGCCGGTTCAACGAGCTTTGTCACGGTCACCCGCTGACCGCCGCCGTCCTGGCCTCCCCCGCGGTCGAGATATTGTCATAGCAACTGTTGTTGTTGCTGCGCCTATTGCTGCTGTCACAGCTGCGGTTGCCATTTTGGCCACTGCTATAGCGCCATCGGGAGCCCCCGGAGAGCCTCGACCACCGGTGAGCACCCTTACTGGTCGGCCTCCCTCGAGTATCCCCGAGCCTCGCCATGGCTGAACATTTCCTCCCCGCGGCCGCGAGGAACCGCGACTCGAACCTTAGTTCAGAAATTCGAGTTCAACCTCCCCAATTCACGAAGTGATATCTCCCTCCTTGCTCATCCGATCCTTGAACCGATTCTTCAGGTATGAACCCTATTTAACCCTTTTATAATGTGTTCAATTAGAATATTTTAGCTTGCATTCTATTGTTAGTAATTAGAGTTCCAAATCATGGGAAAAACTATTTTTATAAAACTTGGAAATCTTTGATACGGAGTTGGTCCCTACAAACCGGACAACCTCGTCGCGTACCAATTACATCGAAAGATGCGTATTGTCAACGTGGACGTGTGGGCTTTTGCTTAACTTGATTTGGATGTGCATAGACACCGGAATCAACATATATCCGTCAAAAAGTACCGTATCGGCCTGCACTGACACTCGACATCGCACAACTATACATGTTGATTATAATGAGATTCTCAAGGGTTATCCCAGGAATCTCTCAAATAATTTGTGATTGAGTATTCGCTCTCATCCTAGTATCCTATGTCCTATATCCTGACCTGCATAGGCCACCACTAAAAATGTGTCATGACCCGTACCCGAAATTTGGCCACGAGTGTGTGGGTACGTCCAGCCTACGCTGCAGCATCGACGGTAGAACGCTGTCTAGGTCACAATACTAGTTAATCACTCTCACATGAATATCCAACTCCATAAGGAGACACAGATATCATAATATAATATGGAATACTCAATCACATAACTAAATTACGATGAGATATCGAAGAAATAAATGAAATACAAGACAAGTCTAAACAACAAAAATAGTCTAACCTGCAAACAATAATATCCAAGTCTCCAAGTATGCCGGAAACAAGTCCTTTAAGTCGTAGTCTGGAAAAAATATTCAGTCAGGATTTGAACGAAGTACAAGCACTAACAGCAGTTCCATGTATATTGACAAAACTATAATACAGTGTAAAGAAATACAAGATGGATATAAATACTGGCAATAAATAATACTGGAATAATGAGATACTGGAAATAAAAATACTGGAGCATATCATCATCAATGGTACATCTAGCAATGAATAGAAATACAAGTGCATGCTAAAACAAAGAACTAGAATATAAGTGAATACTAGAACTATAACTAGAACATAAGGAATGCTAGATCAATAACTAGAGATACATGTCAAGAACATCTAGCTAAGTGTGTGAAACATCAGCATATCATGTGATCGGCTTGGGACTGATCAGGCTTGTTACATATGATTAGCTATGATTCATGTAAGGTCAGGCTAACCATCCGGATAGCTATGATGCAAGCAATAGTCAGGCTAATCACATGTAACTGTCTATGAGGCATGTAATGGTCAGGCTGCACCAACGTGAGGTATGGGTGAGCTATGATGTATGTAGAGTTGGGTATGATCACATAATCTACTAATATTTCCCCGTTTCCTCCAACTAACACGATGGATTCCAATCATGACTCCTCGTGACCGGTCTCGATGATGCCAACTCGTGTATACAACAGTGTCAGAATCATGTACGCTATACAACTGGAATTATAGAGATAATCAACATAATAAAAACTGTCAGAGAATGTACTCGCTTGTGGTCCTTAGCTGGTATGAATCAGAGTCCAAGTCACAGTCCAAATAGCCTATATATTACAATTTTATCATGTCAAAAGATAATTTATTTAATTCTGTAAAAATTACTCTAAAATCTTATTTTAATCTTATTATTCTAATTTTTAGGTTAATTCCTAAATTTTGTCCAAAGAAACTAAATTTTATCAACTCGAGACTCATGACACGCAAATCGAGGCAATCTGTTGACCAAAAAGTCAATCGACACAAACTCAACTTTTATGCATAATTTTCTGTAGATTTCAGCGTCAAATTGGAATTTATGGTTTGTCCGAATTCAAATTCGTTTGAAAATTATTGCACATACAAATTTTGTATTGTGCAACGGTGGTTAATTTCTAACCTAGAAGTTCTACAGAATTACCTGTATAGAAATACTTCGAATTAAATTATGGGAAAATCATATGTCAATGATCTAGACATTAGATTTTCAAAACTTTAAACGGTTCATGATTCTGATTCCTGGTCCTCCCGAAATTGCAAAAACATTGAGACACATCTATTTTCGGACATGTTGTGTTCTACGAATTTTTCAAAATTTAATATTCAAAATTTCATAAAACAATTTATATATTCATAAAGCTAACCTCAATATGGTTCTAATGCAAAAAACTAGGCCACGTTTGGAGTCTATAGCTATGATGAATGGCTTCTGGAAGATGAAGGAATCCTAGATGACAATTCTCCAAAATCTCTCTCTCTAAAATAATGGAATAATTAAGGTTATTATTATTATTATTATTATTATTATATATATATATATATATATATATATATATATATATATATATATATATATATATATATATATATATATATATATATATATATATATATATATATATATATATATATATATATGCGCTGACATGCGGCTGAATGATAAATATAGGATGACATGTGTCAGAATCTGATTGGGTGATTTTGTTTACATTATTTGTTTTTGATTTGCCTTTATGAAAATATTATTTAAGTCATTTTAAATCTATATAACTCAAAATAAACATTAAAAAAATCTTTAAAATCTGGTAAAAAATACAAAAAAATATATTTTGAACCTAAAAATCCTAGAAAAATACTTGGGACAATTTTATGTTCATAGGTTTCCTACTATAATTAGGAGAAGCTCTAAAAATTAGTTTTACCTATTTAAATAAAAATAAATATTAAAAATATTTCAAAAAATCTGAAATAATTTCAGAAAATATATAATAATATTATAAACACTAGAAAATTTTGTGCATTGATTCTATATTTGGTCTTGCACAATAAATTCTAGAAGTCCTAAAAATTAGTTATTATCCTAAATAACTCTCAATAAATATTAAAAATATTCAGAAAATTCCCAAAAAATTATAGAAAATATATTTGATTATTTAGAACCTAAAATAAAAGGTTTAAATATTTTTAATTATGTTTAACTCTAAAATAAATTCTTTAAGGCCCTAGAAAATTTACTGTTACTACTTTTTAATTAACCAAAAATTGTAAAAAAACTTATTAGCCCCAAATTAACCTAATAACAACATTTAAGCACGAATTTCAGGATCGGAGGTTACAAGTCTACCCACCTTACAAAAATTTTGTCCTCGAAATTTAAAATCCTTAATTATTTTATTTATTTATTTATTACCATCAAAATTAAATTCATCAAATCATTTAATCATGAACTAATCCATATTGTTATTTCATAAAATTTCTCAAATTCTATAAATATCATATTCCTGAAAATCTTCAAATATAAAATCAAATTCCATTCTTATCACAGTCTCCTCCAAAATTTTAAGTTAATAACGAAATACAAGAATTTAATATTCAATCCTCTAATTGAAATCCAATCCATACATATTTATAAAAATTAAAAAAAAATCTCATCCGAAAACACTAATCCAGTAATCATCTTACTCCTCTAATTAAGTCCAATCGATGCGTATTTATAAAATTTAAATCCTTATCCCAAAAATTGAATTCAAATACTAATCATTAGTGATCTTATTCCTCGATTTCTTTTTCCACACAATACTCAAACAATGTATACTTACGAAGTCTTCAAATACAATATTCAAAATAATTTTTAAGTTTATACCTTGCAGTCAAATAAATATGATGATAATCTTCTTATATTCCTCAATTTTTAATAACAAATTCAATCATATCATAATCTTCATAAAAATCAATGATCTAA
This sequence comes from Iris macrosiphon, assembly GCA_036927795.1. Lineage (NCBI taxonomy): Eukaryota > Viridiplantae > Streptophyta > Magnoliopsida > Asparagales > Iridaceae > Iris > Iris macrosiphon. The sequence goes on along the minus strand of JAYESA010000004.1, from coordinate 228,091,185 downwards.
CAAAATCGTCATTTCTGCCATATTAATTTCTCAACTTTTTATTTAAATTAATGCTTATCCTCAAAATTTAAGGCACATTGTCTCTCTCTCAGTCCAGTCATCACCTCTTCATTAATCTTCACTACGGTCAAATCTTCCTAACAATCAAGGTCTAAGAAAATCCTACCTACAGCCATACAACATACAATTTAGAGAAAACATGCATGGTTATGGTCTCTTTTGTCATGGTATTATAGTCTCTGTCAGGGTGTACTACTAACTACATTCTAGCAAGAAGATCATTGATACAAGCTATGGTACTAAGAAATTAATTAATCAATCAAATAGATAAAAGAATAGAAGGAAAGAACAAAACATAGCCTTCTAACACAACCATAGGTTTAATGATGCATCTAAAGTTTGATACCTCTATCCCTTTAGGTACCATTGTTTCTACTATTAGCACAACCACTGCTAGTTCTCTTACCTACTACAATTGTTTATACTATTTTTTCTTATCACACAAGTGCACGCCAAGTGCAACACAACACACTAAGTATTGCTCCCTCTAATACAATTTTAGATGGACACCCAAGTCAGTTTGCAGTGCCATGTCAGGCATTCTCAAGCCAATAGATCCTTACACATGCACATCATCTACTCTTATACAAATTTACATTTCTTACCCACCATAAAATTTTATCCTCAAAATAAACCCTCAAAATTTAACTTCTCGAACAATTTAAAATAAAATGTATATACCTTCCTCAAAAGCCAAATATTCAAATAAAATTTTAATCACTTCCAAAAATCTTTATAGCTTTGACTATGTTTATTGAATTGAATTTGAATCCTTAAAAAATTTAATAACATAAAATCTTAACTCCTCAAAAATTCTTAAAAATTGAAATTTATTTCCAATCTTCAATTTATAAATTTAAATCCACATATATCTAAGTATACATATATATTCACAGTCTCTAACACTCAAGGTACACACAAATACACTAATTGTCTACAACCCTCAACTGTGTACTGAATATTGTACTGCCTGGATTACTTGCACTATTACTTCCAATGATCAAAGTTATCATCACACGTATTTTCTCTAATAATTTTCTATCTATATTAATTGATACACCAATCTAATTATCATCACACGAAGTACTTACTGTTATTTGCACCTTGCTCAACTAATCCTCGATATAGAAATATTAGTACTGTTGGTATGGTAACACTAGCTTCATTATTAGATCATCTCATCAAACTTATTAGAACTCACGATTATTTGCACTAGTTATTAACTTATATAATACACATGCTCTACTTCACTCCCAAAGGGAGGTCTATGGTTCCATATCTCAATCGATGTATAAGTGTCTCTCTTTTTAATCTTTTACAGACTGTCACACTAATCTGTGATACACTTCATAACTTTCATGATCAATCTTGATATTCTTTTCTACCCATGGCACACTCATTAATACCCTTTATGCATATATATTTTTTACTCTTGACACACCCAAGTATCAATCATCAAATTGAACATCATGCTCCGTTAATCTTCAACACAATTCCTTGATACTTAATGTTTTAAATATATCACCCAACTACATGAATTCATGACTATCCAGGACTGGCATGCTGACTCTGATACTAACTCCTAGAACCATCACTGATACTCTTTACTCCTTCTACCTATAATACCAATACTAATTATAATGACACCTTATCATAGAACCATTGCTATAAGGTACTACGCTATGGGTTATCTCTATATCGATGCCTACTGCTCACATATCCAACCAAGAAATACTTATAAACTTACAAGCCACACTCTCAACAGTCAACACTAATACAAGATACAGACTTACTTGCAAGTCACCAATTATCACACTAACAAGGATCCTTGAAGAAATAAAGCTCAAAAAGGAACTGGACTAAGGACTGAAGGTAACTCTACTGCTAAGCAAAATGATGGAACAAAGTCTTAGAATGACAGAAGTAGATAAGTATTGAGATGATACTTTAAGAACCAATTTAAGATACAACCTGATAATCATATATGTCTGTCTGAAATTATGACACTCAGAATCCTCGCCACGCCAGTAAGCATAGCTGCGATAAACGATAGGTTCCATAACTAAGGTATGCAACTCTATAATCATGTCATCTAGAATCCTCGCCATGCCAACCGGTATGGCTGCGAGAAACTCCAAATTTCATAACTAAATATGTACATCCAAGGTCAGGTTCCTACGTTTTCTCCACGACAGCTAATGTGGCTGCGATAAACTCTAGGCTCCATAACCAAGGTAAAATTTTTACCTTTCTCACTGTCCTCATCAACATATGTCATCAGATGATACCGTAAATTCTAGTCCATAAAATTCATCTCGATATAAAATCAAACTTAACGACGACGCCAAGAATTAATTTTACAATTGATCAACAAGAATCAAATTTAATAACAATAAGTGAGAACGGACGGGAACAAGGAAAAATATTTAAATTAAAAATTATAATGAGATTCTCAAGGGTCATCTCAGGAATCTCTCAAATAATTTGTGATTGAGTATTCGCTCTCATCCTAGTATCCTATGTCCGATATCCTATCGCAGGCACGCAGTAGAACAACTAAGATGTCGCACTACCATGATATTGCACAACTTGCGAAGCCTGACCTGCATGGGCCACCACTAAAAATGTATCATGACCCGTACCCAAAATTTGGACACGAGTGCGTTGGTACGTCCAGCCTACGCCACAGCATCGACGGTAGAACGTTGTCTAGGTCACAATACTATCTAATCACTCTCACATGAATATACAACTCCATAAGAAGACATAGATATCACAATATAATATGGAATACTCAATCACATAACTAAAGCACGATGAGATATCGAAGAAATAAAAAAAATACAAGACAAGTCTAAACAACAAAAATAGTCTAACCTGCAAACAATAATATCCAAGTCTCCAGGTATGCCAGAAATAAGTCCTCTAAGTCGTAGTCTGGAAAAAATATCCAGTCAGGATTTGAGCGAAGTACAAGCACTAACAGCAGTTCCATGTATATTGACAAAACTATAATACAGTGTAAAGAAATACAAGATGGATATAAATACTGGCAATAAACAATACTGGAATAATGAGATACTGGAAATAAAAATACTGGAGCATATCAACATCAATGGTACATCTAGCAAGGAATAGAAATACAAGTGCATGCTAGAACAATAAACTGGAATATAAGTGAATACTAGAACTATAACTATAACATAAGGAATGCTAGATCAATAACTAGAGATACATGTCAAGAACATCTAGCTAAGTATGTGAAACATCATCCTATCATGTGATCGGATTAGGACTGATCAGGCTTGTTACATATGATTAGCTATGATTCATTTAAGGTCAGGCTAACCATCCGGATAGCTATGATGCGAGCAATGGTCAGGCTAATCACATGTAACAGGCTATGAGGCATGTAATGGTCAGGTTGCACCGACGTGAGGTATGGGTGAGCTATGATGCATGTAGAGTTGGGTATGATCATATAATCTACTAATATTTTCCCGTTTCTCCCAGCTAGCACGATGGGTTCCAATCATGACTCCTCGTGACCGGTCTCGATGATGCCAACTCGTGTATACAACAGTGTCATAATCATGTACGCTATACAACTGGAATCATAGAGAAAATCAATATAATGAAAACTGTCAGAGAATGTACTCGCCTGTGGTCCTTAGCTGGTATGAATCAGAGTCCAAGTCACAGTCCAAATAGCCTATGTATTACAATTTTATCATGTCAAAAGATAATTTATTTAATTCTAGAATAATTACTCTAAAATCTTATTTTAATCTTATTATTCTAATTTTTAGGTTAATTCCTAAATTTTGTCCAAAGGAACTAAATTTTATCAACTCGAGACTCATGACACGCAAATCGAGGCGATCTGTTGACCAAAAAGTCAACCGACACAAACTCAATTTTCATGCAAGATTTTTTGTAGATTTCAGCGTCAAAAATATGCTAGAATTTATGGCTCGTCTGAATTCAAATTCGTTTGGAGATTATTGCACATATAAATTTTGTATTGTGCAACGGTGGTTAATTTCTAACCTAGAAGTTCTACAGAATTAACAGTATTAAAATACTTCGTATTAAATTTTGGGAAAAACATATGTCAATGATCTCGACATTAGATTTCCAAAACTTTAAACGGTTCATGATTCTGATTCTTGGTTCTCCCGAAATCGCTAAAATATTGAAACGGTCTATTTTAGGATATGCTGTGCTCTACGAATTTTCCAAAATTTAATATTCAAAATTTATTAAAACAATTTATATATTCAAAAAACTAACCTCAATATGGTTCTAATGCAAAAATCTAGGCCGCGTTTGGAGTCCAGAGCTATGAGTAATGGCTTCTGGAAGATGAAGGAATCCTAGATGACAATTCTCCAAAATCTCTCTCTCTAAAATAATGGAATAATTAAGGTTATTTTATATATATATATATATATATATATATATATATATATATATATATATATATATGCGCTGATATGCGGCTGAATGATAAATATAGGATGACACTTGTCAGAATCTGATTGGGTGATTTTGTTTATATTATTTATTTTTGATTTGCCTTTATCAAAACATTATTTAAGTCGTTTTAAATCTATATAACTCAAAATAAACATTAAAAATAATCATAAAAAATTGGAAAAAAGTATAAAAAATATACTTTGAACCTAAAAATCCTAAAAAATACTTGGGACAATTTTATGTTCATAGGTTTCCTACTATAATTAGGAGAAGGTCTAAAAATTTGTTTTAGCTATTTAAATAAAAATAAATATTAAAAATATTCCAAAATTTTTGAAATAATTTTAGAAAATATATAATAATATTATAAACACTAAAAAAATTTGTGCATTGATTCTATATTTGGTCTTGCACAATAAATTCTAGAAGTCCTAAAAATTAGTTATTAGCCTAAATAACTCCCAATAAATATTAAAAATATTCAAAAAATTCCCAAAAAATTCTAGAAAATATATTTGATTATTTAGAACCTAAAATAAATTTTTAAATATTTTTAATTATGTTTGACTCTAAAATAAATTCTTGAAGGCCCTAGAAAATTTACTGTTACTAGTTTTTAATTAACCAAAAATTGTGAAAAATTTTAATAGCCCCAAATTAACCTAATAATAATATTTAAGCACGAATTTCAGGATACAGAGGTTACACAGTTGGAATCTGGACCATTCTACAGTAGGTCCAGAGACATTCAACAAGCTTCTCATTCCAGTCACGTTTGTTAGATGAAATGAACTTCCTGAGAAGTTTAATGATAGTCTTGTTGAACGCCTCAGCTAATACTTTATCGACATGGTTGTATGTTGTTGATGACATGCTCTATATACGATTTTTGTCACAAAGCTGATAAAATGCGTGGCTTAAATTTTTTGGAGGGTGCATTTCAAGGATGACTTTGATTTTATCTAGATCAAGATGGATACCCTTCAAGGTTATGACGAACCCCATGAACTTGCCGCTGGAAACCCCCAGGAAGGATTTGGATGGATTTATCTTGAGCTGGTGGATACGCATTAGTTCGAAAACTGTTCTTAGATCTTGAAGGTGGTCGTCCTTGGAACGACTTTTAACCGCTATATCGTCCACGTAGCATTCCACCGTTTTGCGTAGATATTTGCAAAAGATTATGCTCATAGCTCGCTGGTATGTTACACCTGTATTCTTAAACCCGAAGGGCATCATTGTGTAATAGAATACCCCCAACGATATTCGGAACGATGTATGCTTTTTGTCATTAGGGAACATCTTGATTTGGTTGTAGCCGGAGAACCCATCCATGAAGCACATTTTTTCGAAGCCACAAGTGTTGTCCATCATGACATCGATGATTGGAAGAGGGAATTCATCCTTTGGACATGACACATTAAGATCACAAAAGTCTATGCAGACTCAGATTTTTTTATTCTTCTCCATAACAGGAACAATATTAGCTACCCAGTCAGGATGTTGTTCTTCATGAATGAAGCATCTTGCTTTCAAATTTTTAACTTTGGCTTCCATAGCTTCCATGACATCTTGACGAAACCATCGTTGTTGCTGCTTCACAGGCTTAGCAGTCTGAAGTATGTTGAGTTGGTGCATCACTATCTGGGATCTAGACCTGTCATGTCTTTGTAGCTCCAAGAGAAGACACTGATGTATTCTCTTTTAAACTATATAAGAGATTGCTTATCTTCTTCAGGCAAACTCTTGCTGATGAAGATTGGTTTGGTAGCTGACTCATCTCCTAAGTCGACTTGGGTGACTTAATCTTCGGTGGGTGTTTCTCGCTGTTTGAACCTCAACCTCGACTTATGAACACTCGGGTATCGTTAGAGGAGAAACATACCCCAAACCATGACAAGTATGTTGGTAATAGGTTTCAGGTTTACTCTTTGGAGCAAAATAATATAATGGTAGACGTCACCCTTTGCCAAAGTTGAGCTCCTTGTTGCTCTTCGAGTCGTATTCCATCTTCTCGATGAGCTCTTTCGCTTGATGGTTGTAACAGTAAAGTTGTATTTTACCGGTATCTTCTTTGGGTTGATCGAGATTGAGACGATCTTTTTGACCTTCAACTCTAGCAAAGATGATAGGCTTGTCATTGCGCTTCTTTGCTAGAATTTTGAAGTAATAGTCGTCGTACCGGGAAACCTTATCTTCCATGCCGGTCGTCATTACTGGCATACATAGATGTGGTCCTAGGCCATGCCTTAAGGAATTTGAGTATCTATGTATCATGTAGCAGACCGAGGATCATCGGGATAGTTTAAAGGAAACCCTTTATTCAAAAAGTAGAGTATTTCCTCCTCAGGAATAACATCATCGAGGGAGGTAACATTAGGCTGGATATTCATGTATTCTTCTAGCATGTCACCGATTTTGGTTCCAGTAGAAGATTGGACCAAGTCAAACTTAAAGGGCTATTCGTCGGGGGGAGGCGCTTTTGAATGACGAAATTGATTACCAATGGTTGATCAGCCTTTCCCCTAAGAATTGGCTTATGGAGGTTGATCACAAGAGGCCTTTTAGTATTGTGTCGGAGGATGACTAGTTCTGCCTTCTTGCAGAGATCCACCACAAGTTTTTCGACAGTGTCTTTATAAGTAACATGGCAATTCACATGGATCACTAGAGGACCCTCAGTAGATGAGTCAGCTTCAACTTCTGATTCATTATTATCATCGTTCCCTTCATCCTCGGGTTTTTGCTGCTGGTACAACATTGAATCCACATAACCTCACCATGCGGGGTAGTGAGTAGGACCAATCCCTTAGTTTGGTCGCGGGTTGGCTGTAGGTTGGCGATCTTCATAGTAGCTTTAGGTATTAAAACAAAGCCATTTTGGACCTCCATTTTTAGAAAATCACCAAACTACAGGGACACCATGTTGGTGGCGACTTTCTTCTCGTCGGAGAAGAGTGATAGCTTTGGAGTCTATCAGCTGTTCAATCATCCTCATCAATATGTAACAATCCTTGGTAGGATGATGCACATATCGATGAAACATACAATACATAGGTTCATTTGTTCGATCTGCCTCTTCAGATCTTCTGATGTTGAGCAACGGAAGCTTGTTGCTTTTTTATCAGGACGTTGAATATGTCGATAATGTCATTATCGTCGAAGGAGAAGGTTTCCTTGGGTTTTGGATCATCCAGAATATTTTTCTTGGACTGGGATATCCCATTAGATATGTTAACAGCAAGGGATTCCTTCACTTTGCTGTTACGATGGTTGTTGTTGATGTTTTGGGGCCTCGTTCCCTTGTCGTCAGAGCCCTGTATTGCAAGCCCAAGTAATGGGATGTTACGTGCATTCTTCTCGACAATGTCATCATTTGCAATGAATGTTGACCACTGATCGCATTGTGTCATGCCCATACAAAACTTTACCGTCGGTAGCAAATTATACCGGAGTGTCCATGAGTACGGTCTCTGGGTTACGGGTAGGCCACTTCAAAGCCAGTTGTCTGAAGCGCTCGATGTAGTCGTGCGCGGCTCCTTTTCCCTGTATTTGGTTGAAATAAGGGTCGACATGGCTACGTCCATTCTGCTTTCGTAAAATCTGGTGAGGAACAATATCTCTAAATCATCGAATGTTTTGATGCAGTCATCCAAGAGACTGCAAAATAACCTAAAAGTTACATTGGTTAGAGATCCACCAAATGGCTTAGTGAGCAATGTGCCATCACTTGTTAGATATACCGTATGGGATCCAAAGTAGTTTAGGAATTGGCGTGGCGACTTTCTCCCGTCAAACGACATTAACGACTATGGCTTATATTTAGGCGGACAAACCACCTTGTTCCACTCGGGAGGGTAAGGTTCTCTTATCCTAAGCTTCTGGAGATTCTTTCCATTGTTCATGGAGTCTAAACGAGTCTGCAGCTCTCGGATAACCTCTTGTTGTTTCATCTTCTTGTGGAAGAACAGTCGCTTGCAAATGAGCAGCGGAGTTCTTTGCATTACTGGAAATGAAGCATTACCCACAAGTAGAAGGGTAAGATGATTCATAACAGAACCTCCGTTGTCATCATGTTCCTGATTATCTTGGTATTGTGTTGTCAGTTGCTGCGGAGTCATGGCAGCCGATGTTTGCAACACCAAGAGGAGTTTTATTGTATCATTTTCGAGAGCATCCAACCATTGATTGGTTTGGTTATGGCCCTCTGGCTCATAACCAATTTCGCACACGAAGGCCATACGTAGATTAATAGAAGGAGTAGTGGTAAACATAGTATAGTCGGAGGCTACACTGTCGGCTTATGACTCTTGAGGTGCATTGTCCATATACAAGAGCCTTTCGATATCTCCTTCAGATCCTTGAGACTCGTTGTCCTCAAGAAAAATTAGATTGTCATGGAAAATAGGAGAATTGCTACCCCTTGTCTTTGACACTACATTGACTGCTCCAGTTGGTAGCATATATTATTCAAGTTTTGAGGGAATGTTATCCCCTAATTATGATGCTCCATCTTCAGGAATGGGCCCATAGCTTGATGAGACATCATCTTCAGATTATAAGCTTGATTTGGAGTGAGTGTTTTGGAGTACTCCCTTCGTAGGAACAACTAGCTGGCTAGCTGTAGAAGTCCGTCTACCTTGGGCTGAGGTGGAGTTATTTGACGTCGGCTTGAAGTAACATGGGGGTTAGTTGTTTCTTTTCAAAAATTAGGAACACCGCGAGAGGGCCCCAAAGACAAGTAGAACGAGGCAAAAGTTAGTTCCGCTTTATTTTCTTTATCCTGTTTTGGCTTCCCAAAACATCGTCGGGTAGATGCAGTAGGATGCAGTCATTGGAAGACTGATTGTGTTGGATGAACTTCTCTTGCCTTTACACAACAATAATTGATTATGATTTTAGCACAATAATGTTGTTGGGGAAGCTCCCTCTTTGTGGCAGACAACCCCCTTTCCTTGCGCTTATGATTAATCACATCGCGCAGATCAAAGGAAGAGGAAGGAAGGTTGCGCTTTTGAACTACATCCTAATCTGGTTCATCCATGGGACCCCCTGTGCATTAGTTTGGAACTTGGTACAGTCCTCCATCCTCTGCGCGCAGACTCTTCAGTGGAGGTTGTTGTTGTGTCACACCCCGCTCCTGAATAATCGGGTATGGGCAGGGCATGTCCAGCCAACGCTGTCGTTGACAGCGGTAGTCAGCTGTCTATACCTTAATTTCTTTCAAGTACATTATTCATCACAGCTTTTATAGTCATATTTTTTTTTCATATAACAATCACCATAATCACTATTGCTTTTATTACAGTCTTCTACAAGAATATACGGGAACAAACCTGGTGAATGTAAATACGATAATCATTACTACACAATACAATCACAATACAAAGCAATCTAATGAAATAAAACTAAGCAATACTCTAAGCCTCCGAAATGGGGTCCTCCATGTCCGGGATAATCTCTAAACTAGCATTACCTATGGTCTCATCCTGGGGACCATAGAAAGTGGGATACTCTATGTCATCATCACCTGCCATGATTTTTCAGTCAAAAAGGAGCAAAGTAACATACATATCTCACAGTATTATACAATATGATACAAGAAATAATATAGTACATAATAGATGAAAATGACAAGTAAACACGAAAACAGGAATAACCATCTATATGCTCTAACTACGTGTAGAACATGCACATGGAACAGTATCAAGCATGTAGGGGTTATATCAGGAATCAGGTATATCATAAATGATATACTATTAGTCACGCACGCACGTAAATGGATATCAGATACGTCTAGTGACGGTGCTATCATTCATGATTATACACTAACAGTTTATTGAGAACCTTCTAATCTTAATCTTTAGCTAACTACTCACCAATTTAACTGATTGTACACTAGCAGTTTCTTGATCTCTTGAATTGCTAACAAGTTCCTGTTTTAGGACTAACTAACTATTCCTTAATCATTTAACCATATTAATCTGCTACCAATGCTTACAACCTTTCTAACCGTTAATTAATTTATTAATTCTCGGCTATAGTAATTGAGGGGTCTGCTTCCAATCTATAGTTAACATTTGGATTCCTAAACTCAGCTTTTATTTACTAAACCTTCCAAATTTAATGGAAACAAGTATTTTCTCAATCAACTACCCCCAACGCAAAGATGGTCAACATCACAGGCCCTCATTCTAATACCAAATCTGTCACTACCACATTCTAAAATAGGGGTATTTTTGTTATTTTTAATTATTATAAGTAATATGTATAATTTATCGTATAAATAATTGCATGTATGTATATATATATTATTATATTGTGTTCATTGATGCATGGGTTAGTGGACTAGACCAAGAAATCCATTAGATAAACCCTGACCATAATATTGGATTATGGATTTAATTAGTATTATTCGAGATTAATTATTGGGGTTATAATTCACTACCGTAATTTTATTCAATTATTGTAGCTTACCGTTGCTTCGATATTTGGAGCGCTACACTAGATTTTGCCTTCCAACAAATTTTATACCCTTGTCTTAGACGTGCTAGTCTTCCATTCTGACCCTTGTGTAACTCATAAATACCCTCTCTTGTGATTCATTTTAGTCGAACAATATTTGTTGCAGACGTTTATTTTTAAATCCAAATAAATCCAACTTTGCATCTTTGTCCGTTCCAATCAAAATTGGAGACACAACCTCAACCCATTTTGTGTACCCCAAATTATGACAATAATCTATCCTGAGTCTTCTACGTCCATGATACTTGTGTCCCACCTAATTTTAACCCTATATAATTTCAATTAATTTAAAAACACCATTTACATTAATTTTAATTAAATTGATGTAAGAACCTAACCTAACCCAAAACTACACCCAACACCAAACCAAACTCCCACTTATACCCTTAAGGTTCATACTAAACACCACACACCCTTTTTATCCACTACATCACACCAAATATGGTATTTTTCCTTATTCAATCCTAAACCCCCTTTTGTGTAATTTTTTAATTATTGTGAACTTTTATGCAAAAGTACAATGAGGTGTCTACCCCTCATTGGATACAAGCCATGAAGAAACATACTCCCCCTCTTTGACCGATCACATATATTTTTACCCTATTTTTTGGAGTGTGCAACACTCAAAAGCTTTCATCTCACCATCTTGGCCCTCCATTCAAAATACCCAATCCTAGCCACCCAATTTTCTTTAGGTAACAACCAACCCCATCCCAAGGAGAGGGCAGCCGGCCCTAATCCCTAGGTAACCAACCCTCTTTTCTCCTACATAAACTCTCCTCTATCTCCATTATTTTTCATCACCATCAACCCTTCTTCAAAAGAAAATCGAAACCCTAAACCAACTAACATCACCCTCATCCTCCGGCCGCCACCTCTCCGCCTGAGCAGCAGTCGACTGCAACCGACAGTAGTCAATTTCTGCCGCCATCACCGGCCCACGCCCATCGTCGACATCATCATCATCATCATCAACATCACCATCTCCCCGACTATACGACTTTCCCTCACCCCACAGCCATCAACCCCGGCTACACGACCCTGACCGCCGACTGCAACCCCATCTACACTCCGGCCATCCCCACGACTTCTTTACCTTCCTCACCGGTCATCACCAGCACCCCCCACCTCGTCATCCCCATAACCATCCCGACTTCCTCCTTCCTACGACCTCCTATCTCAGATCACCACCGCCACCTCCATCAACGATCAACACCATAACCATCCTTCCCGATCCTCGACTCCTCACGATACCCCACGACACCACCTCATCATCGACACACCACACCTCGGCCACCACAGCCCGGCCACCATCACCTTCATCAGCCCATCCTCCCCGAGAAGTGTCACTCCGGTCAGCGACCTCCCTCGACATCGACTACCCCCTCCTCTGTCGTGCGCATACCGAGGTTTGTCTTTCCTTCTTGATGTGTGCTGCATGACACTGTGTATGAAATCCTAGTACCTAGTATATATGTACTGGTATTTAGTGACATATATATATATATATATATATATATATATATATATATATATATATATATATATATATATATATATATAAGCGTTGTAAATATATATATGTGTCGTATATATATGTTAGGGGGTAGTACACACACACACACACACACACACACACACATATATATATATATATATATATATATATATATATATATATATATATATATATATATATATATATATATATATATGCATGTATGAATAGTATAAGTGTTAGTTTGACTTCATGGCAATTTGTTGATTAAGTGTTAGTGGTGGGTATCACATATTTCTATATTTTACATGATTGTATGACCCTACGTGTTAGTTGACTGTCTGGTTGTGCACCCTAACATACCAGCTAGGACATGTGTTAGAGCTACACGAGATTTGGAGATTTGGACATTGTGTTAAGTTAGTTGTTTGTCTTATTGTGCACGGTATTCGAGGATTTGACATCTGTGTATTTAGACGTGCACACTTGACCCTGCTAGCTGACCAATACCACCCCTTCATGCATTAGTTTCTAAGTACAGTTGTACTAGTGTAACGGCTGATGTTATTATATTATATTATATTATATAAATATAGGACCATTGGATCGTCCTGTAAGACTTCGGGAGCAGGATATTGGTATTGCCATCCCAGGACCACAGGCGAGTACATTCTCTGATAATTTCTATTATTTGATAATTTTTATAATTCGTGTACTTAGAAATTTTACATCTGATACTTGACACTGTGGTACACGGACTAGTATATAGATTGGATCTTCAGTCATAAAATATTACATTGGTTATCGTATTGACATTGTACACTACTAAAAATTATGGGATTAGCGACGTTTTTAGTGACGTCAAAGTAAAACGTCACTAATATTAAAGATATCAGTGACTTCAAAGAATAACGTCGCTATAAGTCGCTGTTTGGCGACATATAGCGACGTTTACCGACTGTAATTCAGTTTTTTAAAAGAATAGTCGCTATAAGTTTATTTAAGGTCGCTAAACGTCACTGAGTTATATGATTAGCGACGTTTAGCGACGTATTTAGTGACGTTAATCTATTAAATATTTAGCGACATATTTAGAGACGTCTATAATGTCGCTAAATATTTATATTAGTGACGTCATAAGTTAGCGTCACTAAACGTCGCTAATTTATTTTATTTAGGGTTGACGAATTTCTTTTTCCCCCATTTTCTTTGATCTCTCTCTCCAAAATTTTAAACCCCCCTTCATCGTGTCCGGCTCCCCTCCTCCCTCCGGCGTCGCCTCCTCTCTCCCGACGTCCCACCTCCGCGACCCCCCTCCGGCCGGCATCCCCTCCTCCCTCCGGTGTCCCCTCCTTCCTCAGACTCCTTTCCTCCCTCCGGCATCCTCCTCCCTCCGGCGGCTCCTCCTCCCTTCGACGTTCTCCTCTCTCCAGCTGTCATGCCCCAGTCCCAAAATATCGAGGGACTAGACACGTGGCAATGGCCAACAGCACACACCAATGGGCAACCCAATTTAATGGACCCATCAGGGTGTACTTAAGCTGTAATACAATAATAAGGGTCTAATATACTAATCTCATCCACAGAAATGAATACATCAATATCAGAAATATAAAGCAATATCAAATCTCAATAAAATATAACTCGGGGAATAACCCGATAATAAGTTTGATACAATGGTTTAATAGACAAGAAATAAATAGTATAACAACAGCAAATACTGAGTATGGATAAAGCATATACTCAGAAAAAATCCTCGGCGATTACCTTGTCTTCTGGATCTGGTACTACTCCAGTGCCTGCTCATATTTCTGCTACTGCTCCTGCTAATGCTCATGTCCCGTATATCTCGGGATAGATCTCCTCTGCTACTTCTGGGGACATAATCCGGATCCAGGTCCTCAGGGGACATAGCAAGGTACAAGAATAACTCAAGCCATAATAAATGTAGTGTAATAATAAATGAAATAATAGGGTAAACTATATAACCAGCTAAGTGATATGCAAGATGAAAGCATCACTAGAACTCAGGCTGAGACCACTACAAGCTCGGTGTCGGGGAGCCGGTAGCGGTAATATCGCTAGTAGAGTGCCTAGCTCTGATGTAGAGTCTACGGCCTCACCATAATAAATATATATATAAATTATCCTGTAGCATGTGTGTCTCTCCCCACCCAATGTAATCACACATCTCATGTCCATGACACGCAAGATCATATCTAATGCAGCAAGTCATAATGATATCTATGCATGTGCAATATCTATGTCACGAATCATGTAACCTATACAGAATCACCATGAATATCTCAGGAAGATTCTGTCTCATGAATAGTGTCAGATGTCTTGAGGTATGACATACTTGATAATGCAAGTACGAGAATATATAGGGTCTCGATATCCATGTCTAGGGGACGTTACACAACTTCGCGTACGGCGTTGGCACCCGGATATTATTCGGACGCTAAGTATTGTCACACGGTCCTAGGTTGAACAAAGATATTACAGTAATAAATCAAGAGAATAGTATAAACAAATGCTGCAAGTATGGCAAGGTACACTTACCGGAGGTTCTGACTCCAATTGCTGCTCTGGTATCAGCGGAATTTGCAGGTAGTCCTCCGGTTGCTGAAATAAATATACCATCAGGTTCAGGAGATATCAAATAGCTAGAATTGCTTGTCCATAAGTCCAATTTGGACACAGGGGCAAAAGTGACAATTTCTGCTCAAAGCGGGGTCCACATGTGGCCCGCTACGCACCAAAAAATGTGTCAGAGAAAATGTTCTCCAAATTCGTCAAACTTAGTGTCTAAAAGTCCAAAACGATGATACAAACCCAACGGAATATCCAGAACTAGATTCCGATGAGCCGATCACAAAATCGCCCGTCAAGTGGAGCCGTAGGGCCCACGATACGCGATTTTGTTAACGTTCTCAGAATCGAACTAAACTTGGGTCACAGGACCAGCGTATTGCTACGAGTCCTATGGCGCAAGTTTTGTTTCGATAAGACACTACCAGAATAAGTCAAATTAGCGACGTCTAAAAACGTCGCTAAATAACCAAAAAACGTCGCTAAGTTGGTTTAGCGACGTAATTAGCGACGTTATAAAGTTATCGGAAATGATCAAGTCGCCAAAAAAAAAATGTCGCTAACCGTCGCTATACCGACGTTTTTAGCGACTTTAATGTGTCGCAAATTTTTGCGACGTTTAGCGACGCCGAGTCACTAAATAGCGATGTTTTGTAAAGTCGCTAAACGTCGCTAATTAGCGACTTATATAGCGACGTTACACCGACATCTTTAATGACCTGGCAATACTGCCATGTCAGCAGTTGGCGACGTATAGCGACGTCATTAGCGACGTCTATAGCGACGTTACACCGACGTCTTTAATGACTTGGCTATACTGCCATGTCAGCATTTGGCGACGTATAGCGATGTCATTAGCGACGTTATTAGCGACGTATTTAGCGACATATTTACAGCATCGCTAATTAGCGACGTATTTAGCGACTTAATGAAACGTCGCTATACGTCGCTAAACGTCGCTAAAATCGTCGCTAATTTTTAAAAAAATAAAAAAAATAGTATCCAGATTGGTGATTCCCTGCAGTTCTAGTCCTCCTCCTCCTCCATCTCCTCTTTTTGACACCACAAGAACCACCCTTCTTCGACTCCTCCTCCATCTCCACTATATAATCCAATTAAATTAAAGATCACAAGAAGCATTGTTGAAGTATCAATCCAATTAAATGTGGATATGCAAGATAACTATATAATCCAATTAAATTAACTAAAAAATTAAATACCACAAGAAGCATCATACATCATGCCTATTGTTGAAGTATCAATAATTTATAATATACAATCGCTTCCTAAATAATAATAAAAATAACTATACTACTGCGGATCTGCAGGAGGCTGACCACCGGCGCGCTTAAAGGATAAGAACTCCTCATACTCGTCCCGTGGAATCGACACCGATGTCGATGGATAAGGCAGTGACGTCGGTGGAGGCCGTGCCCGCTCCAAGTCTGTGAGTCGCTGGTTGTAAGAATCCAGGGTAGATAACAGCTTCGTACTGCTATGACCCATTGAATCTTGCATCCTCGTCAGCTTCTTGCCCATCGATAGCTGTGACGCCTGCAACTCCATGGTGTTGCGATCATTGGAGGCTCTAATATCATTTGTCAATTCCCGTAGCTCCGTCATGCTACGGTCGAGCATATCCAATCGTGCGATGAGCATCGGATCGTCCACCTGCGGCTGGGACCGGGACTGGGACTGCTCCTCCATACTTCGCAGCAAGTCATCACGGAGAGACACAATCTGACGGTCAATGGCTCCTGGACGGCCTCTTGGACTCTGGCCGACGACTGCGAGGGCTGCGACTGCGAGGGGTGTGTGGAATGCGCAGCTGTCGGGGAGGCCCTAGATGACTGCGTCGCAACCAGGACGCCATAGGAGCCCGTACCGTAGTACGTACCCCTCTGGAGACCACCAGCTGCGGTCACCCACAGGTCGTCCGCCGACGGAGATGGAGCGGGCTGCGATGAAGTACCAGCCTCTCCAGGTGTAGGTGCACTAGCAGTCGCCCGCTCACGCAGCCTAAGATACTCGGCCTAGAAAAGGTTTGGAAACTCGATAATTGCCTAAGTTATATTAAAATAAACACAAAGTAAAATAATACTTACATAGGTCTGTGAGGCCCTCTCATCAATGAGATTTCCGTCCTTGCGATGGGTGGCCAAGAAGACGGTCACCATGTTTGCATCCTCACCCCTCTGTACATGTTAAAATTATATTATTTATTACTAAACTTAAATATTTTTTCCAAGTACCGTTTTATGGTACTTGTATTAAAATAATATAGTTTTAAAAGAAAAAATATACCAAACGACATAAATATTCCGTCATCGGAATCGAGCCACCACACCACTTGGCAGCATTCTGCCTAGCCGCCTTGGCCTTCTTAGACCTTTCCTTGTAGCTCGGATCGTCGAATCTAGCCCTCATCGCAGTCCACTGCTCAGGCGTGATCCAACCTTGGATCGGTTTTCGAGCACGATCACGAGCCTTCTGGTCATCCAGAGCATCTCGAATAAGCTTGGCGGCAACAGTAGGAAAGAGCCGCTCGATCAACTCGGCCCGGTGCGGAGGATAAAAATACGTTTGCTACAATAAATAATTCATTAAGTTACCATCACGAATAAGTTATATAATATGCATAAATTAGAGGATTTATTTAATATAGTTTTACCTGGAAGTGCGCAAACCAGAACGCCTTCCTCTCCTCCGGAGCCTCAGAGTAGTTGATCCAAGGGCCACCGTAGTTGTTCCTCAAAAATTGGCCCAGGCGTCTCTGAACCGACGATGGACGATATCTATACAGAGATAATAATTTAGAATACTGAAAAAGTCAATATACGATGAATAAAGAGAAACACAAATATATACTAAACCATCTAATTGACTTACTTTGTACCGTCGGCCCAAATCTCTGTCCTCGTCTCCTCCGGAGGTGCGCATGGAGGATCTTGCTGATGCTGGGACACCGTGGGCACGACCTCCTCGACATGCTCATCTGTCCCCATGGTTTCGTCAGCAGGAGGAACGCTGGACGAGGGTGTACTATCACGCCAGGAACTACTCGTACCAACAGTCGGAGATGTGAGTGATTGATATACTGGAGTACTGGGCGACGATGATCCGGAACCAACAGTAGGCAGTACCGGAGTGGCACTCTGTCTACCTCGGGACCTGCCGAATCCTCCGTATCGTCCTGTCATATCTGATAACAACATATGATGAATATAGAGAAACACAAATATATACTACATTCTACAGTCGAAATGTGATACATATCTCAAAGCATTATACAGTCAAAATATAATACATATATTCGTTACTGGGTACATCTACTTTGTCAATTTTCCAAAATTGATCTATATTCTACAGTCATAATATAGTTACATTCTACATGCAATATTATTTATTTTCAATCATCTTCAGAAAATTTTTCTTGTTCGCCTTCGTCGTTCTGCTCTTCCTCGTCTTCACTTTCATCTACTTCGTCGTCCTCTTCAGATAATTCTACATCTTCTACATTATTACTCGTGTAATGAGTAACTTCTGTTGAGTCCACATCTACAATATTTGTTACAAGAGGTAGATCGTCCTCTTGATAAGCTATTTCGTCAATGTCAAAGGTATTTCTAGCTTTAGTCTTGCATACTGCCCACCAATCCGACCTCCACATAGGGCTCCGACTCCGATGCTAGAGATACAACTTCTCCGTGCGCGGTCCACTGATAGTAATTCGGCGTAAAGCCCTTCGAGTATAAATGATATGTAACTTCCACTTCTGGATGATATTTTCTGTTGCGACATCTCACACACGGACACTTAATTTTGGTACCGTCCATGTACTGAGGGAACGCCTTGGCGAACTGCAGGAACTGCTGTACACCCTCAATGAATTTATCCCGCATACCATACATGTTATCAGGATGACGGTTGTACATCTACGAACGATGACGTAGATAGTAATTCATATCCATTTCTAGATACTTCTGCAAAATTGACAGTATGTATCATATAAATTATTACATGCAAAATTAACTTTTGTGTCTGTGTCAGTGTCCGTTATGGGAAAAGCAGTATATATATATATATATAATATTACCCAAATAATACCTTAATACCACTTTACTACTATACCTTAACCCACTGCCCCAAGATACTAATCCACAACCTTGGTACTAGCTTAACACATACCCAAGTACTGGAGATACCTACTTGGTTACACCCTTAGTATCCTAAGCTCATAAACTAATTTTCTTGAGATACTTGATTAACAAATACCCAGACCGCAGGTATCCTTTACTACTATACCTTAACCCACTGCCCCAATATCATTTGTCAATGGTCGCCTAGGCTGTCGCTTGGGCACCCCTAGGCGACCATTGCCACAACTAAAAAATTTAATACAAAACGAGTCGACATATATTTGTCCGCCTAGGTTGCCTCAAACAGCATAGCAGGCACTTTTACTTTACAAATAATGTCATACAAATTTATGTTACAGCAAGGATTCCCCCACTAGAAAAGCTCCAAAAATCCTTTCTCCGTCTCCATTGAAGGTTGCAGCAGAGTCGAAGCCCTTGAAGGTTGCAGCAGGAGCTCAATGAAAATGGAGCAACACAAACCAATGTAGGTCTCAGTGAGCCTATCAATGGCGAAGATCATAGGTGAGCCGTAGTTTCTCCTCATGTCAAAAAACCTAACCCTAACCCCATATCAAAAAACCTAACCCTAACCCTAACCCTAGCTCCTGATCAGTGTCTGTGTCAGTGTGTGTGTGCCGTGTCAGTATCTGTGTCTGTGTCAGTATCTGTGTCGTGTTTGTGTCAATGTCACATGTATCCTGTGAGAGAGAGAGAGAGAGAGAGAGAGAGAGAGAGAGAGAGGGAGAGAGAGAGAGTTTACCGGAGTAGAAGCGGTGGAGAGCCGGTCGACGGAGCGGGGGGGGGATTTTTTTTCTGTTTGAAATTTCAACAGATGGGAAAAAATGAAACCGAGCCCTAATTAACCAAATTTTAGCGACGTTTAGCGACGTCCAATAAATACGTCGCTAAATTAAATTTTAGCGACGTTAAGGACGTCGCTAAACACATTGCTAAATATTTATAATATAAAGGTCGCTATATACGTCGCTAAACGTCGCTAAATTAGACATATTAGCGACGTTTAGCGACCTTAGTTGAACTTATAGCGACTTATCTTTTAAAATCTTAATAAAAGTCGCTAAACATCGCTAAATGTCGCCATTTAGCGACGTCTAGCGACATTTTTATAAGGAGTCGCTAATTTATATATTATTAGCGACGTTTCTTGTGACGTCGCTAAATTACGTCGCTAATCCTGCTTTTTCTAGTAGTGAGACGTGCGTACACGAAGTTACAACGAGTTCCAGAATAAGGCCGATACGGGGTGTTTATCGACGGATACGCATTGATTTCGGTGTGCACGCACATCCAAATCAACTTCCGTAAAATCCCATACGTCCGTATTAACGGCGTGCACCTTTCGGTGAAGTTCGCACACGACCAAGTCGTCCCGTTTAGCGGGACGCACCCAGTTCCAGGGAAAAATAGGGTAATTATTTTTCTAATTTTGTGTCGTAATTTGCGATCGCCACAGGATGCGATACCCCGAACAAATTGTACATGGTTCGAGAGGGTCACGCAGTCTATGCGTCACAGTAGACGGAACGGAAAATGGGGCAGTAAGGAAAGAGAAATCTTCACCTGAACAGGGCTTCGAAGAAGACTGAAATACGCATTTTCGCGAGGTGGTGCGACGTGGCACGGTGGCAGCTAGGGTACGGCGGCTAGGGCTGATGCGGGCCCCTGTTGCTGCTGACTGAGAGTCGTTGCCGGCGGAGCTCGTCGTCGGAGGGGACGGGGTCGGACGGAGGCGGCGCTAGTGGAGACGGGTCAGAGCTGTGGCAGAGGGTCTCGGGCGGAGGCGGAGACGGAGACGCGGTGGTGAGTGGTGGTGGCAGAGGAGGAGAGTTACGGGAGGGAAAAACTTGGCGGGGAGTTCGACGGTGGGAAACGGTGGTAGGGGTGGCCGGAGAGCTGCGGTCACGGTGAGGTAGCTGATGGAGATGGCGGTAGCTGTGGAGGTGTTTGGGGGGTTTTATAGAAGGCGGACGGGAGGTGGACGATCGGTGGTTGTGGGAGGTGGACGATCGGGGGTTGCGGGAGTTGGAGCGAAAGGGGCGGCCGTTGGGGAGGCGAGGCGGCGCTGGGGAAACGGTCACGGGGATCGCGACGGCCGGGATCGGCGGGCAGCGGCGGTTAGGGATTTAGGATTTACTGTAGGTGTGGGTTTGGGTACGGGTTAACGGGTCGGCGGGTCGGGTCTGAATCCGACCCGCTAGGGCTGGTTTAGACAGGGTTCGGTTCGGTTCTTTTAGTTTAAACCGGTTGGTTCAATCCGGTTTAATTGGGTTTAATAACAATATTAATTTTTAGGTCTTTAAAAATAGTTCTGGAGCCCAATAAATTTCAGAAAAATTACCCTATGTCTAATATTTTATTTTACACCCAAAAATATTATTTTCATAATATTTTAATATTTAGTAAAATTATTCAATTCAGAAGAACATTTATTTTAATTCCTGAAAAATCATAAAAAATTCCAAAAAATTTTGAAAATTTTATTTTTAAATTCTAAAAATTCTGGGTGTTTACACCAACTCCCCTCCTCCTCACTCGGTGAGATCTCTCTGTCTCTTTCTTTGTCTATCTCTCTCTCTCTCTCTAATACGACACGATATGACATGATACACACTAAACCTAACCCTAACTCGAACACATACACACATACACGCACGCGGACACACTAACACATGCTGACACTAACCCTAATACTGACACGGACATACCGACACACACAAACATAGACAAGACATGACATAGACATGGGATACGACACAGACACAGACACATACACTGATATGGCCATATTTCTAGTTCAGTGAGCACAGTAGTATCAGTGTAGGAACTCAATGTTAGAGCTCAGCTGTGACCGAGTATCAGAGCTTGCATATCTTGCAGTGTAGATCTCAGCACTCAGCATTTCAGAGTGAGCTTGTCTAGTCACCTGCAACAAGCCAGCTCATTTCTACTACACAGTCATCAAATTAGTACAGTCAGCAAATTACGATTAGCTGCTAATATATGTAATCAGTTCAGTATAAATAAGAGAATGAGGGAGAATAGAGGGGACGGATGTATTGTTGCTTTCTTAGTTTTAAATTACTTTAGATCTGTAACTTCTTCTTCTTCTTCTTCTTCTTCTTCTTCTTCCTTACAACTCTAATAAAAACCCTAGAATTTCCAAATCCCCAACTCTTTCTTCTTCTATTACTGAATTTCTTTATTTCCATGTCTAATTCATATGTTTTTCCTTCCTCACCTGGACTCCTACAAAGAGGACCGTATCATACACTGACATGACACAAAATATGATATAGACCCTAACTCTATATCTCTTCTAGTTAGCTGTCTGAGTTTAGACGTAACCTTGCGTATATGCATCGTATATAATACGATGTAGATCTTGACTGAAGAAGAGTCGTATACATGGACACGGGAATGACTCTTCAAAGTTGAGACACGATACTGTATTGGCTTCTTCTAGAACTCGTATCCAACTTGGGCTGATGCTTCTTGCTGCACGAGCTATTGCATTGGCTACTACAGACTGCTAAACCTGTTGTTGAAGGCTCTGTAGTGCACTGGCTCTGCTGCTACTTGTTGAGTTTACTTGCTGTTGTATATCCTTCCTGCTGTGCACTGCATAGTATTGCTGCATACTGATTCCTCACTACTGTATTGTGCAGTACAGCTAGCTGCTACTGGTACTGCTATAAACTGCTCTCCCTTTAGTTGATCACTGCCAAATGATATACACTGAAAATTATAAACTGCTCTCCCTAGTGACCCGATCTCACTCAATCACTCAAACAACCATATGCACACACACACACACACACACACACACACACACATACATAGGGCATTGTGTATCAAGTTAGAGCAGTTCTTACCTTCCTGCAGAGAATCATACTGTATTTAACGATTTATAGGACACATACTGTCATTTTTACAGAAGTATGTAGAAATGGATATGAATTACTATCTACGTCATCGTTCGTGGATGTACAACCGTCATCTTGATGACATGTGCGGTGTGCGGAATGAATTCATTGAGGGTGTACAACAGTTCCTGCAGTTCGCCAAGGCGTTCCCTCAGTACATGGACAGTACCAAAATTAAGTGTCCGTGTGTGAGATGTCGCAACTTGAAATATCATCCAGAAGTGGAAGTCACATATCATTTGTACTCAAAGGGCTTCACGCCGAATTACTATCAGTGGATCACGCACGAAGAACTTGTGTCTACCATCAGAGTCGGAGCCTTATGTGGAGCCGTATATGGATGTCCACGACCACGTTGCTTACGACGACGGGTGGATGAACATGGTTTTTGATGCGGCGTGGCCTAATTTCAATCCGGACAATCATGATGCAGCTGAGGAGGCACCGAATGTCGATGCTGTAAAGTTTATGGAGTTGCTAGAGTATGCAAGAACTCCATTATATCCTGGTTGTGAGGATCATTCACCGTTGGAGGTGGTTACAAGATTCTTGAGCATCAAGTCCGATTTTAACATGTAGCAAGAATGCTATAACCGACTGAAAATTTTAATTATAGAGATCTTGTCCGAGGGTGCAAAGTTGCCTAAAGACTTCAACCGATCTAAGAGGATGGTGAGATTGCTCTGGATGGAATACGAGAAAATTGATACATGTTGCAACGGGTGCATGTGGACTACAAAGATGACAAGGATGAAGATGCCTACAGATTCTGTGGTACTGATCGCTACAAGGCTACTAGTAGAGGAAAGTTTGTCAGTGCAAGGAAGCCTACCAATTTGATACACTACTTGCCTTTGATGCCGCGGTTGCAGAGGTTATTTATGGTTAAGGAGACTGCAAAAAATATGAGTTGGCACAGGCGAAAACATATCGAAGGAGTATTGGATCATCCATCCAATGGAGAAGCATGGAAGCACTTTGATCGATAGTATCTAAATTTTGCTTCGAATCCGCGTAATGTCAGATTGGGGCTCTCCTCTGACGGTTTTACCCCATTCAGACTTTCGGGCTCCCAGTATTCATGTTGGCCTGTGATCGTTACTCCGTACAATCTACCGCCTTGGATGTGCATGAAGACTTCGTATATGTTCCTAACCGTTATTATCCCGGGTCCGAACAATCTGAAGAGAAACATCGATATGTATTTACAGCCTTTGATAGATGAGTTGAATCAGCTGTGGGAAGTAGATGCCAACACGTACGATGTTTCTAGAAAGCAGAATTTTCAGATGAGGGCAGCACTTATGTGGACCATCAATGACTTTATGGCCTATAGAATATTATCGGGATGGAGCACTCATGGTCGTCTCTCATATCTGTATTACATGGAACATACTAAGGCTTTTCGTTTAAAACACGGAGGCAAATTGTGCTTCTTCGATTGTCATCGACAATTTCTGTCGAAGGATCATCCGTACCGGAGGAATATGAATGCTTTTCGTACGAGCGTTGTGGAGAAGGCCAATCCACCGCCAAGGTGGCCCGGATATACGATATGGGAAGAGATAAAAGATTTACCAAGTGCTATCGAAGAGCCTGCTAAGGGGTTCAAGTATGACGGATTTGGTTGCACCCATAACTGGACGAAGAGGAATATATTCTAGGATCTGCCATATTGGAGCACCAATCTGATCAGACATAACCTTGATATCATGCATATCGAGAAGAATGTGTTTGATAACATTATTAATACTGTAATAGAGGTAAAGGGGAAGACGAAAGACAATTCGAAGGCCAGGTTGGAATTAGAAGAAATATGTAGACGTCCTGCGTTGTATTTGATAGAGGAGGGGAATGGAAAGTTAAAGCAGTCTAAGTCAGTTTTGTCACTGGAGAAAGAGGATAAAGGAAGACTTTGTAGGTGGATTCAAGGTCTAAAGTTTCCAGACGGGTACGTGTCGAACTTGAGAAGATGCGTCGACCTCAAGGAGAACAAACTGGCGGGTATGAAGAGCCACGATTGTCACGTATTCATGGAGAGGTTAATTTCGATTGCATTTTAGGAATTCTTACCGCGGGTCATTTGGGATCCATTAACAGAGCTCATCATATTCTTTAGAGATCTTTGTTCTACTAAGTTGCTCGTCGATCGTCTAGAAAAGCAAGAGAAGGACATTGCGGTAACACTATGTAAGCTCGAGAAGGTGTTTCCTCCTGGATTCTTCGACTCTATAGAGCATTTGCCAATTCATCTTTTCTATGAGGCACGTGTTGGTGGTCTTGTCGGTTATCGGTAGATATACCCCTTCGAGCGATATCTGAATTACCTAAAAAGAAAGGTGAAAAATAAGGCACAGGTTGAGGGCTCTATTTGTGAAGCTTATGTTCTCGAGGAGATTACAAACTTTTGCTCGACGTATTTCAAACCTCATATTGCTACTAATAGAATGAGAGCTCCGAGAAACGATGACAGATATCAGGAATCTAATGATGCAATACTCAAAGTATTCGATGCGTCCAAAAAGCCTTCGGGGAAAATGAAGAAGAGATATTTGAATGACGACGAGCTAAGGGCTGCTCAGTTGTATATATTACTCAATTGCAACGAGGATGAAGTAGAGAAGCTATAGAGGTAAGTAATTAATATGTCCACGTTTATATCATCTCAATGTAATAGTATAAGCTATTATTATGTTACTAATCAGCAGTTGCTTCATTATTTTTCAGCATATATAATGATGAGTTGAGGTCGGTTAGACCCTACATAACAGACGAAAAAGTTGAACAAAAAATGAGATGCCATTTTTCTTCTTGGTTGAGTGCATATATAAGGAGCTTGGTAATTACTTTTTCTTTCTGCACTTGTACAATAAATAACTTACTATCGCTACTTTGGTATTTAGGACGATCGTCTAATAACATCCGAGACTGAATCTATTAGAACTCTAGCCAAGGGACCAATTACTGTCGTTAAAATATGGCCAAGTTTCTGTATGAATGGGTTTAGGTTCAAGTCAACAAATGTTCCTATCAGAGACAGCTTTCTGGATCTTGATTCCACAAAAAACAGTTATTTGTGTATCAAATCTTCGAACTACAAAGACGTCGATCTAGGCAATAATTTTTTTAACATCTTATGAGAGATTGTGGAGTTGACATATAATTATAGCACAGAACCTACTAATATCGTGCTATTCAAGTGTGAATGGTTCGATCCGATTCAAGATCAAGGTTAGAAAATTGACAAGCATGGCCTTGTGGATAAAACTACAAGCGTAAATATCAAGGCTACGAACCATTTATCCTATCAAGTCAGGCTCAGCTCGTGTATTTCATAACTTATCCTAGACGGAGGACAGCAAGGTCGGATTAGTGGACAGTATGCAAGACTAAAGCTAGAAATATCTTTGATATTGACAAAATAGCTTATCAAGAGGACGAGCTACCTCTTGTAACAAATATTATAGATGTGGACTCAACGAAAGTTACTCATTACACGAGTAATAATGTAGAAGATATAGAATTATCCAAAGAGGAAGACGAAGACGAAGACGAAGAGATAAAAGTAAAGACGAGGAGAAGGAAGAGGAAGAGGAGGACGAGGAAGGCGAACAAGATAAATTTTCTGAAGATGATTGAAAATAAAATATTGTGCTTGTAGAATGTACTATATTTTGACTATAGAATGTACTATTTTGAAGAATATATGTATTATATTTTGACTATAGAATGTACTATCCATTTAGACTTGTGATTCCACTAGTTATTTACTGTACAATTCTATGAATGCTGTGAGATATGCATAATATTTTGACTGTAGAATGTACTATATATTTGTGTATTTTTTATTCATCATATATTGTTATCAGGTATGACAGGATGATACAGAGGGTTCGGTAGGTCCCAAGGTAGACAGAGTGCTCCTCCGGTACTGCCTACTGTTGGTTCTGGATCCTCATCGCCCAGTACTCCAGTATATCAATCAGTCACATCTCCGACTGCGATAACGTTACGTGGCATCACTCCTGGGACGAGTAGTTTCAGGCTTGATAGTACTCCTTCGTCCAGCGTTCCTTCTGCTGACGGAACCATGGAGACATATGAGTATATGGAGGAGGTCATGCCGACATTGTCCCAGCATCAGCTAGATCCTCCATGCGCACCTCCGGAGGAGACGAGGACAGAGATTTGGGCCGACGGTACAAAGTAAGTCAATTAAATGGTTTAGCATCATATATATCGTGTATTTATTTATTTATCATATATTGACTTTTTCGATCAAAATAATTATCGCTGTATAGATATCGTCCATCGTCGGTTCAGAGATGCCTGGGCCTCTTTCTGAGGAACAACTATGGTGGCCCTTGGATCAACTACTCTGAAGCTCCGGAGGAGAGGAATGCGTTCTGGTTTGCGCACTTCAAGGTAAAATTATATCATATAAATCCTCTAATTTATGCATATTATATAACTTACTAAATTATTTATTGTAGCAAATGTATTTCTATCCTCTGTACCGGACCGAGTTGATAGAGCGGATGTTTCCTGCCGATGCCGCCAAGCTTATCCGTGATGTTCTGGATAACCAGAAGGCTCATGATCGCGTTGGAAAACTGATCCAAGGTTGGATCACACCTGAGCAGTGGACTGCGATGTGGGTTAGATTCAACGATCCGAGGTATAAGGAAAGGTCTGAGAAGGCCAAGGCGGATAGGCGGAATGCTGCAAAGTGGTATGGTGGCTCAATTTTGATGATGGAACATTTTCGTCGTTTGGTATATATTTTATTTCAGATATATTATTTTAATATAAATACGATAAAATAGTAGTAGGAAAAAATGTTTAATTTTAGTACTAAATAATATATTTTTAACAAGTACAGAGGGGTGAGGATGCAAATATGGTTACCGTCTTCCTGGCCACCTATCGAAAGGACGAAAATTTCATTGATGAGAGGGCCTCGCAGACCTATGTAAGTATTACTTTACTTTGTGTTAATTTTAATATAACTTAGGCAATTATCAAGTATCCAAACTTTTTTAGGCCGAGTATCTTAGGCTGCGTGAGCGGACGACTGCTAGTGCACCTACAACTGGAGAGGCTGGTACTTCCTCGTAGCCCTCTCCAGCTCCGTCAGCGGACGAGCTATGGGTGATCACCGCTGGTGGTCTCCAGAGGGGTACGTACTACGGTATGGGATCCTATGGCGCCCTTGTTACGATGCAGTCATCTAGGACCTCCTCGACAAGTGCGCATTCCCCACAGCCCTCGCAGTCATTGGCCCGAGTCCAGGAGGCCATTGACCGTCAGATTGCGTCTCTCTGTGACGTGTTGCTGCGAAGGAGGAGCAGCTCCGGTCCCAGCCGCAGGCGAACGATGCGACGCTCATCGCATAATTTGATATACTCGAGCGCAGCATCATGGATCTCCGAGATTTGACAGCTGATCTTAGAGACTCGACAGAGCGCAGCGTGATGGCGTTGCAGGCATCACAGCTATCCATGGGCGAGAGGCTGACGATGATGCAGGATTTAATGTTCATAGCAGTACGAGGCTGTTATCTACCATGGATTCATACAACCAGCGACTCGCAGAGTTGGAGCGGATACGTTGGTGCGCCTACATCGACATAGACTCCACCGACGTTACTGCCTTCTCCATCAACATCGGTGTCGACTTTATGGAGCAGTATGATCTGTTCTTATCCTTCATGCGCGTCGGTGGTCATCCTCCTGCAGATCCGCAGTAGTCCTAGTTAGGACCATTTTATTATTGATTGTTTGTGTTTCAGACATTATTTTTTGTATTCTTTAGGACGAGGCTTTTAATTTGCTGTATTCTTTGTATTCTTTAGGACGAGACTCAGTTGTATGGATATTTGTTGTATTCTTTACGATGATATTTTCTCCTGATTCGATTTTTAATTTTAATATTTTGCTTTGTTCAAATTTTATTATATTATTCATATTAAATATATGTTAATTTATCAGTGTTGAGTGTTCAACCCAAGGGGGTCGGCGAACCTAGTAAATTCAACAGAGGGTTGCTCCTGGTCTATTTGTACATATTATAAATTAATAAGCTACAGGAAGAATAGTTTGGAAACAATTCAGTATTCATTTTTTTTATTTTTTACTGTATCTTTAGCGACATTTTTAGCGACGTTAAGTCACGTCACTAAATACGTCGCTAATTACGTCGCTAAAAATATCGCTAATTATGTCGCTATACACGTCGCTAAACAAAGTCGATGTACGTCACAAATTGCTGACATGGCAATATTGCCAGGTCATAGTAACGTTGCTATAAACGTCGCTACGTGTCGCTAATTTGCGACATATAGCGACAAATATACACGTCGCTAATGTAGCAACGTTGCTTCGCTAAACGTCGCTAATCTAGCGACACATTGACGTCGCTAGAAAACGTCGACATAGCAACGTTTGGCGACATTTTTTCTGTCAGCGACTAGTTTAAAGGCGACTTCAGTAAAACGTCGCTAAAATTATTTAGTGACATTTTTTGATCATTTAGCGAAGTTTCTTTACATTGCTAATTTGACTTATTTTGGTAGTAGTATACGTCATTGATATTAGATATTGTACATGATATTTATTGGACATTGATCGTGTATCATGACGTGTCATGGTTGGATCCACTGTACTAATTGGGGGCGGGAAAATTGCTAGTGAGAGATGTGATCATATTCCTATTATAAATTATAAAATATTATTAGTGTTAATCATACACCTCATATATGATTAGCCAGGCCATATAGCTATTGTACATATTTCCAAGCCGATCACATATAGAAACTACTATTTCAAACACTTAGAATAGTTACAGTTCTTTATTTCAGTTTCATATACTGCATTACCCTGTATATGATATTGTAGTTCCTTCTCTTCATTTCATAGATGCATTGACTATACCATATTGTCTACATTGTCTGTTCTCTTTATTTTTGCCATTGCATCTATTTATTGTTTCTCTCCACATATAGCATTATATAGTTTATTGTTAATTAATTGGAACTGTTATCGGGTTGTACTTTGCTCCAATCCTGACTGGATATATTTTTTCAGACTGTGACTTAGAGGACTGGTGTCCGACATATTATGGACCACAGGGTGAGTAGCTGCAGCCTTGGACCTTGTAGCTCAGGTGTAATTTTTGGGAGGTCTAGCCGGGATCACTAGTTATTCAGTTAGTTTTTTCTAGCAGATATTGGTACCGGATTTGTTTTCGGCATATATTGAGACTTTGATATTTATTGTTTGAAGATTATTTTATTGTTTAGACTTGTGTTTGTATTTCGATTATTTTTTTCGATATCTTATCGTGCTTTAGTTATGTGGTTGAGTATTTTATATTATATATTTTTATATCTGTGTCTCCTCATGGAGTTGGATATTCGTGTAAGATTGATAGATAGCATTGTGACCTAGACAGCGTTCTACCGCCGATGCTGCGACATAGGCTGGACGTACCCGCGTACTCGTACCCCTATATCGGGTGCGGGTCGTGACAAAATCCTACACCAATCTCTGTTCTATACCAAGTTTGAAATTTAAAGCAGAACAGAGTCTAATTTTTACAAGGTCGACCTAGGATACTGATCTCAAATCAACTCTAAGTTCCCATATAAACGCAAATTTTACTACAGAGGAAAGAGATATTACATGCGCGTACTAACTCGTAGTATCATGTTTATCTTCTTGAATGTAAATACAGATTTCCATAATAATAATTACTACAGAGGAAAGAGATATTACCGTCATGGCCATTAAAGCTCTCAAACTTTCGGAGGAAGAAGAAGGGAAGAGGTGGAAAGTGGACAGGACTTCGCCGTCACTGGTGGGGGTGATAAGAAGAGGAGGGGTGGTATCTATTTATAGGTAGCTATGGCTAGGCGGTTACAGGCGGACGGTTGGGGCTCGTCGGAGTAGAGGCATTGGAGGTGAACGATGGAGATGATGAGAGGCCAGAATTGCTGACATGTCGACGATGTCGATTGGGAGGTTCACGAGGGGTCTAGAAGGGTCGGGTTTATTCTGGGGCACTCTAGAGATGATCTATCCGCTCGGGTCGGCGGAAGTAAGTTGCGGTGGTTAGGCCTCCATTGGTAAGGAAAGAAGAAGGAAAAATAATAATGAAGGATGAGTTAGGCTTCCTTACGTCTAGTTGCTATCGGATGAAGGATGCATTAGCGGGCCGAGTTAATAGGCCGGATTTGGCTGAACGGGTAAGCCGTGTATTGGTCCTGGTCTTTGAATTAAATTGGATCTAACTTATTTATGGCTTGGTCTAAGAGGTGGGTCTATTATTGGTTTGTCTAAGTAGAAATTAATTAACTATGATCCAATACTAGAGATTGCTAGCTATGTTGGAAATAAATTTGGAAAGTCTATTATTAGTATTACTATGATTATTAGTATTCATGAATTCAAAATTACTAGAAAGATTGTTTAATGGAAGAAATTTCATTTATTCAAAAGATGGGAGAAGCGGGGTTACATGTTGGCATAGTGCTTTGGCAGCGACACGTCTCTGCCTACGCGACTTTGTATGCTATGCAGCATAATATGGATCTGAGCTTAGGTGCACCACTTCAAAGCCTCTGTGCCGGGTGTTGGCCTCTATGCCATACTCTGTCTTGCTAGAGTTAACTCCTTTGTCTATGCGCAGATAGAATCTCTGGCGCCGAGTTGAACGACACAACATTCTTTTGGTTTGCTCTAGACACATGAATCTGTGCGCAGAGACTTGGCTGAGCACTTATCAGGGGACCCTTTGGCATCGATTTGCTCCCGTTTGCCAAGGTTATCCTGACTTGAGCAAATTTTATTGCGAGAATGTCGCAGCCTCCTTCCCTTGGGGGGCACACTAGCATGTCGAAGGATGTCGTCCACAGAGCTATGGACGAGTAGCTTTTTCTGTGCACTAAATTGAGCATGCATGGAGTTGGAGACATGGCGTGTATCCCTCCTTCTGCGTATAGAATGCAATGTCTTGGCATGCACACTGGTAGGGACAACAATTGCATCTTCAATAACTTGGACATAGGCAGCCACAGCTGCTTGGTCTTCTGTCCAACGCGTAGACGGCGAGCTTGAGGAGTCATGCATGAGGTGAGTCTGTGCATATGCAAGGTCTTCACTGGACCATACACGGACATGACCTTCCCTTCATCATCAATGGCACTTGGGTAGATACTGCGAGCTTTGGGAAGCCAAATCTTCCTTGTTAATTTTAATATTAAATTTGGCTATGTCAACTGCTATGTCGACAGTCATGTCATATGCCACATAATGGGAGATACTATCACCCAAATTATTTGGGAGACAAATAGCATTTTTGAAAAGCAAGGAAAGATGTGATGGAAACATTAGTTCCGAAAGGAATGAAGGAGGTATATATATATATATATATATATATATATATATATATATATATATATATATATATATATATATATATATATATATGTCCTCAAATTGCATTCAATTAGATGGTTAACACACCCTTTATTTATTCAGTATTTACTTTATGGCATGCTTCTATATATCTTGTTATGTCCCTCTGAGGACCTGATCCCTTTTCAGGTGTAGATGTTCATGAGTATTCACAGAAACGCAGATCCGGACTTGCTACTTATATTTCGAGGATGTCTTCTCTTTGAGTCTCAGTGATTGTTGGTTGATGTACTTATATTGTGTTTTCTTTTATATTCTAGTTTGGTAGTGGATTTGTTTCCACCCGACTATCATCCTTTGATACTTTATATTGAGATCTAGTTTCATGGATATTGGTTATTTATTTCTAATTGATTTCTGTGGATGAGATTTAGATTATATCCTAGGACTTGTGATAGTTTTTACCACTTGTGAATTATTGTTCATAATACAGCGTACGCATATGTTATGGTTTCCATATATTAGAGTTGTCATATACATGCGGCTGGCATGCCTACGTGTCCTAGTCCTACGTATTTTGGGACTGGGGCGTGACACTTTGGCTCTTCTAGAAAGTACGTCGCTTTGTATCTTTCCGTTGCATTTTTAATAGAATCGACTTTCCCTTCTTGTTTTTGCGTTCTTTTATTATTCATAGGTATAAATGGACATGATATTGAGAACGAAAGTAGGATTACCCATGTTAGGGAAGTTTTTATATGAACTCATTCTCAATGGCGAAGATAATTAATGAGAGAAAAGAGACCTTTCTATCAGAGGTAAGGTGGACATGATAGATATGTTTGAAGCTATAAACCCACTAGGGATTTAAATAGTAAAATGAGAACTCTGTTGAGGAAGTTTTTGTGGGCTTATTATCCATTGCATACTTAAAACTAAGTACAGATAATAAGTTAAAATTGAGATGCTATCAGAGGTAGTATGGACGTGATAGCGAAAATAAGTTTGTTTAGAGGTAATATGGATATAACAAACAGAGGTAACCCCGCTGGAGAATTTTAACATATCTGCTCAGAGGTAATGTGGACATGGCAAAATATAGTACGAAACTCTGTGGGGATCAAATTTTTTAGAAAAAAATTCGAAGGTAGTGTGGACGTGATTGTTTTCTAGAGTTGAATTCTTTTAGCCCAGCTGGGGGTTAGAAGTAGAAAATCTTGAGAGCAGTTGTGTCCAAGAATGGGTTCGCTTCACTAGGGAAGGGAAATTTTACTGTAAGTCGGTTCAGATGTGATATTGACATATGCCTCTTCCAGAAATGTGAGAGTGGTACAGATTTAATCATGAATAGATTTTTCCTAAACCAGCTGGGGGCATAGGAACAAGAAATCTTGAGAGCAACTGGCTCTAATAATGGGTCTACTTACTAGGGAACCACTTGCATGGTGATCCTTACGAGACAGTTTCATAAGATTTAAGGGCTTATTCCACTGGGAAGGGAACTTTTACTGGAAGCCGCTTCAGAGATGATATGGACTTGTATCTCTTCCAGAAATGCTTGGCTGGTACAAATTTAATTATGAATATATTATTCCTAAACCAGCTGGGGCTTAGGAATAAGAAATCTTGAGAGAAACTGGCTCCAAGAATGGGTCTATTTACTAGAGAACCACTTGTTTGACGATCCTTAAAAGACAGTTTCATAGGATCTGAGGGCTCATTCCACTGGGAAAGTTTTGAAGATCTATTACCCATGGCATATTCAGGACTCATGAATACAGGTAATTGCTTGAAGATATTTTGTAGGGGATAAATATCTCGTTGTACATTTACATTGTTGGGAAACTCTTTAGGGGAGTTTAAAATAATGTGCTAGAATAGGAGAACACACATCTTACTATACCAATACATTTTTAGGGTTAAGCATAGTACTTCTTGAGGAACTTGTCGTTGATGGGCATCATGAGCAAGTCACTGTCATGTTTTTTTAACCTCTTCGCTCCGTTGGAATACACTGACTCCACAACAAACGGGCCCTCTTATTTAGGCTGAAACTTTCCTTTGGTCTTATGCGTCATGACCATCGGTCTTTTCACTGCTAAGACGAGATTACTGACTTAGAAGACCCTTTCTTTGATATTTTTGTTAAAGTCTTTAGAGATGCGTGCCTGGTATGGCTCAATACGATATTGAGCCAGGAGACACTTTTCGTCAAGTGCTTCCAGTTCTTGTAACCGAAGACGACTGTTGTCTTCGGCTGTTAATTAGCTGGAAAGAGCATTCCTAAGGGAGGGGATCTGAACTTCTAGAGGAAGAACATCTTCGCTCCCGTAGACCATGAAAATTAGCATGCTGCCAGATGGAATCCGGACCATTATACGGTAGGCCCAGATACATTCAACAAGCTTCTCATTCCAGTCATGTTTGTTAGATGAAATAAACTTCTTGAGAAGTTTGATGATAGTCTTTTTGAATCCTTCAGATGCATTATCGGCATGGTTGTATATTGTTGATGACATGCTCTGTATACGATTTTTGTCACAAAACTGATAAAATGTGTGGCTTAAATTTCTTGGAGGGTGTGTTTCAAGGATGACTTTGATTTTATCAGGATCAAGATGGATACCCTTCAAGGTTATGATGAACCCTATTAACTCGCTGCTGGAAACCCCCAGAAAGGATTTGGATGGATTTATCTTGAGCTGGTGCGTACACATTAGTTCAAAAACCGTTCTTAGATCTTGAAGGTGGTCGTCCTTGGAACAAATTTTAACCGCTATATCGTCCACGTAGCATTCCACCGTTTTGCGTAGATATTTGTGAAAGATTATGCTCATGGCTCACTGGTATGTTATACATGTATTCTTAAACCCGAAGGGAATCATTGTATAATAGAATACCCCCAACGATATTCGAAACGATGTATGCTTTTCGTCATCAGGGAATATCTTGATTTGGTTGTAGCCGGAGAACCTATCCATGAAGGACATTTTCTCGAAGCCACAAGTGTTGTCCATTATGACATCAATGATTGGATGTGGGAATTCGTCCTTTGGATATGACGCATTAAGATCACGAAAGTCTATGCAGACTCAGATTTTCCCATTCTTCTCTATAACAGGAATAACATTAGCTACCCAGTCAGGATGTTGTGCTTCGCGAATGAAGCCGCTTGCTTTCAAAATTTTAACTTTGGCTTCCATAGCTTCCATAACATCTTGACGAAACCATCGTTATTGCTGCTTCACAAGCTTAGCAGTCCGAAGTATTTTGAGTTAGTGCATCATTATCTAGGATCCAGACCTGTCATATCTTTGTAGCTCCAGGAGAAGACACTGATGTATTCTCTTTTAAACTATATAAGAGATTGCATGTCTTCTTCAGGCAAACTCTTGCTGATGAAGATTGGTTTGGTAGATGACTCATCTCCTAAGTCGACTTGGGTGACTTCATCTTCGGTAGGTGTTTCTCGCTGTTTGAACCTCAACCTCGACTTCTGAACACTCGGGTATCATTGGAGGAGAAACATACTCCAAACCATGACAAGTATGTTGGTAATAGGTTTCAGGTTTACTCTTTGGAGCAAAATAATATAATGGTAGACGTTGCCCTTTGCCAAAGTTGAGCTCCTTGTTGATCTTCGAGTCGTATCCCATCTTCTTGATGAGGTCTTTCGCTTGCTGGCTGTAACGGTAAAGTTGTATTTTACCGGTATCTTCTTTGCGTTGATCGAGATTGAGACGATCTTTTTGACCTTCCACTCTAACAAAGATGGTAGGTTTGTCATTGCGCTTCTTTGCTAGAATTTTGAAGTAACAGTCGTCGTACAGGGAAACCTTGTCTCCCATGCCGGCCGTCATTACTAGAATACATAGATGTGGTCCTAGGCCATGCCTTAAGGAATTTGAGTATCCATGTATCATGTAGCAGATTAAGGATCATCGGGATAGTTCAAAGAAAACCCTTTAGTCAGAAAGTAGAGTATTTCCTCCTCAGGAATAACATCATCGAGGGAGGTAACATTGGGTTGGATATTCATGTATTCTTCTAGCATGTCACCGATTTTGGTTCCAGTAGCAGATTGGACCAAGTCAAACTCAAAGGGCTGTTCATCGAGGGGAGGCCTTTTTGAATGACGAAATTGATTACCAATGGTTGATCAATCTTTCCCCTAAGAATCGCCTTATGGAGGTTGATCACAAGAGGCCTTTCAACATTGTGTCGGGGGATGACTAGTTTTGCCTTCTTGCAGAGATCCACCACAAGTTGTTCGATAGTGTCTTTATAAGTAATAAGGCCATTCATATGGATCACTAGAGGATCCTCAGTAGGTAGGTCGGCTTCAACTTCTGCTTCATCATCATCATCGTTCCCTTCATCCTCAAGTTTTTGCTGCTGGTACAACATTGAATCCACATAACATCACCATGTAAGGTAGTGAGTGGGACCAATCCCTTAGTTTGGTTGCGGGCTGGCTATAGGTTGGCGATCTTCATAGTAGCTTTAGGTATTGGAACAATGCCATTTTGACCTCCATTTTTAGAAAATCACCGAACTACAGGGCCACCATGTTGGCGGTGACTTTCTTCTCGCCGAAGGAGAGTGATAGCTTTGGAGTCTATCAGCTGTTGAATCATCCTCATCAATATGTAACAATCCTTGGTAGGGTGATGCACATATCAATGAAACATGCAATACTTAGGATCATTTGTTCGATCTGCATCTTTAGGTCTTCTGATGTTGAGCAACGAAAGCTTGTTGCTTTTTTATCAGGACGTTGAATATGTCGATAACGTCATCATCGTCGAAGGAGAAGGTTTCCTTGGGTTTTGGATCGTCCAGAGTATTTTTCTTGGACTGGGATGTCCCATTGGATATGTTAACAGCAAGGGATTCCTTTACTTTGCTGTTATGATAGTTGTTGTTGACGTTTTGGGGCCTCGTTCCCTTGTCGTCAGAGCCCTGTATTGCAAGCCCAAGTAATGGGATGTTACGTGCATTCTTCTCGACAATATCATCATTTGCAATGAATGTTGACTACTGATCGCATTGTGTCATGCCCATACAAAACTTTACCGTCGGTAGCAAATTATACCGGAGTGTCCATGAGTACGGTCTCTGGTTACCGGTAGGCGGCTTCAAAGCCAGTTGTCTGAAGCGCTCAATGTAGTCGTGTGCGGCTCATTTTCCCTGTATTCGGTGGAAACAACGGTCGACATGGTTACGTCCATTTGGCTTTCGTAGAATCTGGTCAGGAACAATCTCTCTAAATCATCGAATATTTTGATGCAGTCATCCAAGAGATTGCAAAACAACATAAAAGCTACATTGGTTAGAGCTCCACCAAATAGCTTAGTGAGCAATGTGCCATCCCTTGTTAGATGCATGTCTGGGATCCAAAGTAGTTTAGGAATTGGCGTGGCGACTTTCTCCCGTCAAACGACATTAACGACTACAGCTTATATTTGGGCGGACAAACCACCTTGTTCCACTCAGGAGGGTATGTTCTTTTATCCCAAGCTTCTGGAGATTCTCCATGTTGTTCATTGAGTCTAAACGAGTCTGCAGCTCTCGGATAACCTCTTGTTATTTCGTCTTCTTGTGGAAGAACAGTTGCTTGCAAAGTAGCAGCGAAATTCTTCGCATTACTGGCAATGAAGAATTACCCACAAGTAGAAGGGTAAGATGATTCAGAACAGAACCTTCGTTGTCATCATGTTCCTGATTATCTTGGTATTGTGTTGTCGGTTGCTGCGGAGTCATGGCAACCGGTGTTTGCAATGCCATGAAGAGTTTTATTGTATCATTGATGGTGCCGATGGCATTTTCGAGAGCATCCAACTGTTGATTGGTTCGGTTATGGCCCTCTGGCTCATAACCAATTACGTACACGAAGGCCATACGTAGATTAATAGAAGGGGTAGTGGACAACATAATATAGTCGGAGGCTACACTGTTGGCTTATGACTCTTGAGGTGCATTATCTATATGCAAGAGCCTTTCGACATCTCCTTTAGATCCTTGAGACTCATTGTCCTCAAGAAAAATTAGATTGTAATAGAAAATAGGAGAATTGCTACCCCTTGTCTTTGACACTGCATTGACTACTCCAGTTGGTAGCATATTTTATTCAAGTTTTGAGGGAATGTTATCCCCTGATTATGATGCTCCATCTTCAGTAATGGGCCCATATCTTGATGAGACATCATCTTCAAATTGTAAGCTTAATTTGGAGCGAGTGTTTTGGAGTACTCCCTTCGTAGGAACAACTAGCTGGCTAGCTGTAGAAGTCCGTCTACCTTGGGCCGAGGTGGAGTTATTTGACGTTGTCTTAAAGTAACATGGGGGTTAGTTGTTCCTTTTCGAAAATTAGGAACACCGTGAGAGGGCCCTAAAGCTAATAGCACGAGGCAAAAGTTAGCTCTGGTTCATTTTTTTATCCTTTTTGGCTTCCCAAAACATCGTCGGGTAGATGAAGTAGGATGTAGTCATTGGAAGACTGATTGCGTTGGATGAACTTCTCTTGCCTTTACACAACAATAATTGATTATGATTTTAGCACAATAATGTTGTTGGGGAATCTCCCTCGTTGTGACAGACAACCCCCTTTCCTTGCGCTTATGATTAATTACATCGCGCAGATCAAAGGAAGAGGAAGGAAGGTTGTGCTTTTGAACTACATGCTAAGCTGGTTCAGCCATGGGACCACTACCCCCTGCGTATTGGTTTGGAACTCTGCTACAGTCATCCATCCTCTGTGCAAAGACTCTTCAGTGGAGGCTGTTGTTATGTCACACCCCGCTCCCGAATAATCGGGTATGGGCCAGGCATGTCCAGCCTACACTGTCGTTGACAACGGTAGTCATATGTTTATACCTCAATTTCTTTTAAGTACATTATTCAATTATTTATCACAGCTTTTCTAGTCACGTTTTTTGTACAACAATCACCATAATCACTATTTCTTTTATTACAGTCTTCTACAAGAATATACGGGAACAAACCCGGTGAATATAAATACGATAATCATCACTACACAATACAATCACAATACAAAGCAATCTAATGAAATAAAACTAAGCAATACTCTAAGCCTCCGAAATGGGGTCCTCCGTATCTGGGATAATCTCTAAACTAGCATCACCTATGGTCTCATCCTGGGGACCATAGAAAGTGGGATACTCTATGTCATCATCACCTGCCATAATTTTTTAGTCAGAAAGGAGCAAAGTAACATACATATCTCACAGTA
The DNA here is from genome assembly GCA_036927795.1 of Iris macrosiphon. NCBI lineage: Eukaryota > Viridiplantae > Streptophyta > Magnoliopsida > Asparagales > Iridaceae > Iris > Iris macrosiphon. Next base: position 228,051,280 of record JAYESA010000004.1, on the reverse strand, counting down.
TTATACAATATGATACAGGAAATAATATAGTACATAATAGATAAAAATGACAAGTAAACACGAAAATAGGAATAACCATCTATATGCTCTAAATACGTGTGGAACATGCACATGGAACAGTATCAAGCATGTAGGGGCTATATCAGGAATCAGGTATATCATAAATAATATACTATCAGCCACGCACACACGTAAATGGACATCAGATACGTCTAGTGACGGTGCTATCATTCACGATTGTACACAAACAGTTTATTGAGAACCTTCTAATCTTAATCTTTAGCTAACTACTCAGCAATTTAACTGATTGTACAGTAGTAGTTTCTTGATCTCTTGAATTGCTAACAAGTTCCTGTTTTAGGACTAACTAGCTATTCCTTAATCATTTAACCCTATTAATCTGCTACCAATACTTACAACCTTTCTAATGTTAATCAATTTATTAATTCTTGGCTACAGTAATTGAGGGGCCTACTTCCAATCTATAGTTAACATTTGGATTCCTCAACTCAGCTTTTGTTTACTGAACCTTCCAAATTTAGGCTGTTGATAAGGGCACTACAAAATTCACTCGGGGCAGCCCAAATTTTCACCATTGATAATTACAAGTTTGTCACTCCCAAAATTTACTCCGGACTGTCCACTTCTCTCTTTCTTCTATAATTAGGACTATCAAAATTTTGACAGTCCTAAAAAGTAGGTTGATTAGTTACTTCCAATGGGCATGAAGTTATAAACCATTTTAGAACTGATACTTTATTTAAAGAAAATATTTGCCACTCCCAAAAATTCACTCGGGACAGCCCAAATTTTTTACTATTAATAATTACAAATTTGCCACTCCCAAAATTTACTCACCGGGCTGCCCACTTCCAATTGATTTTTTTTATAATCAGGACTATCAAAATTTTGACAGTCCTTCCAATTGGTAGGACTGTCAAAATTTTGACAGTCCTAAAAATATATGTTAATTTTTTAGGACTATCAAAATTTTGACAGTCCTTCCAATTGGTAGGACTGTCAAAATTTTGACAGTCCTTCCAATAGTGCATCCGTCCATGACTTGAACGAAAGTCTCTATAAGTTTGAGTGAACCCCCTTTTTCTTGCACCTCTCCACACTAAAGACTACATTGTATTTGAAGGTAACAACCAACTCTTGTTTCCTATAGGTAGTTCCAACATTTTCCATTTTATTAACGTTGTTATTTTATCTCTCGTCACAGGTCTTGTTGTTGTTGTGTTAATGATAATTGTTGACTGGTCTTGCTACTGTTGTGTTGATGATAATTGTTCGTTATCTACTAAGTTACTAACAATATCACCAAATTCTCTATGGGAAGAAGAGTGATGTTGATCTTAACGGGATAAGCACCAGAGATGCTTAAGTAGCTGCAAGATCACCATTACAAAGCAAAGCAAAAGAACGATAGGAAGGAACATTGTGTGCATAATCGACAAGGACAAGATTCAGCAGAAATCTTACATAGGTTCAACATATGGTAGACGTATCCAGATCATCAAAACAAATAATACGAGGCATGACACCCTCGAGAACACGTAGCCATTGTCAAAATTTTGGAGTTTGGATATGTTCAGAATTTGGCATATACTCGATTATGAAGCAAAAGTTCAGGGGAGATGTACACAATTAGGTTTATGTTTAGAGTAATTTGGGCATAGGTAGTAGTATTCAAATTTAGTATAATTTTGGGATAGATAGTTAGGATATGTTCAGAATTTTATAATCAGGACTGTCAAAATTTTGATAGTCCTACCAATTGGAAGGACTGTCAAAATTGGTAGGACTGTCAAAATTTTGATAGTCCTGATTTTTTTTTTTACAGTCCTCCACGACGTTGGAGTGGAGGACCTGGGGGTAGCGGCAGAGGAAGGAGGAAAGGGAGGAACGGCGGACACCGAGGGTGCCGAGGTAGTCGAGCTTGAGCTGGACGAGGGTGGGATGGGGGTAGAGGGAGGTGGGGGTGGGTTCGGGTGGTGGATCCTACGCCGAGGTCAAAAGGGGGGACGAGGCAGAGGAGCGGGAGGGAAAGGAGGCGGCGGGAGGCGGGGGAGGAGGCGGAGGCGGCGGTGGAGGACGGGAGAGGAGGTGGAGGCAGAGCGCTCACGCGGTGGAGGACGAGGCCACTGCTGCACGTAGGGGCGGCGGTGGAGGATGAGGCCACTGCTGCGCGTAGGGGCGGCGGTGGAGGACGGGGGGAGCAGGAGGAGGGAGGTGAAAAGTTTGGGCTAGCCTGAGTAAAATTTCTTTATAACTGGACTAGCCCCAATACTTAGGCTAGCCCTAAGTGTACTTTGAATTGCCTTTATCACAAACCCAAATTTAATGGAAACAACTACTCCCAACGCACAGATGATCAACATCATAGGCCCTCGTTCTAACACCAAATCCCACACCAATATCTGTTCTAACCTAGTTTGAAATTTAAAGGAGAACAGAGTCTAATTTTTACAAGGTCGACCTAGGATACTGATCTCAAATCAGCTCTAAGTTCCCACATAAAAGCAAATTTTACTGCAGAGGAAAGAGATGTTACTTGCGCGTACTAACTCGTAGTATCATGTTTATCTTCTTGAATGTAAATACAGATTTCCAAAATAATAATTACTGCAGAGGAAAGAGATGTTACCGTCATGGCCATTAAAGCTATCGAACTTTCGGAGGACGAAGAAGGGAAGAGGTGGAAAGTGGACAGGGCTTCGCTGTCACTGGTGGGGGGTGATAAAAAGAGGAGGGTGGTATCTATTTATAGGCAGCTATGGCAGTGGCTAGGTGGTTACAGGCGGACGGTTGGGGATCGTCGGAGCAGAGGTGGTGGAGGTGAACGATGGAGATGATGCGAGGCCAGAATTGCTGACGTGTCGACGATGTCGATTGGGAGGTTCACGAGGGGTCTAGAAGGGTCGGGGTTGTTCTGGGGCACTCTAGAGATGATCTGTCCGCTCGGGTCGGCGGAAGTAAGGTGCGGTGGTTAGGCCTCCATTGTTCAGGAAAGAAGAAGGAAAAATAATAATGAAGGATGAGTTAGGCTTCCTTATGTCTGGTTGCTATCGGATGAAGGATGCATTAGCTGGCCGAGTTAATAGGCCGGATTCGGCTGAACGGGTGAGCCATGTATTTATTGGTCCTGGTCTTTGAATTAAATTGGGTCTAACTTATTTATGGCTTGGCCTAAGAGGTGGGTCTGTTATTGGTTTGGCTAAGTAGAAATTAATTGACTATGATCCAATACTAGAGATTGCTAGCTATGTTGGAAATAAATTTGGAAAGTCTATTATTAGTATTACTACGATTATCAGTATTCATGAATTCAAAATTACTAGAAAGATTGTTTAATGGAAGAAATTCCATTTATTCAAAAGATGGGAGAAGTGTCACTATCCAATTCTAGAAAATAGGGTATATTTTTTTTATTTTTATTTGATAAATAGTGGATTGTATTTAATTAATTATATTTATATTTATTTGGTGCTTGTCTTATTTTTTTAATGATTGTTTTAGGGTTTTGGCTAGCCTGGACCCATGTCAGACCCTAGTGGACCCATGTCCGACCCAGCCCACACCCTTGTGAGAATTATTTTGGGGCTTAGAAATATTTATTATATTTTTAGGAGGTTAGTTGGAGAGTTTTGGAGCTAGTTTGAGTGCTTTTGGAACCCGAAACCCAAAACCGAGTTTCGGGAGGGCATTTTGGTCATTTGAAGACTTTATGTGACCTATATTTGGAGTGGCCGGCCCCAAACCACAGCCCTACCCGTGCAAACCAGCAGCAAGCACAGCCCCTCTTCATTTTCCACTTCTTCTTCACTTCTTTCTTTATTTCTTCTTCTCCACTTCTTCTTCCTTTTTCTCCAAGGTGAGTTCCCTCTTCACTTTTCTTCTTTCTTCTTTCATTCCTTCTTCCTTAAGCTAACCCTAACCTTACATTTTCTCTAACCTAGATGTGTGGAGCCTAGACTTTGTGTGGAGGCTAGTTTTTGTGGCTTGGAGCTTGAGGGAGGTGATTTCTAGGGGTTGTGAGACTTTGGCCTTGGGATTCCAACTCCCAAGAGGTAAAACCTAACTTTTCCCTTCCTAATTATTTTTGTGTAGTGTAATTAGTGTTGTAGAACCCTCCTAGACCCTAACCCTACCCGTAGGAGGAAGTTGGAACTAGTTTGGGTGAGTTTAGAGACTTTGACATTAGGTTTTGTGTCGAATTCGGGTGGAATCCGAATTTGGCCCAATTTTGGATGATGTCCTAGGTTAGATGGACCTAGGTAGACGTTGTCGGGTGTCTAGAGGGTGAGTGCGTGTCTCCGTTTGGACACGGAAAGCCGTGTCGCGGAGAAACGGGCGTTTCGGGCAAAATTGAGGCTTTTCGTCGTCGCCGATTCTAAGTGCGTGTGCGTTTCCGCCATGGGCCTAGAATCGACGCGGGAGCGCATTTTCTAGGATCTAGACATCGTGTAGAGCGCGTGGATAAATTTTGGACCGATTCTGAGTTCGTTTGGTGTGCGTTTCAGGAGATTTTCCGAGCCGCGCACCACGTGTTCGTCGAAATGACCGATCGGCCATTTCGACTTGGTTTCCTCGTTTCGGCTTTGTGCGCGCGTTGGGTTAGTATCGGGGAGTGTGTGCTAGAGTTTTCGGGCTATATTTTATATATTTTAGGGTATTGGTGAGTGTCGGGGTCGTTGGGCGTGAGTGGGGCGTGTGTTTGTGTGTTGTTGTGTGTTGTGTTGTGTTAGTGTATATGTATATATATATATATATATATATATATATATATATATATATATATATATATATATATATATATGTATGTGTGTTTATGTATATTTATTTATATATATGTGTGTGTATTTAGATCTATGTGCTTGTGTGTGTATATGTCTATGTGTATATATATATATGTATATGTGTAAGTGTGCTTGTGTGTATATGTATATATATTTGAATGTGTGTGTATATATATATATATCTTAGAGTGTGTGTGTGTATTGATATATATATATTTGTATGTGTGTATATATATATTAATATAGGTGTTTATATATATATATATATAGCTATGTATATATTTGTGTGTGTGTGTGTTTTAGTGTGTGTATTAGTGTGTTTGTGAGTGTGTAGGTGTGTGTATTAGAGAGTGTTTAGAGTGTGTGTATATATATGTATCTAGTTATATATATATATAGTTATATATGTGTATGTATATATATATATAGGGGGTGATATATATGTGTATATGGTAGTGTGTGTGTGTGTGTATGTGAGAGGAAGGGGGCAGCCAACTGCCACAGCAGGCAGGCAGCATGCTGCTGCCTACACAGCAGGAAGAGAAGCACAGCAGCAGCATGTAGAAGCCCAGCAGCAGCAAGAGCAGCAGTAACAGCAGTAGAAGGAGCAGCTAGCAGCAGTAGTAAGGAGCAGCAGCAACAAGAATAAGAGCACCAGCAGTAGCAACAGCAAGCCAGGCAGCAGTAGCAGCTAGGTAATAGATATATCAATAGATAGATAGTTAGGTAGATAAGATAAATAGATGTCTAAGATAGATTAAATAGATAGATGGATAGATAATAACTTAGATAGATAGATAGTTACTTAGATAAGTAGATAATAGGTAGATAGTTAGGTTTATAGATAATAGATATATCTATATAGATAGGTAGATACATAACTAGTTAGATAGATAAGTTATTAGATAAATAGATAGTTAGATGGCTAGATTAATAGATAGATAGCTAGGTATTTAGATAGATAGATACTAGATAGGTAGATAGATAGTTTTATCTATCTAAGAGATAGATATCTATATACCTATAGTTATATATATATCTATAGATATCTTGATAGGTATATATATATATATATATATGTTATGATTAGGTAAGGTAATGGGTATTTGGGTATATGTGTGTGGATATATATGTATATAGGTAGATACCTACTTAGATATATATATATATGATAGATATCTATATTACCTAGCCTAGATTAATAACTAGGTGCATAATCAATAGCTAGATAGCTAGTTAGAGGGTTTTAGAGCGAAACCTCAATACCTTGAGATACCGAGGTATCTCGATACCTTGAGATATTCAAGGTATTGAGTTTCGAGTGGGGTATTTGAGCATTAGCCTAGGAAATGCTTTGGAGTAATTTTTATATGTTTATATATATATAATTACGCGTGCTAGCATAGGTTTTAGCGGGTTTAGGCGGGGTGCGTGGCCTAGGGCGAGGTATCGGATACCGAGGGTATCCCGGTATCTCGATTAAGCGAGTTTATGAGTTTAGTAGCTTAATGAGCTCGGTTTGACCTAGAATTTCAGGGGCACCCTAGTTTGACCTAGCTTTGACCAAATTTGTCCCCGTTGACCATAAAAGTCAACATTTGACCTAGTTTTGACCTAGAGTTGACTTTTTGGAACCTGGTTGACTTTTTGACCCGAATTTCACCGGTTTGATCCGTTCGACCTAGAATAGCCCTAGAAGCCTATTTTTAATTATTTTATATCAGTTTTAATGCTTAGAACCCTGTTTAATTCTGCTTTTCGCATTAGGTCCTTGCGACACCGGTCCGGATCTCGATCCTCATCAGTTGCTCAGGACATCAGGCGAGTACCTACCTCTGATAGTTTCCATTTCATGATAGTGTTTATATCACCTATTCTAGAACTGTAATACTTGATTCTGACACATTGTTACACGAGCTGGTACTAGTGGATCCCGTCATGAGATGCTATCCCCCTTACCGTGTTCAGCGGGTACTCTATCACGTGTATTTCATCATGTACTTCGGGTATTGATTCTCATGTGCTATCATGTGCTTATTGTGCTCTCGCCTTCGTGTGCGCGAGCTATTATCATGTACGTAGCGTGTTGTGGTTGGATCCAATGGTATTAGTGGGGGAGGGGAGTAGGAGTTGGTTATATGATCAAAGCCAAACAGTATTCATGTGTATGTCGGTTATGCAACTCACGTATAACGGAGTTATCGTAGTGACTTTCATGTGCAACCTAAGCCAATCATATAACGAACTTGTGCTCAAGGCACTTAGCTAGTATTCATGTTTCTCACCTGCAGTTACTTTTTCACTACTTGTATCGTTCTCCAGTTTACATTGCAGCTACTTATTGTGCTCCAGCATATATTTAATTCCTGTGCATCTTGATTACTTTTCTATTGCTCGTCATATACACCTTACCATGTATTTGGAATTGCTTTCAGAGTTATGTACTTCGCTCCAGTCCTGACTGGGCATATTTTTTCCAGAGGATCCTGAGGACTATTGCCCGACGTTCTACGGGCCGGGTGTTGACGACTGTTGTGACCACGAGATCGAGGAGGAGTGCGCCGAGGAGACGCCTATAGCACCCTAGTTAGCTAGGTGGGTTTCCTGGGTTGTTTCCAGTGGTTTATTTTGGATGACTGTACTTATTCTTTTGTGCTGTGAGATGTTGTAGCTATTTTGGCTTGGACTGTATTATTTTGGATTGTCTTGCTCTCTTGGTTCTGTTTCTTGTTTATATCATATCGTGCTTATATTCTTCCTCTAGTTTTTGTGATTGAGATTATTGACATATATATATTGCGTGGTTGCCCTCCTTTTGGAGAGGATTTTATTCACATATATATATTGCATGGTTTTGCCCTCCTTTTGGAGAGGTCATGCCGAATTTTTTTCTGTGAGTTATCTAGATAGTTGGTTGACCTAGAACGGACCTTTACAGCGTTCTACCGCCGATTCTGCGGCGTAGGCTGGACGTACCCACGGCTCATGCCCGATTTTCGGGTGCGGGCCGTGACACGTTTTTGGTGGCGGCCCATGCAGGTCTAGTTTTAGGTTTACCTGCAATAGGATATAGGATATAGGCTGAGAGAGAGTGTGCTCAATCACAACTAGGACCCTTCCTACTTCCTTTTGCTATCTTTAATTCTTCTGAAATTGTTTTCTTTTACAATATTACTGTCCTTCTTTGATGATATCGTTTCTTGCACTGTTTGACTTCTTTTGATCTGTATTCTTCTTGATTCCATTCCAGCACTTGCTTTATTTGATTCCGGTGCTTTCCATAGCTTTGTGTCTGTATCTTTTGCTGTTAGATACCATCTTGTTGCTGAACCATTAGCTAGACTCTGCAAGATCACGACCGGGGGTGGTATCATCCTAGTCCGTGATGTCTGCAGAGACCGGAGAGTTACCTTGGGAGGCCGGGAGTTGAGTGTGTGCCTACTCGTAATGCCACTTTCGAGCTACGATATTGTACTCGGGATGGATTGGTTGAGTACGCATTGTGCTAGTATAGATTGTCGTAGAGGCAGAGTTTTGTTTAGTCCGCCAGGTGAGCCAGAGTTTCAGTTTGCCAGAGGAGCAGCGGAGCCGACCGAGGGAGTCTTCTGCGGAGCCCTGGTGGTAGAGCCGAGGTCGCTACATCCACTGATAGAGGAGTATATGGATGTCTTTCCGGAGGAGTTGCCAGGGTTACCTCCGGACAGAGATGTGGAGTTCTCTATAGACTTGGTGCCAGGTGCGGAGCCGATATCCCAGCACGTCTATAGAGTCAGCAACAGTGAGCTGATAGAGTTGAAGAAGCAGGTGGATGAGCTACGGGATAAGGGATTTATCAGATCTAGTTCTTCTCCGTGGGGTGCTCCGGTACTTTTTGTGCCGAAGAAGGATGGGTCGATACGGATGTGTATCGACTACAGGGCTCTGAATAACCTCACAATCAAGAACAAGTATCCGCTGCCGCGTATTGATGAACTTTTTGACCAGTTGAGCGGAGCGAGGGTGTTTTCCAGGATTGATCTGAGGACAGGCTACCACCAGGTGAAGGTCAGGAAGGAGGATATTCCGAAGACAGCTTTTAGGACCAGATATGGACAGTATGAGTTCTTGGTGATGCCGTTTGGGTTGACTAATGTCCCGGCAGTGTTCATGAATCTGATGAACAAGGTGTTCCATCAGCATCTGGACAGGTTTGTGGTGGTGTTTATAGATGATATCTTGGTGTATTCGAAGACCCCAGAGGAGCACGAAGAGCATCTGAGGATAGTGCTGGAGACTCTCAGGAAGGAGAAGCTTTATGGAAAGCTTTCGAAGTGTGAGTTCTTCCTTGACAAGGTGGAATTCCTTGGTCATGTGGTGACTGGAGAGGGTATCTCGGTGGATCCGAGAAAGATCATGGCAGTTGAGGCATGGAGTGCTCCGAGTTCAGTAGCCGAGGTCAGGAGTTTCTTGGGACTGGCAGGCTACTACAGGAGATTTGTTCAGGATTTTTCCCGGATTGCAGAGCCGTTGTCCAGGCTGACCCAGAAGGACGTGGAGTTTGTTTGGTCAGAGGAGTGCCAGGTTGTCTTTGATGAGCTGAAGAGGAGGTTGACGACAGCTCCAGTGTTGACGTTGCCATCAGGTTCTGGAGGATTCACTATCTATAGTGATGCATCGGGGAAGGGACTGGGTTATGTGTTGCAGCAGAATGGGAGGGTGATTGCCTATGCTTCCAGACAATTACGTCCTCATGAGAAGAACTACCCTACCTACGATTTGGAGTTGGCAGCGGTCATCTTTGCTCTGAAGTTGTGGAAACACTATTTATACGGAGAGCGTATGGAGATCTTCACAGACCACAAGAGCTTGAAGTATGTGTTTATCCAAAAAGAGCTGAATATGAGGCAGAGGAGATGGTTGGAGTTGATGAAAGACTTCGACATATCGTTGCAGTATCATCCAGGGAAGGCGAACGTAGTTGCGAATGCATTGAGCAGGTATCCGGTAGCTATGTGCCTGACTACAGATCGTTATCTTCTAGCAGATCTAGAGAGCTTGGGCATTGAGGTGATAGTGCCTGGAGTTGAGATGCAGATGTGGGGACTGCAGATTCAGTCAGAGTTGGTAGACCGGATCAGGGCTACACAGTTTGAGGATGAGTCTCTGAGGAGCATCAGGGCCCAGGTTCAGATAGGATTATCAGACGACTTCACCATTGCTGATGATGGTTCTTTGCGGCACGGTACCAGGTTGTGTGTGCCGAGTGGGTCGTTGCGCGAGGAGGTTCTCCAGGAGGCACATCGATCCCAGTATTCTATGCATCCAGGTGCCAACAAGATGTATAGAGATCTGAGACAGCATGTATGATGGTACGGGATGAAGCGGGAGGTAGCACGCTTCGTATCCCGATGCTTAGTGTGCCAGCAGGTGAAGGCGGAGAGGCAGAGGCCAGGAGGATTACTCCAGCCGTTACCCATTCCGGAATGGAAATGGGAGCATGTGACCATGGATTTTGTTTCTGGACTTCCCCGTTCTCCAGGCGGGAAGGATGCGATTTGGGTCATCGTGGACAGGTTGACCAAATCGGCCCACTTTCTACCATTCAAAGTGGGTACGTCTACAGAGAGACTTGCAGAGATGTACGTGCGCCAGATAGTCAGACTGCATGGAGTTCCAGTGAGCATAGTATCAGATCGGGACAGTCGCTTCACTTCGCATTTCTGGAGGAGTTTGCAGGCTAGCTTGGGCACCCAGCTCAAGTTTAGTAGTGCGTATCACCCACAGACAGATGGTCAGTCAGAGAGGACCATTCAGACACTTGAGGACATGCTTCGGACTTGTGTTTTGGATTTCAGAGGCTCTTGGGAGGATCACTTGCACTTGGTAGAGTTTGCTTACAACAACAGCTACCAAGCCAGTATCGAGATGTCACATTTTGAGGCGTTGTATGGACGGAGGTGTCGCACTCCGTTGTCATGGGATGATATAGGTGAGAGAGCTTTTCTTGGCCCGGAGATGGTGGTGGATGCAGCGGAGAAGGTCAAGCTCATTAGAGATAGACTTCGGATGGCGCAGGACAGGCAGCGGCATTGGGCCGATAGCCACCGGAGACCTTTGGAGTTTGAGGTATAGCTTAGAATTTAGATTTTGTTCTTGTGTTTGCTTGTGATTGCTTATTTTAGACTAAGTGCAGAGACCTTGTTTGTGCTAGGTTGGAGATCTGGTGTTCTTGAGGATTTCTCCGACGCGGGGCACTATTCGCTTCGGTGGAGGCGGGAAGCTTAGCCCACGTTTCGTTGGACCCTTCCGTGTCCTCGAGAGGGTCGGCGCCGTGGCGTATAGGCTTGAGTTGCCGCCTACGCTGGAGGGAGTTCATGATGTGTTCCACGTGTCGCAGTTGAGACGGTACGTGGCGGATCCCAGTCACGTATTGGATCACTCGGAGATCGCGGTGGGCCCTACTCTTAGCTATCCAGAGCAGCCGGTGGAGATTCTGGATCGGCGGGAGAAGGTGTTGAGGAACCAGACTATTCCCTTGGTTCGCGTCGCGTGGAGGCATCACTCTCCAGGGGAGTCGACCTGGGAGAGGGAGGATGAAATGCGCGAGCGATACCCCTATCTCTTCGAGCCCTGAGGTATGGTTCTTTCTTTGCATTCCTGTCCTAGTTTCGTCTTTTAATTTCGAGGACGAAATTATTTTAAGGAGGGTAGACTTGTCACTACCCAATTCTAGAAAATAGGGTATATATTTTTTTTTTATTTGATAAATAGTGGATTGTATTTAATTAATTATATTTATATTTATTTGGTGCTTGTCTTATTTTTTTTAATGATTGTTTTAGGGTTTTGGCTAGCCTGGACCCATGTCAGACCCTAGTGGACCCATGTCCGACCCAGCCCACACCCTTGTGAGAATTATTTTGGGGCTTAGAAATATTTATTATATTTTTAGGAGGTTAGTTGGAGAGTTTTGGAGCTAGTTTGAGTGCTTTTGGAACCCGAAACCCAAAACCGAGTTTCGGGAGGGCATTTTGGTCATTTGAAGACTTTATGTGACCTATATTTGGAGTGGCCGGCCCCAAACCACAGCCCTACCCGTGCAAATCAGCAGCAAGCACAGCCCCTCTTCATTTTCCACTTCTTCTTCACTTCTTTCTTTATTTCTTCTTCTCCACTTCTTCTTCCTTCTTCTCCAAGGTGAGTTCCCTCTTCACTTTTCTTCTTTCTTCTTTCATTTCTTCTTCCTTAAGCTAACCCTAACCTTACATTTTCTCTAACCTAGATGTGTGGAGCCTAGACTTTGTGTGGAGGCTAGTTTTGGTGGCTTGGAGCTTGAGGGAGGTGATTTCTAGGGGTTGTGAGACTTTGGCCTTGGGATTCCAACTTCCAAGAGGTAAAACCTAACTTTCCCCTTCCTAATTATTTTTGTGTAGTATAATTAGTGTTGTAGAACCCTCCTAGACCCTAACCCTACCCGTAGGAGGAAGTTGGAACTAGTTTGGGTGAGTTTAGAGACTTTGACATTAGGTTTTGTGTCGAATTCGGGTGGAATCCGAATTTGGCCCAATTTTGGATGATGCCCTAGGTTAGATGGACCTAGATAGACGTTGTCGGGTGTCTAGAGGGTGAGTGCGTGTCTCCGTTTGGACACGGAAAGCCGTGTCGCGGAGAAACGGGCGTTTCGGGCGAAATTGAGGCTTTTCGTCGTCGTCGATTCTAAGTGCGTGTGTGTTTCCGCCACGGGCCTAGAATCGATGCGGGAGCGCATTTTCTAGGATCTAGACATCGTGTAGAGCGCGTGGGTAAATTTTGGACCGATTCTGAGTTCGTTTGGTGTGCGTTTCAGGAGGTTTTCTGAGCCGCGCACCACGTGTTCGTCGAAATGACCGATCGGCCATTTCGACTTGGTTTCCTCGTTTCGGCTTTGTGCGCACGTTGGGTTAGTATCGGGGAGTGTGTGCTAGAGTTTTCGGGCTATATTTTATATATTTTAGGGTATTGGTGAGTGTCGGGGTCGTTGGGCGTGAGTGGGACGTGTGTTTGTGTGTTGTTGTGTGTTGTGTTGTGTTAGTGTATATGTATATATATATATATATATATATATTTATATATATATGTATGTGTATGTGTGTTTATGTATATTTATTTATATATATGTGTGTGTATTTAGATCTATGTGCTTGTGTGTGTATATGTCTATGTGTATATATATATATATGTATATGTGTAAGTGTGCTTGTGTGTATATGTATATATATTTGAATGTGTGTGTATATATATATATCTTAGAGTGTGTGTGTGTATTGATATATATATATATTTGTATGTGTGTATATATATATTAATATAGGTGTTTATATATATATATATAGCTATGTATATATTTGTGTGTGTGTGTGTTTTAGTGTGTGTATTAGTGTGTTTGTGAGTGTGTAGGTGTGTGTATTAGAGAGTGTTTAGAGTGTGTATATATATATGTATCTAGTTATATATATATATAGTTATATATGTGTATGTATATATATATATAGGGGGTGATATATATATGTGTATATGGTAGTGTGTGTGTGTGTGTGTGTATGTGAGAGGAAGGGGGCAGCCAACTGCCACAGCAGGCAGGCAGCATGCTGCTGCCTGCACAGCAGGAAGAGAAGCACAGCAGCAGCATGTAGAAGCCCAGCAGCAGCAAGAGCAGCAGTAACAGCAGTAGAAGGAGCAGCTAGCAGCAGTAGTAAGGAGCAGCAGCAGCAGGAATAAGAGCACCAGCAGTAGCAACAGCAAGCCAGGCAGCAGTAGCAGCTAGGTAATAGATATATCAATAGATAGATAGTTAGGTAGATAAGATAAATAGATATCTAAGATAGATTAAATAGATAAATGGATAGATAATAACTTAGATAGATAGATAGTTACTTAGATAAGTAGATAATAGGTAGATAGTTAGGTTTATAGATAATAGATATATCTATATAGATAGGTAGATACATAACTAGTTAGATAGATAAGTTATTAGATAAATAGATAGTTAGATGGCTAGATTAATAGATAGATAGCTAGGTATTTAGATAGATAGATACTAGATAGGTAGATAGATAGTTTTATCTATCTAAGAGATAGATATCTATATACCTATAGTTATATATATATCTATAGATATCTTGATAGGTATATATATATATATATGTTATGATTAGGTAAGGTAATGGGTATTTGGGTATATGTGTGTGGATATATATGTATATAGGTAGATACCTACTTAGATATATATATATATATATGATAGATATCTATATTACCTAGCCTAGATTAATAACTAGGTGCATAATCAATAGCTAGATAGCTAGTTAGAGGGTTTTAGAGCGAAACCTCAATACCTTGAGATACCGAGGTATCTCGATACCTTGAGATATTCAAGGTATTGAGTTTCGAGCGGGGTATTTGAGCATTAGCCTAGAAAATGCTTTGGAGTAATTTTTATATGTTTATATATATATAATTACGCGTGCTAGCATAGGTTTTAGCGGGTTTAGGCGGGGTGCGTGGCCTAGGGCGAGGTATCAGATACCGAGGGTATCCCGGTATCTCGATTAGGCGAGTTTGTGAGTTTAGTAGCTTAATGAGCTCGGTTTGACCTAGAATTTTAGGTGCACCCTAGTTTGACCTAGCTTTGACCAAATTTGTCCCCGTTGACCATAAAAGTCAACGTTTGACCTAGTTTGACCTAGAGTTGACTTTTTGGACCCCGGGTTGACTTTTTGACCCGAATTTATCGGTTTGACCCGTTCGACCTAGAATAGCCCTAGAAGCCTGTTTTTAATTATTTTATATCAGTTTTAATGCTTAGAACCCTGTTTAATTCTGCTTTTTGCATTAGGTCCTTGCGACACCGGTCCGGATCTCGATCCTCATCAGTTGCTCAGGACATCAGACGAGTACCTACCTCTGATAGTTTCTATTTCATGATAGCGTTTATATCACCTGTTCTAGAACTGTAATACTTGATTCTGACACATTGTTACACGAGATGGTACTAGTGGATCCCGTCATGAGATGCTATCCCCCTTACCGTGTTCAGCGGGTACTCTATCACGTGTATTTCATCATGTGCTTCGGGTATTGATTCTCATGTGCTATCATGTGCTTATTGTGCTCTCGCCTTCGTGTGCGCGAGCTATTATCATGTACGTAGCATGTTGTGGTTGGATCCAATGGTATTAGTGGGGGAGGGGAGTAGGAGTTGGTTATATGATCAAAGCCAAACAGTATTCATGTGTATGTCGGTTATGCAACTCACGCATAACGGAGTTATCGTAGTGACTTTCATGTGCAACCTAAGTCGATCATATAACGAACTTGTGCTCAAGGCACTTAGCTAGTATTCATGTTTCTCACCTGCAGTTACTTTTTCACTACTTGTATCATTCTCCAGTTTACATTGCAGCTACTTATTGTGCTCCAGCATATATTTATTTCCTGTGCATCTTGATTACTTTTTTATTGCTCGTCATATACACCTTACCATGTATTTGGAGTTGCTTTCAGAGTTATGTACTTCACTCCAGTTCTGACTGGGCATATTTTTTCCAGAGGATCCTGAGGACTATTGCCCGACGTTCTACGGGCCGGGTGTTGACGACTGTTGTGACCACGAGATCGAGGAGGAGTGCGCCGAGGAGACGCCTATAGCACCCTAGTTAGCTAGGTGGGTTTCCTGGGTTGTTTCCAGTGGTTTATTTTAGATGACTGTACTTATTCTTTTGTGCTGTGAGATGTTGTAGCTATTTTGGCTTGGACTGTATTATTTTGGATTGTCTTGCTCTCTTGGTTCTGTTTCTTGTTTATATCATATCATGCTTATATTCTTCCTCTAGTTTTTGTGATTGAGATTATTGACATATATATATATTGCGTGGTTGCCCTCCTTTTGGAGAGGATTTTATTCACATATATATATTGCGTGGTTTTGCCCTCCTTTTGGAGAGGTCATGCCGGATTTTTTTCTGTGAGTTATCTAGATAGTTGGTTGACCTAGAACGGACCTTTACAGCGTTCTACCGCCGATTCTGCGGCGTAGGCTGGACGTACCCATGGCTCATGCCCGATTTTCGGGTGCGGGTCGTGACAAGAAGCAGGGTTACATGTTGGCACAGTGCTTTGGCAGCGATCCGTCTCTGCCTGCGCGACTTTGTATGCTATGCAGCATAATATGGATCTGATCTTAGGTGCACCACTTCAGAGCCTCTGTGCCAGGTGCTGGCCTCTATGCCATACTCCGTCTTGCTAGAGTTAACCCCTCTGTCTATGCGCAAATAGAATCTCTGGCACCGAGTTGAACGACACAACATTCTTTTGGTTTGCTCTAGACACGTGAATCTGTGCGCAGAGGCTCGGGTGAGCACTTATCAGGGGACCCTTTGGCATCGATTTGCTCCCATTTGCCAAGGTTATCCTGACTTCTGCGAATTTTGTTGCGAGAACGTCGCAGCCTCCTTCCCTTGGGGGGCACACTAGCATGTCGAAGGATGTCGTCCACAGAGCTATGGACGAGTAGTTTTTTCTGTGCACTAAATTGAGCATGCATGGAGTTGGAGACATACTTGGTATCCCTCCTTCTGCGTATAGAACACAACGTCTTGGCATGCACACTGGCAGGGACAACAGTTGCATCTTCAATAACTTGGACAGAGGCAGCAAAAGCTGCTCTGTCTTCTGTCCAACGCCTAGACAGCGAGCTTGAGGAGTCATGCGCGAGGTGAGTCCGTGCATATGCAGGGTCTTCACTGGACCATGCACGGACATGACCTTTCCTTCCTCATCAACGACACTGCGAGCTTTGGGAAGCCAAATCTTCCTTGTTAATTTTAATGTTAAATTTTGCTATGTGAACTGCTATGTCGACAGTCATGTTATATGCTACATAATGGGAGATACTATTATCCAAATTATTTGGGAGACATAGCATTTTTGAAAAGCAAGGAAAGATGTGATGGAAACATTAGTTCCAAAAGGAGGGAGGGATATATATATATATATATTCTGAAAGCTTTAAATAATATGACAGTTGAAACAAGTTTATACGAATACCAACCAACAATAATACACTGAAATAGAGATGGATTGTTACATGAGGATTTTTTTTTTTTTGATGAATTTCTAGATCCCTGGGTTTAAAACCCAACAGTAGGGCTTGTACATTATTTCTCATCAAAATATTAACTTATGAAAGAAATACTTGGAAAACATTATGAGGCATAGCAAGCAAGAAACACGAGGTCAATATTGATATATAGATGGTGCCGCCGGCCGGCCAGCCGGCCGGTATGAATTAATAGCGACGCCTGCAAATCGTGACCCCATCACCGACGGAGACTAGCGAGGCGTCGATGCGAGGATCCGCAGCCAAGAATTTGTTCAACTCCACCAATGGGGCCCTACCTGCCTTAAGTATAGGGTGTAGGGAAGGGTCCTCCGGAACCGCGACAGTTCCTAACCAGAGAGTGTTATCGTATGCAATCATTCCTCCGACCCGGACCAGCTTTAGCAATCGTTCATGGTATTCTGCGTAGTTTGGCTTGTCGGCATCAACGAATGCGAAATCAAAGAGCTCCTCGTCTTCTTCCTTGGCCTCTTCAATTAGTTTGTCAAGAATTGGAAGTGCAGGCGACTCGATGAAATCGATCTTATGCTCAACACCTGCCTCTTTAATAAATGGTAGGCCTATTTCATAGGCTGACCTATCAATATCAATTGCAGTTATCTGCAGCAAGCAGCAAATATAATTAATACATTAGTCAGAGATCAGATTCATGCTAGCTGCAACTGCAAGCAATGTATATATATATATATATATATATATATATATATATATATATATATATATATATATATATATATGTTGCACTGTATGCACCTTTCCATCCTTTGGCAATGCCAAAGCAGTCGCGAGGAGCGAATAGCCTGTGAACACTCCGACCTCTATTGTTTTCTTTGCATTCATTAGCTTCAGGATGATGGAGAGAAGTTGGCCTTCCTCAGGGGGCACACCCATCAAAGCCCTATATATAAATATATAAATCATTCATTAATTCAAGGATCACATAGATTTTATATGATGATTATCGTTATAATGAGATACTTAATTAAAAGACGTATCAATCATAGGCTTTAGCTATGGCTTACAGTTCGTGTTCTTTCTCAGTCTTCTCTCTTAGTCCCTTGAGTTGTTCATGCTCTCTTGGGTAAACAGTTGTCTCCAAAATATACTGCAATTAATTAATCACAAATTATAGCAAAGCACCCCAAAATATGACTTGTAGTCGATGTCTATCTATCTGTATTAATTGATTGCATCTGTCCTTGCTACATAATAGGAAGAGAGCTAGACGAACCTGATGAAGAGCATCACTCTGTAGAAGGTTTTTTTGGACTGTTGACATATCCACTGGGCCAGCCATAATTAATAAAATTGCAATTAGGAAGAGTAGTGAAAATTAGAATTGTTGATGAAGAAGCGTCTCCCTCCTTTCCCAATTTATACTCTTGTTGAGTGAGTGCAACATTCGTATGAAATAACTAGGAAATGGTAGTACCGGGTCCAATAATTTGGTTGACCACAAAGTGGAATTTTTGCACAAGCTGGAAAATACTCAAAGCAGCACGTTTTAAAGAGTAGATGCAAGGCACGAGTACCTAACCGATATAGGAGTACCTAACCGATATAGGAGGTCATGAAGTAGCTGATGATATAGATAGCCGTCATCCTTTTTTCAGAAATTCGTTTATTGCTTGGTCAAAAAAGGGAGACTACTACTTACAGAAGACTTTCTAGTTTTTGTTTTGTTTTGTGTTTTTGGAAAGGATCGACAATCCAATCTCCTAACTTCTTTGGTTATAGTGGTGATGAATACGCGACAACGTCCTACTATTATACCTGATCCGAAAATAATCAACCCTTAGTTGTACAAATTATCAGGGCAATTAAGCATTAAAAAGAAGAAAGGAAGTACTCAACGACCTACTATCATATATGATCCGTGACAAGGGCATGTCACCCACAAAGACACAGATGAACCTCTTGTGGTAAAACACCACAAGAAACTATATCGCTCTAGTGAAGAGCCTCTTGTGATCAACCTCCGCTGGGAGGACAAGTTGACCATCCCTTAATGATCGATCTTGCTACCGCCAAGGACGCAGAACCTCTGGTCATCAACTTGCGTCGCAACAATCATCATATTCCCGACGACCAACCTTTTGTGGTCAGCTTGGCCGAATCTGTTGCCAAAACACAGACCGATGCTGCATTGGAGGAGTACATAAATACCCAGCCCAATGTTGACTCCTTCGATGATGTTATCCTCGAGGACGAAATATTGTACTTTTTTAAATAAAAGGTTTCCTTTGAACTACTATGATGTCTATCAGTCTGTGACAGAGTACTTAGATACTCTATATGCTTTTGAGTATGGTCTAGAGTAGCATATGGGTATGCCAGTGTCAGCTACCTTTTCGGCCGGAGTGTCATGCCTCCCATACAAGGACTCCTATTTCGAAGTTCCAGAAAGAAAGAATGGAGACAAACCTATCATCTTCGGTAGGGTAGAATGTCGTAACAAAGAGTTTCACATCGACGACCCATAGAACAATAACGATAAAATAAAACTTTATTGTTACAGTCCATAAGCCAAGAACATCATCCAGAATGGACTATGACTTGAAATGCAGCAAAGGACTGAACTTCAGTAAAAGGCGACGTCTTCCATTACGTCATTTTGCTCCGAAGGACAAACCTGAAACCTATTATCATCACATGCAATGTGGTTTGGGTAATGTCACTCATCAAACGACTCCCGAATGTTCAGAAGCCAAGTTAAGACGCATTTAAACTCTTCTGAGTCTTCTATTTGGGATTCCGATTCAAGCATCGAAGAAACATTTAAATAAGCATTGTCTGTAAATATGGTGTCAGTGGACCAAGTTAAAGACGATAATCAATCACTCAAGCCTTTTGAAGTTGAACCATGGGCTCAAAAGATGGGATCTCAGTAGGAATTATGGTTCAAACAACGTGAACCAGCTACTGAAGATGAAGTCGTCCAAGCTAACTTGGGGGATAAGTTATCTTCCAAACAAATCTTCATTAGCAAAAGTCTTTTTTGGAAGATAGGGAGTCTCTTATACAACATATAAGAGAATATACTGATGTCTTTGCTTGGATCTATGAAGATATGTCGGGTCTCAATCCCCAGATCATAATACATCGCCTCAATATTCTTCCAAATGTGAAGCCAGTGAAGCAACAACAGTGACAGTTTCGTCCAGACGTCATGGAAGCTATTAAAATAGAGGTCAAGAATCTAATAGCATGAGACTTCATCCGTGAGAAGCATTATCCGGACTGGATGGCCAATGTTGTCCTAGTCATAAAAAAGAATGGGAAGATCTGAGTCTGTATAGATTATCGTAATCTGAACACAGCTTATCCGAAAGACGAGTTTCCTCTCCTGATCATTAATGTAATGGTCGACAATACTTAAGACTTCGAGCGATGTCCTTCATGGATGGTTTCTCAGGCTACAATCAAATCGAGATATTCCCGGATGATGAGAAGCACACAGCATTCTGAACATCGTTGGGGGTATACTACTACACTGTGATGCCCTTTGGTTTTAAAAATATAGGTGCAACATACTAACGGGCTATGAGCACAATTTTTTGTGAACATTTGCATAAAACAGTGGAATGTTATGAAGACGATATAGCAGTTAAAAGGTGTCTCAAGGGCGATCACCTCCAAAACTAGAGAATAGTGTTCGAACTAATGCGTAAACACCAACTCAAGATGAACCCAACTAAGTCCATCTTGGGACTCTCCAGCAGCAAGTTCTTTGGGTTCATTATAACCTCGAAGGGAATTCATATCGACCCTACGAAAGTCAAGGCTATCGTTGAAATGCGTCCTCCAAAAAATCTTAAGGAGTTGTGAGCGCTTCAAGGAAGACTAGCATACATCAGGAGGTTTATCTCTGACCTTTCTAGGCGGTGCCAACCATTCACCCAGTTGATGAAGAAATTAGTCTTTTTTTCTGGAATGAAGAGTGCCAGCGTGTCACGCCCCGGTTCCAAAGATAAGGAACCGAGTCACGTGGCAATGGCCAGCAGCACACTTCGGCGGGCATCCCAATCTAATGGGCCCGTCGGAGTGCACCTAAGCTGTGAAGTACAATGAATAACCCTACACATAACACATAAATAGTCAATCTAAATCCCATCCACAGGCAACAGATATAAGAGCACATAGAGGTAATCATAACAACTTATGTGCAGAAAGAAAATATCACGAGATAATGTATCATAATACAAATACTAGAGTAGTTACACGGGAACAAACTTGCTAGTACAAAATACTGGAATGAAAGTAAGCAAGGAGATAACTTGGAACGGCATCAGATAGCTAGATAATAATAACGTCCCAAGGATAAAGTCACTACCAGTGATCAGGCGAAGTCCTCGGGGATGACCTCGTCCTCGGCAATGGGTCCTGCTGCTGGATACGTACCCGGACCGTACTCCTCTGGGTAATCCTCCTCGCCTAAACTTGGAAGGGAATCAGGTCCTCAGAGGGACGTAACAAGGTACAAAAATACAGCATGCCAAGTATAACAGAAAGTACAAGTGCAACAACGGGGTAATCTAACATAACCAACTAAGTGTGAAACAGTTTAAAGACAATGTTCGACGCGTGGGCTATCCAAAATAAAACCGTAGCTCCGGACACGGAAACACACGGGACGTACGGCAGCTCCGGGCAAAGAGTCACACGGGTGATACAACTACTCTAGATACAGGATCACTACAGAAATAGTACATATACATATATAAGCGTGTGCAGAGGAGCCCAAACGTCTAGTAACTGTCTTCCCCTTCCCAAGCGGTCAACGATTGTGCGCTGAACATGAACCTCTATTTAGCAGTCACTTCGCACAGAAGTAAATATCAACAAACACGACCCTAAGGTCGTTCCAGTCTCCAGTCATTATGTCAGTATCAGAATACAGGAAATCTAGCACGATAACAGTGTATGGAAGTGTCCTGGGGTGACGATATACTCAGGTACGTACATCGAGGTTTTATGAATATCTAGCATTCATTACAAGACGTTACGACGAACGTCTGCACCCGGTTGTGATCCGGACGCGAAGCAACGATCTAAATCAAACATGCGCACAATGTACATAATGAAACAATAAATATCTGTAACTGAAATATAGGGTGGCAAGATTCACTTGCCTGCGTCCGGCTGCAGAAGATGGGGATCCGGTACAACGTCCAAGTCCGCAGGTCCCGTAGTACCTGAGGATGAGATACAAACTCAATCAATAAACTATCACATGGTAAACAGGGATGTGACATACGTTTAAACATATGCTCAGACTCAGCTACAACTCACAGGGACACGACGCTAGAGGGTTGACCAAGGTTGACTAATGGTACGTTACGTCAAATCAAATTAATCATCTGTACAATATCATCAAACTATCCTCAATCCTACTATATTCATCACAGTATTTATCAGTATTTTGAGCCATGATCAATCCTCAGATTCCTCCTAGTCTTCACAGACATTATTACTCACGGTGACACATGTCATCCTCAAGTAAATTATCAATATTTATTAAAACTTCTGTTTTATATCTTCATTACCAATTCACAATAAGTACTACTCTTTAATTAAACCCATCATTAAATATCAGTCCCCAATCACCGATTAATGGTTTGATACCACACATCCTTTCACAATAAATCACATGTCCCTCGATGATAGATCATAGTATTATTTCGCAATAATTTAATCTGCTCAACAACAATAATCAATAGGCATAAATTAAATGAAATACCCTAACATCTCAAACCTAGCATTTATAAACCCTAATTACTAACCATGCATTTATCCTCAAAATTTCCAATACAAATATAACCCTAAACAAAGAACCATTTATTCTCAAACCCTAACTCATTGTATACCCATTAATTTACATTACATACTATGAACATAACCCTAAACACATCAATAAACGCTAAGCTCATGCATATACAAAAACCCTAATTAATTTCCTAACTTAATGCATTATACAGGAACCTAGCTAAGTTAAATATAACTCAAAATCAATATATAAAACCATATTATATTAGGAGAGGGGGTGAAGTTCACCTCGGCGAGGTGATGATGCTGGACGGTAGGGTCGACAGCGAGGTGGCCCGTCGGAGTTGAAGTCGGTGTGAGGTTGGCTGCAGTCGGGGATGGCTGGTGGAGGGACTCGGCCGGGGTGAAGCTCGTGGTGGTAATGGTGGTGGGGAAGTAACTCTGTGGAGAAGTCGGCAGCAGTGGCCGGAAGGGTGGAGTCAGGGCGGAGGTGATGGAGGAGGTGAGCGGCTTGTGGAGGTTGGTCGAGGGAGACGGTGCAGTCGCGTGGGTGTTAGCTAGAGTTGGAGATGCGGATGGAGGTTTGCTGGCCAAAAATAGTAAAGACGCGATACAGAGCTGCTCGTCTGAGGTAGACGGCTGCAGCAGCTCGCCGGAGAAGCAGATGGCACGCCGGGGTGTAGGTGGATGTGGTGGAGTCGGGACGGGGATGGCCGAGGGGTGAAGTCGCGGGAGTCACTGGAAATGGAGGTGGTCGTGGTGTGCGGTGGTGGAACGGCCGGAGTGGGGGGCTTGGCACAACAGTCGGTTGCTCATGGCAGCGGTCAGGTGAAGATCTCGAGGCAGCGCCGGAGTTGAAGTCGTGGATGGAGGAGCGGCCGAATGGAAAGGAAGCTAGACGGAGCGGTGGACAGCGACCGATGGTAGTCGACCGGAGTGGCTCGGCTAAGGTGATCTAGGCCGGGGTGGTAGTAGGCTCGGGTGAGGCTTCTTCAAGGAAGAAGAAGAAGGAATGAAGAAGGAGAAGAAGAAAGGAAGAATAAGAAGTAGTATTCGGTTGATGTTGGAAAAGGGAGGAGAGAGAGAGGGGGTGGGGTTCTCTAGGTTTTGGAGATTAGGGCCGGCATGGGGAAGAGTATGGTGATAGAGACATTATATAGGGAGTTGTGTGAGGTTTGGATGGTGTGGATGAGCCCAATTCAAAAGAGGGGCTAGGATTTTATATGGAGAAATTGTGTTCACCAAAGGAGAGAGAGGAGAGAGCTTGACCGGTCAAGGAAGTAGGGTGGCTTGTTCATTTGGTCTTGACCAATGTGGTTATGACACATGTTACAATATCTGCAATTTAGCCCCTTAAGTTTGGGTATTTGCACAATCACATGAAATAATAGAAAATTTGTGGGAGAATTGGTGTTTGGTATTTTGTAGGGTAAGGGGGTGTTGTATGTTTTACATGGGCTTAATTAAATGGGCATTGGAATTAAATTAAGATTAAAATAGGATTAGTCAAAGTTGGTATCCCCAATTTAATTAGAATAAATTGTCATGTGCTCTTTAATTAAATGGGGGCACATGGGATCTCAATTGGGAGTGACACAAAGATCATGAATGGTGTAGGCTTGGTGTCAGTCTTGGACCCTTTAATTGGTCCGGCTCAACGGGTTGAGTTGGTTTCTAAAAATAGATGGCAACGACACCGGTGCGCGATGCATGATTAAATATGGATTTCGATTACGGAAAATTGTGCAATTAATTTATAGCACAAGAAAATATGATTTTGAGTGACGGGAAAGTCCAGCGCCTAAATTGGCGTGTCAAGTCAAGAGTGCAATAATCTGTTAAAATTTATTGGCTGATGTTGGGCTCCGAAAATTTCAACAACGGTAGGGTGCGCCAAGGGTTTTAAATAAAAAATCAGACATCTGTAACCTTACTCTAAACCTCAAACATCTGCTGCTAAACCAAAAATTTTTAACCCATACCAGACTATCTATAAAAATAAATTATGGGGTTTACATCCTTCCCAACTTAGAAAAATTTTATCCCAGAAATTAAAAGTAAAGCACGATAATAGCTATGAGAAATTAAAAGCAAACTGGTAATTAAATGCGGTATATAAATTCGTACCTTGATCCTCAAATAAATACGAAAAATGCTGTCGAATGAAATCCTCGCGCTCCCAGGTAGACTCGCCTGACGAATGATGCTTCCATGTAACTCTGAGCAGTCGAATCGTCTGACCTCTCAAAGTCTTCTCACTGTGATCGATTATCTCCACTAGCTGCTCTACATAAGATAAACTGGGCCTGACTGTAATCTCCGAATGATCAAGCACGTGGCTAGGGTCTGCCACATATCTCCTCAACTGCGATACATGAAATACGTCATGCACTCCTTCTAATGATGTAGGCAATGCAAGATGATAAGCCACTTCGCCAACTCGTTCCAAGATGTCAAAAGGTCCAATATACCTCGAATTTAGCTTGCCTCTGCCTCTGAATCAGATGGTACCACGAGTAGGCAATATCTTCAAAAATACATGGTCACCTTTCTTAAACTTCGAAGGTCTGCGGTGCGCATCTGCCCAATGTTTCTGTCTGTCATGTGCTGCACGCAGGTGGCTCTGAATCTGTTTGACTTTCTCTACTGTTTGTGTCACCAACTCTGGACCAAGTATCTGACGCTTTCCCACGTCACTCCAACATACTGGTGACCTACACTTCCTGCGGTACAGTATCTCATAAGGTGCCATCTGTATGCTAGCCTGGTAGCTGTTATTGTAGAAGAATTCCACCAAGTGTAAATGGTCCTCCCAAGATCCTCCAAAATTGATCATGCACGCTCTTAACATATCCTCTAGTATCTGTATCGTGCGCTCTGATTGACCATCCGTCTGTGGATGATATGCAGTGTTGAACTTGAGACGAGTTCCTAGACTCTCCTGCATACTCTGCCAAAAATGTGACATGAATCTGGAATCACGATCCGATACAATGCTGACAGACACTCCATGTAGTCGTACTATCTGCCTCATATACGTGTCAGCTAATATCTCCGTGGACTGCCCAACTCTGAAGGGCAAGAAATGTGCAGACTTGGTGAGTCTGTCTACAACAACCCAAACTGCATCCTTCCCGCTAGGGCTCCGCGGGAATCCTGTGATAAAGTCCATGGTAATGTGTTCCCACTTCCACTCGGAAATGGGAAGCGGCTGCAATAGTCCTGCAGTCCTCTGATATTCAGCCTTGACTTGCTGACAAACTAAACATCTTGCCACGAATCTTTCAATCTCTCTCTTCATCCCATGCCACCAGAAATGTTGCCTGAAATCTCGATACATCTTCGTACCCCCGGGATGAATAGAATAAATCGAGCTATGAGCCTCGGTCATCAACTCCTGGTGTAGCTCACCACTCGGAACGTATAGGCGATCTCCATACCTCAATATTTCGTCTTCATGAATACTGAGTCCTGTCTGTATGCCGGCCTCTGTCCTTTCTCGCAGTCGTCAAAATCTCGTATCTGTAGGCAAGGCTGCCTTGATCCTCTCAATCAATGTAGACTGAACCTCTAGACTGGCCATCTGTCCATCCATGCCTGGCAATACAATCTCTATCCCAAGCTCCTGAAGATCCTCTAGCAATTGCCGCTGAGTCGTCAAAAAGTATGCCATGGGCTTCCTGCTTAAGGCATCTGCTACTACATTTGTCTTTCCAGGATGGTACTGCAACTCTATATCATAATTTGTCATCAACTCTAGCCAGCGCCTCTGTCTCATGTTGAGCTCCTTCTGCGTGTAGACATACTTCAGACTTTTGTGATCTGTATAAATCTTAATACGCTCACCATAAACGTAGTGTCACCATAGCTTTAGTGCAAATATCACTGCAGCTAGCTCTAGATTATGCGTCGGATAGTTCTTCTCATGAACTCTCAGCTCTCTCGATGCGTAGGCTATCACTTTGCCGTGTTGCATCAGTACATAACCTAATCCGCTCCCAAATGCATCATTGTTTACTACAAATCCTCCTGATCCTGAAGGAAGTGTAAAAATCGATGTTGATGTCAGACTCTTCTTCATCTCATCGAAAGCCGTCTGACACTTGTCGGTCTAGATAAGCTCCTCGCCTTTACGCGTCAGTCGCTTCATAGGCGCAGCGATCCTCGTAAAATTTTCCACGAACCTCCGATAATATCCGGCAAGTCCGAGGAAACTCCTAACCTCTATAACTGATATAGGGGTAGGCCATGTCTCAACTGCATCTATCTTCTCCGGGTCAACTGATAGCCCATCTTCGGTGATTATGTGCCCCAAAAATGGTACTCTATCCAAACATAACTCACATTTGCTGAGCTTGGTGTACAGCCTCTCCTGTCTCAGCGTCTCCAACACGATCCTTAGATGTCTCTCGTGCTCCTCCTGGCTCTTGGAATATACCAAGATGTCATCGATAAATACCACCACGAACTTATCTAAGTACTGGTGGAAAACATTGTTCATCAGACTCATAAATACTGTTGGCGCATTGGTTAAACCAAACGGCATGACTAGAAACTCATAATGCCCATACTTCGTCCGAAAAGCCATCTTCGGGATGTCATCTCTCCGTACCTTGATCTGATGATAACCGGATCTGAGATCGATCTTCGAGAATACACATGCACCACTAAGCTGATCAAATAAATCATCGATGTGCGATAGTGGATACTTGTTCTTTATCGTTACAACATTTAACGCCCTATAATCGATACACAAGCGTGCCGTCCCGTCCTTCTTCGGTACAAATAAAATGGGTGCTCCCCATGGAGATACACTAGCCCGTATGAAACCCTTATCTAAGAGATCATCTACTTGGACTTTCAACTCAACCAACTCCTTCGGTGTTAGTCTGTAAACAGGGAAAGTAATTGGCTCGGCTTCGGAAGTCAACTCTATAGTGAACTCAATCTCTCTGTCAGGTGGCAGGCCTGGGAGATCCTCTGGAAACACATCATCAAACTCCAATATAAAGTAAGGGTACATCGGTTCAACTTCTGCAATATGTGTCGCTAGGGTAGGTTGGACACCATGCTCTCGGGCTCCCCGAAGATACTCAAACTCGGGGTGATTTGGGGGTCTAAATATGACACAACCACGACGACAATCTAGCATTGCGTGGTATTGGCTCAACCAATCCATGCCTAGGACAATGTCATAGTCCGGCATGGAGAAGACCAGAAATTGGGCACGCATCTCTTGCCCACAAACAACTACTGAACATAATCTACAAGTGTCGCTAACGAAACTAGCAGCTATAAAAGAGTGTGTGGCACCAGAATCAAATAAGACTACTGCTGGTAATGAAGCTACTAAGATAGTACCTGCGATCACTTCTCCGGCTGTCTCTGCCTCCCCTATAATCATCACATAGGCCTGACCATGTCTCGGTGCCGATGCCCTCGGCTACTGCTGTCGAGCCTGCTGGAAGCAATCTGCCTGTAGGGCCAAGGGTGGCCTCCTCTGATTTTCCTCTGGTGCTGGTGGTCGTAGTGCTCCAGCTCCTGTGTAAGGCGGCCTCGGTCCAGGAGGTTGCTGATAAGGCCTCGGTGCTAGCAAGGCTGGCCGATGAACCATCTGTACTGGAGCCCTCTGGTTTGGGCAATCTCGGACTATATGCTGGTCTGACCCACATCTCAAACAAGTGCCAAGCCTCCGTCGGCAGTCCCTCAATAAATGTCCCTTCTTGCCGCAGTAAAGGCATGTGGAAATAACAGCTCCCTGCTGGGGTGCTGCTCTTTGCTGCTGCTGATGTACTAGAGGATGATTCGTATGTCCTTCCTGCAGGGCTCGAACTGCTGATGATGACGCACAGGAGCGCTTCAGGCTAGCTCCATCTTGTTGATGCGGTCCTGGCATCGTACAACTAATAACACCTCGGAGTAGGAGGTAGGGGCTATGGACCCGATAAACCTCTTGGTCTCGAAACTCAGGCCTTCATAGAACTTCTCGGCCTTCGCCTCCTCGGTGGGTATCAGGTACGGTGTAAACTTGCTCAGGCGGAGGAACTCAACATTGTATTCCTCAATCGTCATACTCCCCTGCCTGAGGTTCTGAAATCTATCCCGAAGCTCTGCTCGGGCAGTGGAGGGTATGTACATCTCCTGAAAGAGCCTAGAGAACTCTTCCTACGTGGCCCGGTCTGGTCCTAAATGCCGCTCCTCTGAGAGCCATCAGCGATGCTCGTTGCCAGTGAGCTGCATCCTGACGGCAGTCATCCATCGGTGTCGGGGGAGGTCGGTAGCCTCCAGCTGGTGCTGAATGCTCGTGAGCCATGCGTGGACCTCTGTCGGCTCTTCTGTGCCAGTAAAAGGTTGTGGCATCATACGACGGAAGTCTATGACAGACCCCATCATCAACTGGTGTGCTGGGGGTGACGCCTTCCCCAAGGCCGTCACGATACTCTCTCTCAGGATCTCAGCCTGGCGCTGCTGGGCCTGCTGCTGAGCCTACTGCTAGACCTGCTGCTGGGCCTGCATCATCGCATATACCATCTGGAACATCTATGTCCCATCCATGGGTTGCCCTGTGGGGAATGGCATATAGGGCATCTGGGGTGGTAATGGTGGAGGTGGGGGCAGCTGCTGCTCCTCCTGACTCGGGGTATTCTGATCCTCAGGTCCTGCCTTACACGGAGTCTGATGCCTGTCCGAAGGCACCTCGGGCTGTCCCGATGACTGTCCCAGGGGAGATGGAGTCAACAGAAGGACCTGCTCCAGTTCCGGTTCCCCGGATGACCCTGCGTTACGGGGAACATCGTCCGGCTGAGCAATGCGTCCGCTACGGAGATTCATAACTCTGAAAAGAAGTCATGACCGCGATCAGCGTTGAGGAAATAAACAAGATACAATTTGGTAAAAGAAATCAAGATAGAGTTGTCATGTGAAGGTTTCAAACTTGTAGATGAGATTCCTAATATTTATTCCTAATTTGCAAGCTCGCTTGGCACAGTCAGGTGACCAAGACAATTTAAATCGGACCTGTATGGGCCAAAAGATAAGGAACCGAGTCACGTGGCAATGGCCAGCAGCATACTTCGGAGGGCATCCCAATCTAATGGGCCCGTCGCAGTGTACCTAAGCTGTGAAGTACAATGAATAATCCAACATATAACACATAAATAGTCAATCTAAATCTCATCCACAGGCAACAGATATAAGAGCACATAGAGGTAATCATAACAACTAATATGCAGAAAGGAAATGTCACGAGATAATGTATCATAGTACAAATAGTAGAGTAGTCACACGGGAACAAACCCGCTAGTACAAAATACTGGAATGAAAGTAAGCAAGGAGATAACTTGGAACGGCATCAGATAGCTAGATAATAATACCATCCCAAGGATAAAGTCACTACCAGTGATCAGGCGAAGTCCTCGGGGATGACCTCGTCCTCGGCAATGGGTCCTACTGCTGGATACGTACCCGGACCGTACTCCTCTGGGTAATCCTCCTCGCCTAAACCTGGACGGGAACCAGGTCCTCAGAGGGACGTAACAAGGTACAAAAATACAGCATGCCAAGTATAACAGAAAGTACAAGTGCAACAACGGGGTAATCTAGCATAACCAACTAAGTGTGACATAGTTTAAAGATAATGTTCGACGCGTGGGCTGTCCAAAATAAAACCATAGCTCCGGACAAAGAAATACATGGGACGTACCGTAGCTCCGGGCAAAGAGTCACACGGGTGATACAACTACTCTAGATACAGGATCACTACAGAAATAGTACATATACATATATAAGCGCGTGCAGAGGAGCCCAAACGTCTAGCAACTATCTTTCCATTCCCAAGTGGTCAACGATTGTGCGTTGAACCTGAACCTCTATCTAGCAGTCTCTTCGTACACAAGTAACTATCAACAAACACGACCCTAAGGTCGTTCCAGTCTTCAGTCATGATGTTAGTATCAGGATACAGGAAATCAGGCACGATAATAGTGTATGGAAGTGTCCTGGGGTGATGATATACTCAGGTACGTACATCAAGGTGTTACAAATATCTAGCAATCATTATAAGACGTTACGACGAACGTCTGCACCCGGTTGTGATCCGGACGCAAAGCAACGATCTAAATCAAACATGTGCACAATGTACATAATGAAACAATAAATATCTGTAACTGAAATACAGGATGGCAAGGTACACTTACCTGCGTCCGACTGCGAAAGATGGGGATTCGGTACAACGTCCAAGTCCGCAGGTCCCGTAGTACCTAGAGATGAGATACAAACTCAATCAATAAACTATCACGTGGTAAACAGGAATGTGACACACGTCTAAACATATGCTCAGACTCAGCTACAACTCACAGGGACACGACGCTAGAGAGTTGACCAAGATTGACTAATGGTACATTATGTCAAATCAAATTAATCATTTGTACAATATCATCAAACTATCCTCAATCCTGCTATATTCATCACAGTATTTATCAGTATTTTGAGCCATGATCAATCCTTATATTCCTCCTGGTCTTCACAGACATTATTACTCACGGTGACACATGTCATCCTCAAATAAATTATCAATATTTATTAAACCTTTTATTTTATATCTTCATTACCAATTCACAATAAGTACTACTCTTCAATTAAACCCATCATTAAATATCAGTCTCCAATCACAGATTAATGGTTTGATACCACACATCCTTTCATAATAAATCACCTGTCCCTCGATGATAGATCATAGTATTATTTCGCAACAATTTAATCTGCTCAACAACAATAATCAATAGGCATAAATTAAATAAAATACCCTAACATCTCAAACCTAGCATTTATAAACCCTAATTACTAACCATGCATTTATCCTCAAAATTCCCAATACAAATATAACCCTAAACAATGATCCATTTATTCTCAAACCCTAACTCATTGTATATCCATTAATTTGTATTACATACTATGAACATAACCCTAAACACATCAATAAACCCTAAGCTCATGCATATACAAAAACTCTAATTAATTTCCTAACTTAATGCATTATACAGGAACCTAGCTAAGTTAAATATAACTCAAAATCAATATATAAAATCATATTATATTAGGAGAGGGGGTAAAGTTTACCTCGGCGAGGTGACGATGCTGGCCGGTGGGGTCGATAGCGAGGTGGCCCGCCGAAGTTGAAGTCGGTGCGGGGTTGGCTGCAGTCGTGGATGGTTGGTGGAGGGACTCGGCCGGGGTGAAGCTCGTGGTGGTAATGGTGGTGGGGAAGTAACTCTGTGGACAAGTCGGCAGCAGTGGCCGGAAGGGTGGAGTCAGGGCAGAGGTGATAGAGGAGGTGAGCGGCTCGTGGAGGTTGGTCGAGGGAGGCGGTGCAGTTGCATGGGTGTTAGCCGGAGTTGGATATGTGGATGGAGGTTTGCTTGCCAGAAACAGTGTAGACGCGATACAGAGCTGCTCGTCTGAGGTGGATGGCTGCAGCAGCTCACCAGAGAAGCAGATGGCACGTCGGGGTGTAGGTGGACGTGGTGGAGTCAGGACGGGGATGGCCGAGGGGTGAAGTCGGGGGAGTGTCACACCCCAGTCCCGGTGAGGGGGTTTACAGGAAGTCACTAGAAATGGAGGTGGAGGTGGTCGTGGTGTGCGGTGGTGGAACGGCCGAAGTGGGGGGCTTGGCACAACAGTCGGTTGCTCGTGGCAGCGGTCGGGTGAAGATCTCGAGGCAGCGCCAGAGTTGAAGTCGTGGATGGAGGAGCGCCGAATGGAGAGGAAGCTGGCCGGAGCGGTGGATGGCGGTCGGTGGTAGTCGTCCGGAGTAGCTCGGCTAAGGGGATCTCGGCCGGGGTGGCAACAGTCTCGGGTGAGGCTTCTTCAAGGAAGAAGAAGAAGAAGAAGGAAGGAAGAAGGAGAAGAAGAAAGGAAGAAGAAGAAGTAGTATTTGGTTGATGTAGGAAGAGGGAGGAGAGAGAGGGGTAGGGTTCTCTAGGTTTTGGGGATTATGGCCGGCATGGAGAAGAGTGTGGTGATAGAGACATTATATAGGGAGTTGTGTGAGGGTTGGATGGTGTGGATGAGCCTAATTCAAAAGAGGGGCTAGAATTTCATATGGAGAAATTGTGTTTACCAAAGGAGAGGGAGGAGAGAGCTTGACCGGTCAAGGAAGTGGGGTGGCTTGTTTATTTGGTCTTGACCAATGAGGTTATGACACATGTTACAATATTTGCAATTTAGCCCCTTAAGTTTGGGTATTTGCACAATCACATGAAATGATGGAAAATTTGTGGAAGAATTGGTGTTTGGTGTTTTATAGGGAGAGGGGGTATTGTGTGTTTTGCATGGGCTTAATTAAATGGGCATTGGAATTAAATTGGGATTAAAATAGGATTAGTCAAAGTTGGTATCCCCAATTTAATTAGAATAAATTGTCATATGCTCTTTAATTAAATGGGGGCACATGGGATCTCAATTGGGAGTGACACAAAGGTCATGAATGGTGTAGGCTTGGTGTCAGTCTTGGACCCTTTAATTGGTCCGGCTCAACGGGTTGAGTTGGTGTCTAAAAATAGATGGCAACGACACCGGTGCATGACACATGATTAAATATGGATTTCGATTACGAAAAATTGTGCAATTAATTTAGAGCACAAGAAAATATAATTTTGAGTGACGGGAAAGTCCAGTGCCTAAATTGGCGTGTCAAGTCAAGAGTGCAATAATCTGTTGGAATTTATGGGCTGATGTTGGGCTCCGAATATTTCAACAACAGTAGGGCGCACCAAGGGTTTTAAGTAAAAAATCAGACATATGTAACCTTACTCTAAACCTCAAACATCTGCTGCTGAACCAAAATTTTCTAACCCATACCAGACTATCTATAGAAATAAATGAGGGGGTTTACACAGCGAGCATTCGATGATATCAAGAAGTATCTCACGAACCCTCCAGTGTTGGTGACTCCGGTCGTGGAAAAATCCTTCTTGCTTATGAACACTGAGTTATTAATCGTTTAACACTTTATGTTATCTTACACACGCATTGGATATCTGTCGTAGATTACACACCCATACATTCACCATGGTACTATCGCATGTACACATACAGGAATCCTTACTGCACTCGACCATATTCCTACCCTCTGTATCTGCTGAAACATAACACTAGAACAGCTATGTAATTACCCGTATATCACAACAGTTCAATGACAGCACTGCTATGCAGTTCCTACAGTTGCACATTAATACCCCCATATTCAAATATGGAAGACATTTCAATAATACTTGTAGTTCTTTACTTATGCTCTTACTGATGGTAGTTTAGTGTAGTATTTCTTCCATAGACTTATGAACTAACAACTTCAATATGCGTATACTGTTACTAGCACACATATACTCATGTATCTTCTTGGAGTCACCAACACATACTTGCACACACATCTGCACTTCACTCATGAAATTTATGAAGTTTAAACCCTGCAGTCCAAACTGCTGCTACATGAGACACTCACTCACACATAGGTTGCATTTCCTATCTCTGCAGGAATTGTTGTTGCTCTTGTCACTCATTTGCCCGAACACACTCATTATTACACACCCAATTCCTGATACTCCCATATATCTTGCATACTCAGTGCGAAAAGAGACTCAATTACTTACCTACACTCAAAGATAATGTGATACACACTTTGTTTGCACACTTTTGCACACTGCACACTATCAACTGTTACAATTTCGAATACTTGTATCCATGGGTATGACAACTCGAATGCTAGTATAAATATATATATCCGAAGGAGGGGGTCTATCACTGATACACTCACTGTTATGCAGTTGCACACAGCACTCAAATGATGCTCACCCATGTGTTGCTGCACTTCAATACTGAACCTACACACCACAAGATACTAATACAAGCACAGATCTTAGCTACAAGAACTGTAGTACTCCAATGACTAGAACCATGACTATAAACATGGAAAATTCTAATCTGGGAATCTTGTTCAGAATGGAAGTTTAAATCTAGACCCAAAGTTTCTCTAGTTCCATTCGAAACTTTACCAAAAGTTGAGAAGTACATATAACCAGACCTAACAACTTATCCTTTACTGCCATAATTTCAATTCTTTGATTTATCTTATTTCTGATGTAGCTCAAGGGCTTCCTTGTTGTCGATCTTGTCATGCTACAACCTGTCAGAATTTTGATTCATATTGAACTCTCCTCTAAAGACACACGCATAATTCTGTCGCACATGCACACTTATGCATAGACTTACACAGATCCACACACTCTATGGACCATGTACACTCCACTGCACAACAGGAACACCAACACACTGTCTCCACATGATACCTCCTTTGCACTCACTGATACTTGCATATTCGCACCGATACACAACCTGTTACAGAACACCTCACTGGAATATCATGGATACACTATGATACAAAATACTCCTCTCCAACGCTGGCACATCTAGACACTTACAACCACTTAAACACTCTACGCACACACACATACACACGGTTGCACACATGAGGTACTCATTCTGCTGCAGTGCAAAAATTTGCATACAGAATTTTGTGAGTAAACCCCAACCTGTTGTGCACTGTCACAAAAGTTCTCACTGGATTTTGCAATTGATACACTGCACATCACAGTCCTAAACTGTCGGAACGACACTCACTGTTGCACATAATACTGTACAGAATACTCCTATACTGATATACACAATATCTACACTGCTAACTGTATCTAGAATATGATATACACACCCTCGGGCACCCGCTCTTCTTGGTACTGCTGACACATTAATTTCCTCTGCTACACACTGACCTGCACCAATCCTATGTATAGTCCTAATGTAATTTAGCACCTAAAAGCATATAGTAATTAATACAAACACCTATTAGGCATTACCTAATATGTGTGTATGTGTATACATCAAAGTAACTTGGACTCTCTCTCTCTCTCTCTCTCTCTCTCTCAGCTGATCTCCATCCCAAGAATACTCTTTATTGGCACTTCAACTCTGCTATCCTGGTGGCATTTTGTCCCATCAATAGCATGTCATTAACATAGAGCAGTAAAATAATGAAATCATCCTTAGCAAATTGCTTCACAAATGCACAGTGGTCCAATTTTGTACCTGCATAATCATGCTCCCCCATAAACGACTTGAACTTCCTATAACACTACCATAGAGCCTGCTTCGAACCCTAAAAAAATTTCTTCAATAGCAGACCAAATGTGACTTTCCCTTCTTACAGAATCCCTCTGAGTACTCCATATATAATTTCTTAACTAAATTACCGTGAAGGAATGTCATCTTCACGTTCATCTGCTTAATCTCCAAATTAGAACCACTCGGATATATGACAACTTGAGAACCGACGAGAATATTTTATCAAAATCCATGTCCTTCTACATACTGTAGCCTTTAACTACCAATCTCACTTTGTTTTGAGGGAGAGTAGCATCATATGTCTGCATCACTCTGAACACCCATCAATTCAAAGCCTTCTTGCCCTTTGGCAACTGTACCAGCTCATAAGTAGAGTTTGCCTATAAGGAACTCATCTCCTCCTACATGGCCTACATCCACTCTTGCTTGTATTCGTCTTACATCACCTATGCAAAGCTTTCAGGTTAACCCTCGTTTGTTAATAGCATATACTAATCTGGTGAGCATCTTATGGATGGACAACGCTCTCTCGTTCTCTTCTTAACGGAACCTCAGGTACTGATTGTGTATTGACAGCCTCATTCCCTTCAGGAACTACCTCCTTGGCATGCTCATCCTTGCCACGCTCCGCTCTAGAATAATTGGATACAAGAACGTTAGTATGTCTAGCGTACGTCATGACATCGATGATAATATGATGTTTATACCTCAATCAGAATATCAACTACTAATACAATATCCAAATGAAAGTCATAGAATAGGCAACTAACTTATTCACAGAAGAAACATAACAGAAAATAAGATAGGAAAGAAATATCATCTACTAATAACCAAGTGAAATATATCAATAATCCAACAAGTCTAAGATGTTCCCCCAAATCTATAAAATAAGTACATGTCAAAAGATGAGTGCCCACTACTAAAATAAGTCTATTTAGTGACGCTAAAAAATATTGCTAATTTTTAAATAAACATTGCTAATAATATTTAGAAACGTATTTACCGATGTATTGGGTGAGTCGTATAACAAGTAGTCTTTGAATCACAAAAATTAGCAAAATGTCGCACTTGTGACTTATTTAGCGACTACTACGACATCGCTAGATTTTTTAGGGTTAGCGATGTCATGACTTGCTCCCACTTTTGGGAAACGAGTACGTGGCTAAGTGCAGCCTACGCCGCAGCATCGGCAGTAGTACACTGTTTATACCTCATAGCAATCATCAATTTCAAATATACAATATGTAATCACAAAATCAACTTTGCTCATTCACAAAAACTATTCAATTTACAAATCTACTAATACATCAAAGCAACATGCGGGAACAAACCTGCTAAATATTTAAGATCTAAGATCTATTCTATCTACAATCTAAGATCAGCCTCCAATCTCTATCTTTAACCAAGGTCCATAGAGTAAGGTAGCAAGTCACCTAAAATTGTCAACATATCCAGTCAAGATTGGAGCAAGATCACCATAACGCTACGCTACATAATATGATATACAAGTATAAAGGAACAACAATAAAGAAAAGATGAACTATAGGCATTATATGGTATGACAAGAAGAGTACAACTATGACATGGAAACAATATGAGAGTATACTCAAGATAAGACGAACAACTGGACAATATAACAACATGAATCAAGTCACGTGTACTGTGTATATTAGAATACAAGTTTTCTGCATGTGGACGGCCATAGGTTTATACGTTAGTCGTAGCGTGTGATGCACGACTGATATCCACAATACACTCAATTTTGGGGGTTGCACAATTCGTAGACCACATGATTACTCGTTGTATTCTCCTGTCCGACTCGCTCACAATACATGTTCTCAATAAAGCAATAACAAGACGATAAACAATAAGTCAAGTACGAATATGTATATATAATCTAATGATTCTAACACTCGTGCACAATTTAATTATCATGGTGAATCAAGAACAACGACAACATGAGAAAGTAATAGTGAAAATTCAACACGAAGGTACATGCAGTATAAAATAAAGGTAACATAGGAGATAGCGATACTTGCCTTAGCCTTCGGATGGATAGTGCAAATCAACAGTTGATAAGGCAAACTCAAGCACTTTGCTATTAACCCCAAATCTATATAATCCAAGATCTAACAAAGTTTATTTCTGAATTTAAAATATTGTAAATAAATTTCAACTGGGTTTCAAGGAGTTATATCTATATTGTTTAGTCAATTTCTACTTATAAATAAAACTGTATATATTAAATAAATACAATTATTGTGAAATTAAACTATGTTGTAGGTCTTCATGGCAGCTTTCCAAAAAACTAAACGGATAGCATTTTTGTGTTCGGTAACTCCTGGAATTGCAAAATTTCTGGAGAGGGAGTTTACAAGCGACATTGAGCAACATTTGAGAACACGTGCCACTAATTTAACAACTTATATTTAGTCGATGTTTTTTTTCCAAAACAACAACAAAATAGCGACATATGGAAGGAGGTTAGCGATGTAGGTTGATGACATGGAAAAGTCTGCCATGTCAACATATTTGTAAAATCTCTCAAAATTATAAATAATTTTTTTAAATAAATAAATTAATAATAATAGCAATTTTAATAAATTAAGTGGTAGGAACATATAGGAATCATTATTACAATTTTAATAGTAATTTTTGGAACAAATAGAATTATTATTGAGTTATTATAGTTCAATAATAATAATAATAATAATAATAATAAAATAATAAAAATATATGTTAAAAAAATGGTCATAATAAAAATTACATGTGAAGGTAGAAAAGAATTAATAGTTAGAAAAAAAAGAAAAAGATCAGGATCTGTTTTCAGCCGTTCCTAAAGTTGGAATGTCTTCAACATGGGCTTCAATCCTTCGCGGGCGAGATATTCTCTTTTTGGAAAGAAAAGAAAAAAGAAAAAGGAAAGAAAAGAAAAGAAAAGAAAATGAAAATGAAAAACTCGCGAGATATTGTACTTAATATCTCGCGAGTCACAAAAGTGAATTTCACC
Source organism: Iris macrosiphon (assembly GCA_036927795.1). Taxonomy (NCBI): domain Eukaryota; kingdom Viridiplantae; phylum Streptophyta; class Magnoliopsida; order Asparagales; family Iridaceae; genus Iris; species Iris macrosiphon. The sequence goes on along the minus strand of JAYESA010000004.1, from coordinate 228,012,396 downwards.
CGACCCCTTCCCTGTAACCCGCTGAACCACACCCAAAACCCATGTTTCAAACACTTATTTCCTAACCCTTCTACCCTAGTTCAACTCGATCAAAACCTACTCAAAACTTGAACAAATTCGACGAAACAAAATTTTCTAGAAACCTAGTCATATTCTCTTACAAATAGAACCTAACCCGGCCCTAGTCCTAGCCTAAAAGGGAGTACAAGTCTAAGTGGAAATCAGATGAAACCATTAGTATAAAATACTGAAACCAAAACCTTATTTTTCCTCCCCATAGTCATATGAACCTCCAAATTCGAAACCCTAAGTTTTTGGAGATTCCCCGATGTCCCCAGCGCTTGGAAAATGACCCGCACACTGGAGAGTCATCAGAGTGAGCGCAACAACACCGAGAACCCCGATTCATTCAGCCGCACAAAGCAGCCAGGTATTTTCGTTCATCGTCATGTATCTTCCATTATACTCGATCATTTTTTTTATTCGTAAAGTTATCTGAATAGCCTACTTAACCCTCTCTAGAAAATTTTGGATTTCTGAGAATTATATGATGATTTAGTCGATGCAAACTTAGATTCAAAACTGAAAAATTGGTTGAAACCACAAGAATAATGACAGTTTTTGCAACTAAAATCCCAACTTGAAGTGATGATTCCCGTTAGAATAATTAACAATTTAGGAATCCACTTAGAAAGACCTGTAGACAACATAACTAGCTTCATAATGGTATATTATTTGCAAATTAATGAACATTTATTCTGTAGTAAAATTCACGTAGAATATCACGAAAAACCACTTTTTGAAACAATGAAAAACCTCGATACGGAGTTGGTCCTGGCAAACTGGACCACCCCGTCACGTACTGATTATATCAAAGGTTGCATACAGTAAACGTGCAAGTGTGGACTTTGAAGGAATTCGAATTAGTTGCGTGTGCACAACGAATTCGACCTGTATCCATTGAAAGTCCTCGTATCGGAACTTTTACAAATTATCTAATTAGTTTGTACTCGCTCATCGAATCATAATAAAACTTGTGCCACTAGACTCATAGATTTTGACTTGTACTATGACCTGACTTTCATTTAATTTGGAGAGACTCGACGAATTATCGTTTTGCGGGCCCCACGATTCGATTTAACGAACGATTTTGTCATCGACTCACCAGAATCCAAAAATGAACATACCGTTGGGTTCGTAGCGTCGTTTAGAATTCGTTTGACATATAAAATACTGAATTTAGAGATTTTAATTCTAACATATTTTTCGGAGTAAAGTAGACCACATGTGGACACCACTTTGGTTCAAAATTACTGTTTTTGTCCCTGTGTCCAAATTGGAAGAATAAATAGTGTTTTTTGACTATCTCGCTGATTCTAGAAATTCTGGTGATGTTATTTCATCATTTGGATACTTTTGTTCCACTTTCACATATTCCGCTTTGCCGTGTGAGTCGTTTGGATGTTGTTTCACCACTGAACTGCTTCCAAACAAGTTTACATTGCCATGATTACTGTTTAGTTACAATTAATGCTGCATGTTACATTTATGTTACCTATTTTCTTATTTCTTTGTGCCATTAAACTGTCATCTAAGATAGAGTTGGGTGAAACGGCGGAATGCATCGTTCTATTTTCTTTTACTATGCATGTTGACCTAGAGTTATGAGACCACCCCATGTTTGGAGGTATCTTCATATCTCCTTTGACCATGACATGTACTTTGTACGGACACAGATGTGTGATACTTCTGAGAGGGCATGTACCATCGTATTCGACTGATCATCGTTACGTACGGGACATGTGTCGACATAGTTCATACTAGCTATTTTAGGTGCATTCATTGGACTCAGTAGTGAGGAACTGGACGTGTCGTGTAGACGACTTGGCCAGTAAATTAGGTGGGGAGGATATACATGAGACATATGTGCTACTTTGCACTTTTCTATGACTGTACGCTCCGATGGAGATGCGAGATGACGACCATAGTATATATATAAGAGAGCAGTTGGCCTCTGGTTTCCAGAGACACTTACGGTTTGTACATATGATTGGATAGATTATGTATATCTAAACCTCTAGTCTCGAATGAGTCTATGTCGATCCCATTTTAGCAAAAAACCCATTCTGTGCATATGTTTATATTCAATTCATGATTGACATATTTTTATGTATCTTGTTACGTCCCTCTGAGGACTTGGTTCATTTCCAGATTAGCAGAGTTGGTTGTCCTTGAGTTCATCCGAAGTTGCTGATGTCAATCTTCTCGGTATGTAGGTATCATGATTAGGTACTTGTATCATATCTTTCGTAGCTATATATATTTTGTTCTTATTGACATATTATATTGTATAGCCTAGTTTTGTGAACTTTATTTTTATTCTCAAGCTTGTTCAGACGTGTATTACAGGACGGCCGACTGTATTACATATTGTTCATTCTTGATATATTTGTAATTTATGTGGATTAAGATAGTTTTACATGAAACATTAGACATGATACCCTAGTATTAACATCATATACATATTCGAGTTGGGCTGGAGTCCACTTAATACGTAGCTGACCATTGCCACGTACTCTAGTCCTCAATATTTTATGACTTGGACGTGACATGATTTTTCTGGTGGCCTATGCAGGTTAAAGTATATCGTACTGGTCACGTCACTGTACTGATACGAGAATGAAAATAAGAATGAACCAAAATAGGATATCAATCCATAACTGTCTTAACCACTCTCTTTTGAATTCTACCATCGCCCTTGAACCTCGTTTTGATATTCGATCATCTCTTTCTTGAACTCATTATTGTTTCTTGTCTTCCCCTATTTCGAAAGGACGAACGCTCGTACTTGATTAAAGCTAGATAGATGGGTAGTACTAGATATATACCTCACGAGTCAATTACATTGTTAATTGGATTACTTTTTGTCACGACCCGCACCCGCAATTTCGGGTACGGGTTGTGAACGTCCAACCTACGTTGTTGTTAACAGCGGTAGTAAGCTGTTCTAAATCTCATTTGTCACCTATACTCAAGTTTATTGATTTCTCATCACAGTACTAAACACGATAAAATAAATACCCAAACACTATCACAATTACCACAGTCCACTATATCTTTTTAGTACATCATACATCTCGACTCTCCGGAGACAAATCCGGTAAATCAACAAAAATAACTAATACAATTATACATCATCTTTATACAAAATTCTACTCTAAATCCTCTAGGATCTGCTACCATATCATATTGCGGTCCACGATAGCTAGGTAGAGGTCATCGTCACCTGCAACGTATCCAGTGAGGAAAAGAGCAAAGTACAACCCCAACGAGAAACACGAGACAATGTAAAACTGAAATGCAATGCAACAAGTAATGAAATGAACTAACCTGCAATGCTGGACAAGAGTACAATGATTGAAACAATGAACAATCAATTATGCAAGTGTGTTTGAAATACTATTTAGCATGTGACCAGCTGGTAAGTACAATAACAATAATGTACGGCTTAATCACACGTGTCGCGTGTAATTAGGCTATCAACAAATCCTACCTACGGCTTGGGTGTGGTCACATACAAAATAGATATTTTTTCCGTTTCCGCAGTACAATCAATGACAATAAATGGGTAATACAATCAAGTACAATATACTCGTGTCGATCACGAGTCCAATATGGAAACAATGAACAATGCAAAATATAAAGTAACGAGTTCAAGTCGGTGTACTTGCCTGATTCCTCAGAATGGACGATGATGGAAAGGTGTGGTCCTCCTAGAAAGATGACATAAAGTGTTAGATTCCTTAAGTTTTACAAAACCTTAATATTCTCTAGATGATTCCCACACTAAGTCCTAATTCAATTTTCTCATTATTCTAACTTAATTACTTATTCATTAAGCTACTATACTAATCAATTCATTATTAACCAATTACTAACTAATTCTCTTACTTACTAACTAACCAGGTCATTAATTAATACTAGTTACTAATTAATTAATGAACCTAATAGTAACAATTTCTATCAATCCACTCAGGTTTACATACTGACCCAGCCAAACTAAGCTCGGTCCAGTCTTCTGGAACTGAACTTGATCCAAGACTAATAGTATAACCCAACCCAAAGGAACCCTAATACTAACGGTCTCAATAACATTTTCAAATTCAAACCGACCCTAGCAACAAGGAGAGGTCTCAGTCCTTTGTATTGGCTCCGGCCAAAACTCACTCGCTGACCCAAAACTGATCCAAGGCAACCCCATCCATAAATATTTTGGAAGCATATGAGTCCTATACTCTACAGCACTAAATGAAATGTTAGACTTCCGTTCAAAATATTCCTTTCCCTCCTATACTGGGTCCAATACACGGAGTTAATGTCTTCCAAGACAGCTTCGAATTGGACACGGTCAAACATAAGACCGATACGACCTTTCGTATTCAGCTCTTGTGAGCTATGGCTTGAACGTGAACAGACACGAGTGCCCGTGTCAATCTGTGTCAGAGACTGGAACAAACAGAATAGATATAACAAGAGGTCAAACGAACCCGAGTCGGAGTCGATCAAGACAGAAATGTCGTCTGAGTAAGTTGGATATAATTCTGCACGTGTCCAGGACTACTTGTAATACTGGTTGAGGCTTTCTGTCGACCAGGTTGCGGTCGACGCCAAGCACAGAATGTCAGTAGTGTTCCTTGATTAGATAATGATGGAAACTAAAAATCAAGAAATGAGAGAAGGGTTTCCATATCTTACTGAGTTTGTTGGCGAGGATCGAATGACTTCTGAACTTGTCCTACTGACCAAATAGTGATCAGGGAAGAGTTCTTCATTGGTTCAAGTCCCTGGAACAGAGACCAATTGATCGAGTATTGGAACTCTAACTGGTTCGATGAATGATCCACAGAGTCTGATCATTGTCATTCCAATCAAAGAACCAGAGATGAGGAAGAACACATCAGATTAAACTCGAATGGATCGAAATCAACTGAGGAAACAAACTAAGATTGAATCAATTTCCAAATGAAATCTCACCTGGATCTACGAGTTAGTCGGCAAAATCAAAATCCGCGGCGCTGGCGAGGTGTCGTGCTTCAGTGGAGGAGCGTCAAGCCGCTTGTACAAAGGAGGTTGTCTCTGCTACAGCACGCCTTGATGTTGTAACGCCATGGCTGAGTCCCAAAGCTTCGACGACGGTTAGACTTGGCCAATCAATTCTTGATGTGGAGAGAGGGAGAAGGGAATGGAGGAATGATTTTGGCAGAGCTCCGCCAAAGAAACTGAGATGTAGAGTAGAGGGGATCGGGTTCTTATTTATAGGTGATGGTGGTGGCCGAGGCGATGGAAGAGGGTCGGTGGAGTTGAGGCGGTGGCTTGGGCATCGTGAACCTTCGAGAAGCGTCGGGAGATGTCAGGTGGTAGGGGATCCTTTACGAAACTTATCGAGGCTTCAATTGACGCGGTGGAAAGAAGAAAGAAGATGAGAAGGAGATCGATTTTGAACCGATGGAGAAGAAGGGATCGGTCGGCGATTTCGTTTGAAGAACTGTGAAGGAGAGAAACGGTAGAGGCAAGGGTAAAAACATGTTTAGGTTAAAAGTTTGATTCTGGTTTGGGCTAGGACCCAATCCGCTAACCCGCGATTGAGTTTAGACAGGGGACCTGTTGGAATAATAAGGGTTTTGATGAAGGTTAAGGCTAATGGCAATAATAATAATATTAGTAATATATATACTTAACAACTATAAATATTTAGCAATAGTTTAAGGAAGAATTTATTTACTACAAGAATTATGTAAAAATTTACTAGGAGTTATAAATATTCCCCCTTTTTCTCCTTAAAAAGTTTCGTCCTCGAAATTTAAGATTGGCACAATTGGATAACAGACTGTAAGAAGGAAGGAAAAAAGTGAAGTTGTTTTGAATAAGAGAGAATTTACAATGAAAGAATAGAAGAAGTCAAGATAAATAGTTACAAGTTATATGGCTGTATAATCCCGCTTCCTCAATTGTTAACTGATTATATATCCATAAAATTTCTCTTTCTCTTGATCCTTAAAATTTTGGCTTTAAACTTTATTGCTCCATGCTCGAATTATCCTTCACAATTGTCACGCCCCAGTCCCAAAATACGTAGGACCAGGAATATGCGACATGCCAGCTACGCATTCGACCAGACTCTGGTCCGACTCGAATACGTATAAGCTGTAAACTACTGGCAACTATCTAAATAATCCAGTAAATATAAACATCTATGTCTCAATCCACAATGAACAGAAGTATACAAGAAAGAGCTACATGTGCTAAAGTCTACCACCCAATAACACACAAACTCGAATAGACTCGAGAAAAATATGAGTCTATAAAAACTAGGCTACAACAGCAGATGAATAAACAATATAAAGTAATCATAATGCCGGTAGAAATAATCTGAGTAGCTGGTACCAATGCCTGCAAGACAAGCAACTCCATCAGCAACTCCAAATGCTCCGTAATCGTCTATGCTACAAAACTGGCAGGGGACCAGGTCCTCAGAGGGACGTAGCAAGGTACAAAAATACAGCATGCCAAATATAACAGAAAGTACAAGTGCAACGATGGTGTAATCTAGCATAACCACCTAAGTGAGACACAGTTTGAAGACAAAGTTCGACGCGTGGACTGTCCAAAATAAAACTGTAGCTCCAGACACGGAAACACACGGGACGTACCGCAGCTCCGGGCAAAAAGTCACACGGGTGAAACAACTACTCTAGATACAGGATCACTACAGAAATAGTACATATACATATATAAGCGCGTGCAGAGGAGCCCAAACGTCTAGTAACTATCTTCCCCTTCCCAAGTGTTCAACGATTGTGAGATGAACCGAAACCTCTATCTAGCAGTCTCTTCGCACAGAAGTAACTATCAACAAACGCGACCCTAAGGTCGTTCCAGTCTCCAGTAATGATGTCAGTATCAGGATATAGGAAATCTGGCATGATAACAGTGTATGAATGTGTCCTGGGGTGACGATATACTCAGGTACGTACATCGAGGTATTACGAACATCTAGCATTCGTTGCAAGATGTTACGACGAACGTCTGCACCCGGTTGTGATCCGGACGCAAAGTAACGATCTTAATCAAACACTCACACCATGTATATAATAAGACAATAAATATCTGGTAACTGAAATACAGGGTGGCAAGGTACACTTGCCTGCGTCTGGCTGCTGAAGATGGGGATCCGGTATAACGTCCAAGTCCGCAGGTCCCGTAGTACCTAGAGACGAGACACAAGCTCAATCAATAACTATCACGAGACTGAAATATGATGCGACACACATCTATCATATGTTCAACCTTAGTTACAAGTTACATGGTCACAAAGCTAGAGGGTTGACCAAGGTAGACTAAGGGTGTGTTACATCTTATCCAATTAAACATCTATACTATATCATCAAGCAAATCCTCCATCATACTATACTCATCACGGTGTTCATCGATATTTCATGTATAATTATTCCTCAAATTTTACCTCGATGTGCACCGACGTTAACATGTACATTTATTGTCATCCTCGAAATAAACAATTAATTTATTTATTAAACTCTCAATTATATACAATCATCTATCATTTTCCTTAAAACTATTCCTCGATCAAATTCATTACTATTTCTCAGTTCTCAATCACTGCCTATTGGTTCGATATATCACACTATTACACAATCCATCACTTGTTCCTCCATTGTTAATCATTGTTTCAAAATCACAGTATTATTTCACAACAATTTAAAATTGTCCATCAACAATATTCAAAATGTATATATTAAATAGGACAACACCCTAACATCTCATATGGCATTTAAATCCTAACTTCATTATATGTCTCATTTCCAATCCCCGCATGTATATATTCCATATCCTCAATCCATGAATATTAAAGCGCTCAAAACCCTAAAAATTCAACTAGCATATTAACCCTTAATTACCTATTATACAATGAACTAACCCTAAAATCTCACATGCAATAAACCACAAGATCATTAACACTAAACTAAAATACACAAAATAATTTATACAAAAATATAGAGAGGGGGAGTGGTTCACCTCGGTGAGGTGGTGGTGGTGGAAGATGCTCGGCTGGAGTTGAGGGGATCGAAGTGGTTGTGAAGGTGGTGGTAGTGGGTCAGCCGCTGTTAGGGGGAGGAGGTCGGTGAAGCTCGACGTTAGGTGGTGGTGGTGAAGACTGGAGGTGGTGGTGGTGGCGTTGGTGTGTGGTGGCCGACTGGAAACAGACCAGTCGGAGAAGAAGGTCGAGGGGAGGCCGGTGATGGCGGCGGTAATGCGGGTGGAGAGGTCGTGGAGGGTGGCAGCGCTGGTGGCGTATGGGCTGACTCGCCGGGAAAGAGGGAGTGACCGACAATGGTGATGCTGGTGGTGGGGGATTGGAGAGGCCGAAGAAGAAGTGGACAGCAGTCGGTGGCCGGAGGGGGAAACTCGGCCGGGGTGCAGTGAAGTGGCAGCGGGGTGAAGCTTGGCTCGGCCGGGTTGGTGCTCGGCCGGAGTAAAGTCGGGTTGTCGGGTTATGATGGAGAAGGAGAAGGGAAGAAGAAGAAGAAGAAGAAGAAGAAGAAAGTAAGAAGAAGGAAAGATGTATTCGGCTGAAATTTTGTGAGGAGCGAGGAGAGAGAGAGGGTTGTGTTCTCTAGGTTTGGGGATTAGGGCCGGCATGGGGAAGAGTGTGGTGATGGAGATATTTTATAGGGAGTTGTGTGAGGGTTGTGTGGTGTGGATGAGCCCCAATTTGAATGGATGGTGAGGATTTCATATGAAGAAAATTCCTCATCCAAAGGAGAGAGAGTGGGGATGGGCTTGACCGATCAAAGAAGAGGGGGCTTGTTCATTTGGTCTTGACCAATAAGATTATGACACATATTACAACATTTACAAATAAGCTCTTTTGTAGAAGCATGAAATATGTTGGGAAATTATACGTGTATTATACAGTCAAAACCTCCAACATACATGAAGTCTGCGTAAAACAGAGCTTCCAGGCTGTATGGCGTAAAAAAATAACTTCAGAGCTATACACGTAAAACAGGGCTTCAGAGCTGTCTGGCATAAAGTAGAGCTTCAGAGCAGTACACATAAAATAGAGTTTCAGAACCGTGTGGCGTAAAATATGACTTCAGAGCTGTCCGCGTAAAATAGTGCTTCAAGGCTATTCAGCGTAAAAGGTTGCTTTGCCCTCCTACGTAAAGTTCAAAATACGTTTATTTTTAATGCAACGTAAAGTTGTACGAGAAACTTTTCGTATTTCTCGGATGAATTTGTCAGACAGAACAGTGAACCTGACTCCTGACAAAAGTACTGCACGATGATCGAGAGGACGGCTGTGATGATGATTTTGCACAGAGACCCAGGTTATCGTTTAATGACATATTCTTGATACAAGTCATTTTTACGCATTCAAAGAATACGCTGCCTATTCTACATTGGCAGAAATAAGTTTTTACGCTCAAGATGAGACAAAATCAGATGCCACGTCAAAAGCTATTTCTCATACAGAGCTCGAGGCATATCTCTACATTTAATGTATGAGATTGAGGCATATCTCTGCATTTAATGCACGAGATTTGGTTCTATTCTTCATATTTTGTTATGACGGGAAGAGCTAAAACTGTAACTAATACGCTAACATCACCATCCTTGCATTTTACGCCAACCAGGCTATTTTCAACCATAGGAATACGCCGTATGCTATCTCCTCAAAATACGCCAATCCGGCCATATTTGCAAAGGTATGTGATAAGGCTATTTAGCCCGAAATACGCTCAAGACCTCAGTCGTGATGGATAATTGACTGAAAAAGCTAAAATGTGACTAATACGCTCACATCACCATCCTTGCATTTTTACGCCAACCAGGCTATTTTTAACTATAGGAGTACGCCGTATGCTATCTCCTTGAAATACGCAAACTCGGTTATATTTGCAAAGGTATGTGATAAGGCTATTTAGCCCAGAAGACGCTCAAAACCTCAGTCGTGATGGATAAGTGGCTATTTTATGCTAGTTATCTATTATTCATGAACCATCAAATTTTACGCAGAGTTTGGCTTTTACGCCAACAACACAGCTCTTTGGCTTTTACGCCAACAACACAGCTCTTTGGCTTTTACGCCAACAAGACAGCTATTTCGCTTTTACGCCAACAAGACACCTATTTGGCTTTTATGCCAACAAGACAGTTATTTGGCTTTTACGCCAACCATTTTTACGCAAGGTGCAGTTACCTACGTGGCTTGCATGCCGTGATCTTCGATAAGCAGTTATACGTATTACCTTATAAAGGGATAGGTGTCACACGCAAACTCAGAAGATTATTTGAACGTGGGTAGCAGTTGTCATAACCGCAGCGTAAAGGAGGCAGTCTTTTTCACAGCTAGGCTTTTACGCCAACCAGGCTTCTACGCCTACAAGACAGTTATTTGGCTTTTATGCCAACCATCTATACGCAAGGTACATTTACCTACGTGGCTTGCATGTCGTGATCTTTGAGAAGCAGTTATATGTGTTACCTTACAAAGGGATACGTGTCACACGCAAATTCGTAAGATTATTCAAATGTGGGTAGCAGTTATTATAACCGCCGCATAAAAGATGCAACTTTTTTCACAGTTTGGCTTCTACGCCAACTGGACAGTTATGTGACTGATCTCTATAAATAGAGACCCCGGTCACAGGGATCGAAGATCAGATCGAAGGGGATCGAATCCTAGACTATCAAAGGATTGATCAGAGAGGCTATTGGGCAATCAGACGATCAGACATCGGCCAGGGCACAATCAGAGATCAGAGAGAAAAGAGAGCACAGATAGAGAGTTTTGGTTGGCCACTTTGGCAACAAGAATTCAATCCCACCTGTAACCTTTGAAGCTTCTTCTTCTTCTACATCACTTCTTCGTCATCGTGTGGTCCAAGGGACAAAGTGATTGACCGCAGATCAGACTCCTATAGCAATACTTCCCCAGAATTATTTTTATTGTACTTAACATCCTCGTATAGGATTAATTGTACTCTCTTTTTTGTTTGTAAGTAAAAAAGAAAGGTTTCGTATAAACCTTCTTCCATCAATTTTTGTTTATCCAAACATAAATGGCAACTCTGCTGGGGACAACTTTCTCCTCTGACGAGAAAGTAATTGCTCAACACGATGTTGTATCCATCGGATCGAAGAAGAAGACATTGGTCGTCCAGTTCGACCAATCTGCCTATGAAGACATGCTTCATGCAGGGGGTGTCACGCCCCGATCTTCCGCAGGTAAATCGGCCATTCCCCCCTAGGCAGAAATCACCCTCGCCAGCGCTCCTGCGGAATAATCGCTTGACCTCTCCGGGCGTGATGCCGCACGAGCGTGAGCCACGCCCATGCAAGGCCGTGGTCCATTGGCTGGCGGTAAGAGTTCTAAGCCACAAAGTCGCATAGATTGTCCGAGTGCAGCGGAGTCATGAACGCATAGGCGATCGGTAACAGGTTCACTGAGTCGACAATATAGCGGAAGCATTAAAATACAAGTTGAAGTAAAGCAAGCTCTTTCATTGATATGAACAAGTGTTACAGGCGGCGTATAGCCGAGATTATAAGTCGCTCAAGCCTCTCTCTCTGAAATAGTAAAAGTGTGCCAAGTGGCTACAATTGTAGAATAATTATACAGGCAATGATCAGGCGATGTTCAGGCGATGTTCACAATATTATGTCTTGTATATGTGCTTCAGTTCCGGACGTACCGTTGCTTCGGAGTGATCTCCACGCCTAAGCACGCACGAAGGGGGCATCCGCACCGAACGAGGTTCTCCCGCACCCTGTATTCAAACTGGTGGATTATCAGTACATTGAATGCACTGGTGGGGAAGCTACTCGCCCGCTCGACAAATGCAAACACGTAATACAGGTTTCGTGCACCAACTATTAAGTTATCTTTCTAGTTACCTTAGGATCAGTTTCATGCAAATATTGAATAGCCTAACTCGTGTGGCAGTGCGCCGTACAATATGAGAGGAAATACGGTGAGACTTACCAACTTACCATTTACCTTCCCTGTCCGAGGCAAACATTATCAAGTCAAGCACGGGCAAGTATAAGGATTCAGGGACAATAACATATGCAACACGAGAGTCGTTTTAACATGATCGTTCAGATGTTCAGTTGTTCATTGATGCGATGCAGTGACTCGCACGCGGATAGCCGCTAAGCGAGGATAACTTATCTATATGAACATGAGTCGCTAGCATAGCCATTATGGACCCTAGTCTTAAACGAGAATGGTTTGCAGCAAAAGTACATTGGGCGCTACAAGCTATCTCGTTCAATACAGTAGACTATACAGTAGAGTTCAGCCGTGGAGAGGATGGTATACAGCGAAAGAACAGTGGACGCTACACACAATCTCGTCCAGTACAGTAGGCTGAACAATGGAGTTCCATCCAGATCAGATCGGTCCCAGTGCCCCGGTGACCGTCCGTGGAACTATACCTCATTTTTGAGTTGTCCGTGACATGCAGGTCAAGGTCTTTCCAATATCACATCCTTCACAATACAGTCAATAACACGAGTACAGTTATGAATTTCTGCTGTGAACGAGCTTGTACAGGATTTTCGTTCAAGGGAAATTTGATGTGATCATAGTACAGTATTCACTTGCCTTGATGCATTTCTCCTAGGGCAGAGATTGCCTTGGTGACCTAACGGTCCCGGATACTTGTAGGTTTAATTGCACAGAAGAACTATTTGATAGTCTCCTGGCTAACAAGAATGCATGCACAATACAGTAACGTTAAACATTCGTAAGCAGGAAAGCATGTGTTTCTAAGAAACATAAGCAGACACGTTTGCTCGGACCCGAAGGTAAGCCGAGAGTTGAAACCGTAAGGGACTTGGCATGCGAGGGTCTGAACATATATATAAGCAGTGTTTCATTTCCATGTTCTAGCATAAGAAATACAAGTTGGGATTATTCTTTTAGCTAGGTGCATTGGATTCTTATTAGCATGCAGGGGTGATTCACCTAGCGACTAGCATAAAATATTCCAGATTTAATGTGTGCTGGCTAAGCAATGACAAGTTCACCGTAGCCACCCACCTTAGCGATGATTCACCTCGGTAGAGCGATACGTCAAGCGAGCCTCTGAAAGCCTAAGCTAAAATCCTGTAGGGACAAGTCTGGATATCCTTTGCTTCTCGTTGAGGTAAAGCGGGTCGGGACAGTTATACTATTGCCGATTGAATCGGCAGTCCGCTAGAACGGAACAGGATGTTACATCCTACCCAACTCAGAAAAATTCTTGTCCTCGAGACTTACTGAGGACAAGCAGTATGTTTCAATCAATTTTGATTTAACGGTACAAGGCTGAGGCAAACCTATACAAGTCGTTGTACTTGTTTATTTGGATATTCACTTGCACAAGCATCGAGATCAGCATATCGCTTAGTCTGGATCGTGCGCACTTTCGAAGTGCACTTCTAGCGTGAGCATGTCAACCAGCTTAGTGATAGCGAAGTCTTAGCACTCGATTTTCACCTTTTTTTAAGTCTTGGATGGTGCACAAGTTCAAGGCATCCCTTGAACAACCAAACTTAGAGTTAGTAAAATCGGACAAGCTACTGCGATACTCTCAAGGGTTCGCACAGGTTGGCACAAAGGCCACTCGCAGCACAATATCATACAAGCAAGCATATCATATCATTCAAAACATATTTTGAAAGTATTTACACTTATTGTTGGAACATCCCATCGAGGCATTGAGAAAGAGCGTGCACATAACCCACGAACGAGCTTTCGAAACTGAGATAATTGAAATAAAGTCCAAAGGCGTAGAAGCCAGGCTCTGATACCATTATGTCACACCTCCATCTTCCGCAGGCAAATCGGCCATTCCCGCTAGGCAGGAATCACCCTCGCCAGCGCTCCCGCGGAACGATCGCTTGACCCATCCAGGCGTGATACCGCACGAGCGTGAGCCACGCCCATGCAAGGCCGTGGTCCATTGGCTGGCGGTAAGAGTTATAAGCTACAGAGTCGCACAGATTGTCCGAGTGCAGCGGAGTCATGAACGCATAGGCGATCGGTAACAGGTTCACTGAGTCGACAATATAGCAGAAGCATTGAAACACAAGTTGAAGTAAAGCAAGCTCTTTTATTGATATGAACAAGTGTTACAGGCGACGTATAGCCAAGATTACAAGTCGCTCAAGCCTCTCTCTCTCTGAAACAGTAAAAGCGTGCCAAGTGGCTACAATTGTGGAATGATTGTACAGGCAATGATCAGGCGATATTCGCAATATTATGTCTTGTATATGTGCTTCAGTTTTGAATGCACCGTTGCTTCGGAGTGATCTCCATGCCTAAGCATGCACGAAGGGGGCATCCACACCGAACGAGGTTCTCCCATACCCTGCATATAAACTGGTGGATTATCAGTACATTGAATGCACTGGTGGGGAAGCTACTCGCCCGCTCGACAAATCCAAACACGTAATACAGGTTCCGTGCACCAACTATTAAGTTGTCTTTCTAGTTGCCTTAGGATCAGTTTCATGCAAATATTGAATAGTCTAACTCGTGTGGCAGTGCGTCATGCAACATGAGAGGAAACACGGCGAGACTTACCAACTTACCATTTTACCTTCCCTGTCCAAGGCAAACATTATTAATTCAAGCATGGGAAAGTATAAGCATTCAGGGGCAATAACATATGCAACACGAGAGTCATTTTAACATGATCGTTCAGGTGTTCAGTTGTTCATTGATGCGATGCAGTGACTCGCACGCAGATAGCCGCTAAGCGAGGATGACTTATCTATATGAACATGAGTCGCTGGCATAGCCATTATGGACCCTAGTCTTAAACGAGAATGGTTTGCAGCAAAAGTATAGTAGGTGCTACAAGCTATCTCGTTCAGTACAGTAGACTACACAGTAGAGTTCAGCCATGGAGAGGATGGTATGCAGTGAAAGAACAGTGGGCGCTATACACCATCTCGTCCAGTACAGTAGGCTGAACAATGGAGTTCCATCCTGATCGGATCGGTCCCAGTGCCCCGGTGACCGTCCGTGGAACTATACCTCATTTCTGAGTTATCCGTGACATGCAGGTCAAGGTCTTTCCAATATAACATCCTTCACAATACAGTCATAAATTTCCACTATGAACGAGCTTGTACAGGATTTTCGTTCAAGAGAAATTTGATGTTATCATAGTACAGTACAGTATTCACTTGCCTTGATACATTTCTCCTGGGGCAGAGATTGCCTTGGTGACCTAACGGTCCTGAATACTTACAGATTCAATTACACTGAAGAACTATTTGATAGTCTCCTGGCTAACAAGAATGCATGCACAATACAGTAACTGTTAAATATTCGTAAGCAGGCAAGCATGCATTTCTAAGGAACACAAGTAGACACGTTTGCTCGGACCCGAAGGTAAGCCGAGAGTTGAAACCGTAAGGGACTTGGCATGCGAGGGTCTGAACATATATATAAGTAGTATTTCATTTCCATGTTCTAGCATAAGCAATACAAGTTGGGATTATTCCCTTAGCTAGGTGCGTTGGATTCTTATTAGCATGCAGGGGTGATTCACCTAGTGACTAGCATGAAATATTTCAGATTTAATGTGTGCTGGCTAAGCAAAGACAAGTTCACCGTAGCCACCCACCTTAGCGATGATTCGCCTCGGTAGAGTGATACGTCAAGCGAGCCTCTGAAAGCCTAAGCTGAAATCCTATAGGGACAAGTCTGGATATCCTTTGCTTCTCGTTGAGGCAAAGTTGGTCGGGACAGTTGCACTATTGCCGATTGAATCGGCAGTCCGCTAGAACGGAACGGGGTGTTACAGGGGTAGCTCTTCCTCCTCCTCTGTCCAGAACAATAGGAAGCTGCATAAATTATGGATGCCCAAGACGTCCTCTACCCTTCCTGCAAGCTCTCA
Organism: Iris macrosiphon; assembly: GCA_036927795.1. Lineage (NCBI taxonomy): Eukaryota > Viridiplantae > Streptophyta > Magnoliopsida > Asparagales > Iridaceae > Iris > Iris macrosiphon. The sequence continues at coordinate 227,996,416 of JAYESA010000004.1, read as the reverse complement.
CTCTCTGATCAACAAGGTTGTGACAATACAGCCTACACGCCCTGTACGTGAAAATTTGTCTCCCATCTGTGACATGGCAGACAAGACTTCTGGCAATGTCTCAGTGCCAATCCAGAAGTTTTAAACACGCTCTGTGCATACAAATTTATCTTCCGTCTGTGATATGGTAGACAAGACTTCTGGCAATGCCTCAGTGCCAATCCAGAAGTTTCAAACATGCCTTGTGCGTAAAACTTTGTCTCACATCTGTGACATGGCAGACAAGACTTCTGGCAATGCCTCAATGTCAATCCAGAAGTTTCAAACTCGGCCTTCGCGTAAACCTTCATCTCCCGTCTGTGACATGGCAGACAAAAATTTCGGCAAGGCCTCAGTGCCAATTCAAAAATTTCAAACGCGCCATGTGCATAAAAATACATCTCCCATCTATGATTAGGCAATGGACCCTTTGATCACATCAAGGGAAAACAAGTGGCAAATCTTCCAACCTTTAGGCTTGTACGCCCATAAGAGAAGAAAGTTCCCACTTTACAGATTATGCGGACTTTCCCTATTCTACGCGAACCTGAGCAAAACTCTAAATTGTTCCATGAGAGGTCTGTCCGCATAAAGAAGATTCATTTTACGGGAAGATACGCTCCTCAGACAGATGATGGATCATATGCTACTCATATGGGTGAACTGCTATATTCCTATGGCAGAGAAAGGGTTATGGTTCCTAATCTCCACCTTCCCACTGATGTAAAAAGGCAGAATAAGCCTTCTTCTTCTTCTGGTAATTACCCTAATTTGCGTGATTTTTTGATCCAGAAACGCAAAGACAGGGATCAAAATCAAGATTTAATGCCCCTAACTACCAAGCGTGGGAAGATCATGTGGGAAGTAGCGTCAACACCTAATGTCGTCATGACATATGGGCCACATAAAGAATATGTCTTTATTGTTCCACCTACTCGCAGCGATCAGCATCTAATAGTCTTCGGTCGAATACGGAATAGACCGATTATACAAGAAGATTCTCGCGAGTCTGATGTTGGGAAAATGCAAATCCACATATATAGCCCACAGGCTTTAAAAATTATACAAAACATGGGTTATGATTTAAAGTTGAAGCAAGGCCTCAATTATGGAAAAGGCAGATGAATATCGTTGCATGGTGATCCTTACTGTCAACGAACTCATTTTGGGTTAGGGTATACCACATATCTTACAAACTCCAAACCTCCAGAGTATGATCCTGTAATACCAGAGGCACGTCCTTCTGAATCAAAAGAAGAAGAAGAACCAAACAACGACATATCTGGGGGTAGTCTCCCTCGACAAAACAGAGCAGCATCCGAAGCTGGGGGTAGAATTCCCTCTGAGTCCAAAGATGATGCAACTATAACCATCTTCCCTGAGGACTATACGACTCAGGTATCGGGAGCCCGAAAGCCAAAGGGGACTTTCTCTTCCAATGATGATGACATCATTAAAATCTTCAATGTATTGATGAAGGAAAACAACTTTGGCTACCCAACATCAGATACCCTGAAAGGGCTGGCAAGGTCGATGACCCAGAATATTATCTCTTTTATCGGTACATTCATCACCCCACGAAGGCATGCCATGTACTGAAAAGGAAAATCCAGGAGTTGATCGATGCCAAGATCATCACTCTGTATTTATAACGAGAGGACGGTCACTGCAAATTAATCTCACTCCAACGTGGCAACTTGCACCCTCAAGAAGTACCAGATGATGAGTCCCTGAATTCTTTCCAGATGAGCAATATTCAGGTCTATCCTCATTCAGCAAAATCACTCCCCAGTAAATTTTTCGGACATGGGTTCACGTCCAAACTATTTTTCTCCAGCTGAGTTTGCCATATACAAGTGACCTCTGAGCAAACCTCCCAGGTTGTTGCTATCGATCAGTTCATGTCCATATTACCTCTGAACTACGTCTCTCCACTTTCTCTAGCAGAGTAAATCTATCACCATAAAAATGGCCATTCCCATATTACCTCTGCCCTATTTTTCTCTATCCCCGCTGGGACATATCTTACCACGTCCACCTTACATCTGAGTAAGATATTTTTAGAACTTTTCCATGTCCACATTACCTCTGAGTGAAGTTCTTCTCTTCGACTTCCTACTATCACGTTCACATAATCCCTTATAGTGCTAGTCGTTGCAGCTTATCATCTGTACTTAAGGGATGCCATGGGTAATAAGTCCACAACCCAGATGTACAAATCAACTCTTGGTTCTTCATTCCCAGCAAATGCCTATGTGCAATATTTTTTCGATCGTCGAAGATCAAGAATCATATTCTATCATGTTCATATGACCGCTGTATAGATATGTTCGGCAATTTGGCATCCCCAGCAAGTGCCTATCTGTAACATTTTCTTCTTCGTTACAAATTCTTGTAAAGAGCCATCATCCGTATCCAAGAATCCTGGGTACGCAATGGATGATGGATCCTCACAATCCCCCCAACGGAGCAATCCTTAGGTCTACTTGTACACTCCCGCAATAAATATTCAAACCAATCTCGTTAGACGCTAGCCATGTTCATATTGCCTCTGAGCTATCCTCCCATCAATCTTCCCAGCGGAATAATTCTTTTATTTATCTTCATGTTTGGATAGACCACACTAGACAAATCACTCCTCAATAAATTTTTTGGACACTAGTTCATGTTCATATTACCTCTGAACTGCTGTCATAATATTTCTCTCAGGCTGAGTTTGTCATGTTCATATTACCTCTGAGCAAATCTTCCGGGTTTGGCTATCGATTATCATGTCCATATTACCTCTGATATCGGTTGTCATCTCAACTTAACATCCGTACTTAACTCTAAGTACGCCGGTGGTGTTAAGTCCACAAAAACTGCCATGTCCATATTACCTCTGGCAGGGCTTGTCTTAAACTTATTAATTATACTCTCGTGCACAAGAAGTAATAGGTCCACCCAAAAAAAAACCTGTGGGATGCCCACAATGGAAACAAATTATTCATGTTCATATTACCTCTGAACTATCCTCATTTTCTCCAGCAGAGAAAAGGTCAGTTCATGTTCATATTATCTCTGGACTACGTCTCTCTACTATCCCCACAGAGTCATATTTTACAGCGTCTATATTACCTCTGGCAGGACTTGTCTTAAACCTATTACTTGTACTAACATGCGAAAAAAAGTAGTGGGTCCACAAAAACTGTCACGTTTATTTTACCCCTGTCAAGACTTGTCTCAAACCCATTACTTGCACTCTCGTGCACAAGAAGTAATGGGTCCACAAAAAATCCCCCAGCAGGATGTCCTTACTAGCCACAAAGCCTATCACATCCATACTACCTCTGATTGGGCTTATTTTGAACTTATTATTTGCACTCAACGTGCGCAACAAATAATAGGTCCACCAAAAATCTCCCAGTGGGATGTCTCAACAAACACGGTATTGTACTACGTTCGTATTACCTCTGGTACAATACCAAAGCTCGCACAAACAATCGTAAAGAAATGGAGGGCCCTTATATGATTTCAAATGGCGCTTACAGATTAGCCAGGCCTAATGGAAATTTGATAAATGGCTCCTATCAACAACAAATTTCCGAAGAAGTACTATACTTGATCTCCTTTGCCTAACGGAGTATGATGGAGATCTTATTCTAACGATACCACGTACAAAGGTTAGCTGAATCACATTCTATCAGGTTCATGTGACCTCTGAATAGATATGCTTAACTAATTTGTAAACCTATCATGTTCATATTATCTATGATAGTATTTTGTATATAAATTTAGTTGGATTATATTCTATCAAGTTCATGTTACCTCTGAATAGATTTACATTCAGCTAAACCTTACCAAAAGTATATCATGTTCATATTACCTCTGATATCACTTTTGTCTTAGCCTATCATTTATATTCCAAAAGTAATGGGTCCACAAAGTCAGAAAATGTATCTTTATTATCTCTAAGAAATTACAAGAGAAACAAAAAAGTACATCATTAGGGAGGAACAGTTAAATCGTGGAGCTATTGCGCCAAAGCAGCCATCCTCTCATTCCTGGAGTTCAAAATATTAGTGTGAGCCTGTTCCAGCCTTGCTTCGTCATTGCTCAAGAGAGACAGTTCGGACAGAGAATCAATAAAACTTGCATGGATGACACCCACATGTGCCAAGTTCTGTTGAGCTGTATCCACTTGGCACTTTAATACATTACGAACTCGCGATGCTTTGAGAAGCCTCTCCTTGGTTTGAGCAAGTTCGGCTTTCAATTCTTGAACCCTCACTTCATATCCCTCATATTTTGCACGATACTGAGCTAGCTGAGGAATACTCTCCACCAATACTGCTTGCTCTTTCTCCATCTCTGGTTGACATTCTTGGATGGATTTGTTTAGATTTTTTGTCTTCTGAGCAAGGTCAGCAGTTAGGGAGTCATACTCAGCCTGAACCAAGTCATTGATGCTGCCTCAGGATAGTTGCAAATACTCGTTAATGGGTTGTTTTAAACCATTAACCATTTGCTCTAGCGCATTAGCTCTTTTAGCGTTATTGAAATTTCTAATCGGCACTATAGTGATCTTGGAGGACGTCTTTAGAGCATCAAAGCCTAGATTCTTCTCCAGCACCATGGATATCAATTCTTTCAAAGTGAGGTAGAATATGCTAGTGTATTGTTCAACTAGCATAGCAAAGGTCGAATGTACGCTGGGAGTGGCCGCAATATCGATAAACCTCCTATCTGAAATAACTGCAGAGGATGTTGCCACAGTCGTTGCTTCAACAGATGGCACAACAAAAGAAGAGACACCAACAACAGTTGAAGTTGCTAGCATGCTCGACGAAGAAGGCACAGTCGAGATGGTGGGTTCATCCACCTCTGATGTTATTTGAATTGCTACTGGCGGGATTATTTCTGAGAATGCTGCGGATGAAAGATCAACGGCTTCAAGATATGCTTCTTCGACGGTGCTCACCGCCGTTTCATTAGCTGGATCCGCAACAAAATCAGATGTTATTTCAGCTCCGCCCTCTCCAGAAATGTCTTCGCCTGAAACTAAGATAAGAGAAAGTTAATATCAATTTAAGGTTAAATTTTCCTAAAAAAACGTGATAACAATATTTATCCATGGCCGATGGTATGTATATGGCGTCTGCAGCCTGTATAGCTAAATTATTTCTTAATGATGCTAAACAAGCTGTTATAACCTGGAGATGAGGGATACACCAACTAACGCTTGAAGGTAGTCATCCCAGTCATCACCCAGATCTACTCGAGGCTCATCGAGTGGAATCTCGCTTACAAACGAAGGAGGGACTGGCCCCATTATTTATCTTGGTAAAGGTATACTGACCCTTATTAAGCTCGACCTCGAAGGTGATCTAGAAGTACTACCAGTAACGGTGGTAGCGGCAGCAGTCGCGGGCAAGGAATCTCCAATAATTTCAGCTGGGACTGTGGAGTCTCCTTCTTTAAAAGGCGAAGGACCCCTAATCAAAGAATCATCCCCATTAGGGGAAACAATAGGTTTACTCCTGGAAGAGACCCCCTTGGTGGCAGTCTTTTTAGAACCTCTGGTAGTATGCTTCTTCTTGCGGGGAGAAGGCTCTTTCAGAGTAGAAGCCTTTCGTTTATTGGAAATAATGAGAGGCTCTGCTGGTGGAGCTATTACGCCTCTCGATAAAATCAACAAAAAATTATCTGCACCAGTAACTTTATCACCTTCATCAGAGGAGACAGATGGTATCTCCTCTCTTCCAGTGGATTTATGGGAGGATATTCTGAAACTTCCATGTACATCAAAATCACGATAGAAGGTATTGATGGACATATAAAACTGTGCATATGAATGAAGAATGTGCAACTCCATGGAGAGAGAAGTCGCGGGCACAGCAAAGGTTGCTCCAGTACAACCCATGATGAAATACTGCCATCCTCGAGCTCCATCAATAAGCCCACCTTTGAATTTGAAGCTGGTGATGGAATTTCTCACGTGCAACTGATCATACCCAAATTGCCTGGCAAAACGGCTAGGCAGATAAGGCTCCAAGTAGCAGTGGTCTTCACTTCTGTACAGCAAGTGGGAAGGTCTAATGCAGACCAACCAGTAAAAGATTTTAGGAGAAAGAATAGTCTTCCCCTGACCTACATCCTGAAGTTTAGTCCCCTGTTGATTGATATGTACGGGGGGACGGTACAGAAGAATTTCCAACTATGGGCAAAATTTAGTGCTAGTCGACAATCTATGACGCTAGTCACATTCCAATAAGAATTCTTGTAATTCAACAAGAAGTTATTGCCCGAACCACTAGCAGATCCGGGAGACATCACTCTGGTATTGTGAAGGATTAACCATCCCATCAGATATAAGAATGATAATTCTACTCTGGGATATCCTTCACGCTGTGTAGTATCGGCCAGCAGCCCATCAGTGATAGCCCTCAGGCCAGCTTGTATCCTGCATACCATGGCAGGGAGCAGGCCCAATCTTGCTCCAAATACCAAATGCACTGTGGGCCATAAGGTATTGCGATAAATGTGATCCGCAGACGCGATGCCAGGCACCACCCATCAGCGTAGCCAAATAGAAAGGAAGCTAGCCAGTTGAGCTTCTCTTGACAGAGGCTTTCGGCAATGCCTCATATAACTGTAGGCTTTGGTTCCTGCAGGATAATCCCATATCTCTTCATTCAGAACATAGTTTGGAGCCTCTGCATCTTCAATAAGATCATCGACTGTGTCGGCATTAAGAATGCTCAGAGGGTTCAAAGGTTTGTCTTTGCTATCTACAACCTTGTCCTGCTTGGCGTTTCTAGCCTGATGGAAGAAGAGATAGGATACCCATTTGTTAATATGGGCTAAATCAGAGGGCTCTCTGTAGAAGGTAGTGCATGCAAGATAGTGGCCCATCAGCTATTGGTATACTACCACTACCCGAGGGTTGCTATCCTTCAACTCTCTGTTGGTGGGGACGTACTCTTCATAAGGAATATCTCTCATTAGCAGCTTTGAGATATCTGCCATCTCGTGAAGGGCTAGGCCCAACTCACCTATCAGAGTGGCGAAAGTTCCAGTTAGCGAATTATATCACTCCATCAAAGCTAAGAACAAGTTAGGGTTGAGAGGCAGCCCAACACTAGTAGCACTCACAGCTGCAAACAAGCCAATACTTTCTAGCTCCATCTAAAAGTGCTTCAGGGCCCAGGCAGTTAAACTGGCCCATCGAAAATAATGGGGGCTAAGCCATCCACTGGTGCGAGGGTTAGCCCTTGGATACACTCCTTTCTGCCTCATGAATTCATTGCAAAAATTTGACATTTGAAATGGCTGGATCAAAGAGGAGTCCCCACTAGGGACGCTGCCTGGTAGTAGTCCTCTGAAGGGCATAACAGGGCCGGAGGGACTACTTACAAAGGATCCTTGGTCTAATCCTTTCTTATAAAAGATCTTCCCTGGCTGCCCATGAAGATCAAGAGTCAGAGTCCATGACATCCTTCTGGAATGTGTGGCATGGAAGAATGCAGAGATAGGGTAATCTCTGGGCATCTTTGGCAGATACAGGATCGTGCCCTCAGCAGAAAATATCCAATCTTCCTTCTTGGCTTCGTCTAGGATTGCTTATCAATAACGTCCCCAAATAAGAAAGCTGGTTTCTTATACACAGTCACATCTATGTATGTCAGGGGTTTCCCATTGATCATACTCAGCAACATTCTCTCTCCTTGGGCCGAGATCAGAGTTCCCCTTTCTTGAGGATACTCGTTTCCAAAGATGGGGAATGTCACATGGGACAAGTCCTCCAAATAGTTAGAATTCAGCATTCCGACAGCAGAGCCCATCACTTCAGCTAGAGGGGGGATCTGTAGGTCCACTGCAAGAAGCAAAAAAATAAGTCAGTTTTACGCTAGACGCTACACTTTTGCAGTATACGCCAAAATATAACAATCTGAGTTTTTACGCCAGACTGCAAAAATTTAACTTTTTACGCTGGAATTTACTTCTAGTGCGTAAAAACTCAAAGTTTGCAGTATACGCCAAAACCTAACAGTCTGAGTTTTTATGCCAGACTGCAAAAATTTGGCTTTTTACGCTGGAATTTACTTCCAGTGTGTAAAAACTCAAAGTTTGCAGTATACGCCAAAACCTAACAGTCTGAGATTTTACGCCAGACTGCAAAAATTTAACTTTTTACGCTGGAATTTACTTCAAGTGCGTAAAATGCAAGGTTTGCAGTATACGCCAAATTTTGACAGTCTGAGTTTTTACGCCAGACTACAAAAATATGGAGTTTTACACTGACACATTAAGAATGTGGGTATATTTGCGCATACACGTACAACGTGTGCGGAGGGTTGTTATTTCTCTCAAAGTTTTATCTGTGATGTCCGGTGCACAGCTAGACGGTAGAGCACTTCGTTCAGAACAAGGCTCGCTTGGCCTAGTAGGAATCGCTCGTGCTTAAGCAGAGGAGCGAGATGAGGAAGCGGCTTTCTTTTCCTTAGCAGCGGAGGCCCATTTTGGTGCCATGGCGAATCTGAGAGTTTTTAAAAAGAGACAAAGAGTCTTCAGAAAGAGACGAAGGGTTTTTGCAAAGAAAGATGAAGGGTTTTCTCTCTCTCATGACCTAAGCCTATTTATAGAGTTCAAGTGACTCTCTGAATCCTTAACCAAATCCAATTTTTAATAGTCGGTTATGATTCGGGACCACGTCAGCCGATCATTTGAAAAGGAAGACAGGTCATCATGCTGCGTAACGGATCCCTGATTTTACGCTCAGATTTTTACGCAGAGCAAAGATCTATGATTTTACGTTCAGAAGCTACAGATCTACGATTTTACGCTCAGAAGCTACAGATCTACGATTTTACGCTCAGAAGCTACAGATCTACGATTTTAAGCTCAGAAGCTACAGATCCACGATTTTACGCTCAGAACCTACAGATCTACAATTTTACACTCAAATGCTACGGATCTATGATTTTACGCGCATCTTAAATTACGCAGAACAGATCAGTCAGCAGAATACGCGTAATCTGGGTTTTACGCTTGAAGAAGCCGATTGTAATAGTTTACGCAGGAAATGATATTCTTATCAGTGTTTTCTCTTCGAGGAGACTTCATCAGATGAAAGGGCCAAGGAATTCCATGAAAGTGTCTGTCTTCACTGGAAGAGAACTTTTCTTCCTTAGCCATTGATCAGCTCACGTCTATGTCATCTCTGAGCTATCGTCCCCACATACTCCAACCTGATGAACTTAGCAGAAAGAGGCGGACAGTGAATATGTGCCGATTTTATGCTTCTTATTCAAAGTATTCCAGACTTAGCCAAGTCCGAAAACTTTGAAGGGGGTCTTATAGAAGCATAAAATATGTTGGGAATTGTACGTGTATTATACAGTCAAAACCCCCAACATACATGAAGTCCGCATAAAATAGAACTTCCAGGCTGTGTGGCATAAAAAATGACTTCAGAGCTATACGCGTAAAACAGGGCTTCAGAACTGTTCGCATAAAGCAGAGCTTCAGAGCTGTGTGGCGTAAAATATGGCTTCAGAGCAACCCGCATAAAGCAGTGCTTCAAGACTGTTCCGCATAAAAGGTTGCTTTACCCTCCTGCGTAAAGTTCAAAATATGTTTATTTTTAATACAGCGTAAAGTTGTATGAGGAACTCTTCGTATTCCTCGGATGAATTTTTCAGACAGAACAGTAAACCTGACTCCTAACAAAAGTACTGTACGGTGATCGAGAGGACGGCTGTGATAATAATTTTGCATAGAGACCCAGGTTGTCGTTTAGTGACATATTCTTGATACAAGTTATTTTTACGCATTCAAAGAATATGCTGCCTATTCTACATGGGCAGATATGAGTTTTTATGCTCAAGATGAGACAAAATCAGATGCCACGTCAAAAGTTATTTCTCATACAGAGCTCGAGGCATAAATCTGTATTTAATGCACGAGATGGAGGCATATCTCTGCATTTAATGCATGAGATTTGGTTCTATTCTTCAGATTTTGTCATGACGGGAAGAGCTAAAACTGTGACTAATACGCTCACATTACCATCCTTGTATTTTATGCCGACCAAGCTATTTTCAACTATAGTAGTACGCCATATGCTATCTCCTCGAAATATGCCAACTCGGCCATATTTACAAAGGTATGTGAAAAGGCTATTTAGCCCAAAATACGTTCAAGACCTCAGTTATGATGGATAATTGACTGAAAAAGCTAAAACTATGACTAATACGCTCACATCACCATCCTTACATTTTTATGCCAACCAGGCTATTTTTAACTATAGGAGTACACCGTATGCTATCTCCTCGAAATACGCCAACTCGATTATATTTGCAAAGGTATGTGATAAGGCTATTTAGCCCAGAAGACGCTTAAAACCTCAATCGTAATGGATAAGTGGCTATTTTACGCTAGTTATCTATTATTCATGAACCATCAAGTTTTACACAGAGTTTGGCTTACGCCAACAACACAGCTCTTTGGCTTTTATGCCAACAACACAGCTCTTTGGCTTTTACGCCAACAAGACAGCTATTTGGCTTTTACGCCAACAAAACAGCTATTTGGCTTTTACGCCAACAAGATAGCTATTTGGCTTTTATGCCAACAAGACAGTTATTTGGCTTTTACGCCAACTATCTTTACACAAGGTGCAGTTACCTACATGGCTTACATGCCGTAATCTTCGATAAGCAGTTATACGCGTTACCTTATAAAGGGATAGGTGTCACATGCAGACTCAGAAGATTATTTGAACGTGGGTAGCAATTGTCATAACTGCAGCGTAAAGGAGGCAGTATTTTTCACAGCTAGGCTTTTACGCCAACCAGGCTTCTTCGCCTACAAGACAGTTATTTGGCTTTTACGCCAACCATCTTTACACAAGGTGCAGTTACCTACGTGGCTTGCATGCCGTGATCTTCGAGAAACAGTTATACGCGTTACCTTACAAAGGGATACGTGTTACACGCAAATTTAGAAGATTATTCAAACGTGGGTAGCAGTTATTATAACCGCCGCGTAAAAGATGCAACTTTCTTCACAGTTTGGCTTCTACGCCAACTTGACAGTTATGTGACTGATCTCTATAAATAGAGACCCCTGGTCACAGGGATCGAAGATCAGATCAAAGGGGATCGAAGCCCAGACTATCAAAGGATCGATCAGAGAGGCTATTGGGCAATCAGACGATCAGACATCGGCCAGGGCACAATCAGAGATCAGAGAGAAAAGAGAGCACAGACAGAGAGTTTTGGTTGGCCACTTTGGCAACAAGAATTTAATCCCACCTGCAACCTTTGAAGCTTCTTCTTCTTCTACAGCACTTCTTCATCATCGTGTGGTCCAAGGGACAAAGTGATTGACCGCAGATCAGACTCCTATAGCAATACTTCCCCAGAATCATTTTTATTGTACTTAACATCCTCGTATAGAATTAATTGTACTCTTTTTCTTGTCTGTAAGCAAAAAAGAAAGGTTTCGTATAAACCTTCTTCCCTCAATTTTTGTTTATCCAAACATTCCCTCATTTTTTGTTCATCCAAATAATATCATAATTATTCATTGGTAAGATTAATAATCTTACCCGAAAAGCTTCACCACCTAGCTTAACTCGACATGTCCTACAAACCCGACTAACTTCTACAGTATTATTACCCGTAAGAATTTTCAATTTCTTAAGCAATGGTTAAGATTCTATTTTATGTAGAGCTATAAAAGCAGATGCTATAAATAAATGGGTAGTCCCAGAATCAAATAATATTGATGCTAGACAAGCTGAAACTAGGATAGTACTTGTTACTACTTCCCTAGCTAGTTCCGTTTTATCAGCATCCATCATGAACATTTGCCCTTACTTTTTTCTTCTTTCCAGTCCGAGGCTATTTTGCCTTCTGAGCTTTCTGGAATTGGTAGACTTGGGATGTGAAAGGTGGTCTGCATTGATTACCATAAGTCGTCATAGCTTGAGACAAGGGTGCTTATATCAGCGGTCGAGGCCTATTTCCTTGAAGTACAGGCCTATCATTATTCCCTCGAAACATGGGTCGTGATCCATGCTATGGGTTTTGCATTACTGGCCCTATAGTTGATGGTTGTGGGCACTGACCAACTTGATGATTATTTGATCCACCTCTTAAACAAAGCCCCAGGAATTTTCTATAATTATTCTTCGTGTCCCCAGGCTTCTGACAAAAATTATAGATAAGTGGTCTTCCCCAAGTACCAACTTGAGGGCGTTTGGATGGTCCTTGCCATTGGTTCCTCAAGGATGAGGCCCATATCTCCAAAGTTCTCTTCTGGACTTGAGATCAAAATAGTTGTTCTTCATTCAGCATTATTTCCTGACTTCGTGCATCTTCTGTTATTTCGGGGTAGGTTTGGCACCGATATGCTGTGACTTTACTCTTTAATTGACCCCAAAAACTTCCAAGAATATAGATATCTTAGTTTCTTTATCGGCTATCATACTTGAAGCAAAGCGACTAAGTCTGGACAATTTTGCGATATACTCATCTATTGTAAACTTTTCTTGCTTCAGGTGTGTGAACTGTCGTTCTAGTTCTATTCTAGCCGATTTTGGGAAGAACCTTTCTTCGAACTTTCTTTTGAATTCTCCCCATGATATTATTTTGTCAGAATCCTCTAGGTACTCCGCACTCCATTAGTGTTCAGCAATATCTTCTGACTAGATGTAGATTATGGATACAATATTCTTAGGACTAACTTTTGCTGCATTTAACAGTCCTATAGTTCTAATCCATTGACCGGATTCAATCGGGCTCTTTTTCCCTTGAACTTGGGAGGATTGAGGTTCCTAAATTCCTTTAGTGATCCATCCGTGGATGTCTGCATGTGTTCAAACACTGTTGTGGTAGTGGCTTGGGCCATATTTGCATCTTGGTTGTTTGATTCCAGGACCTGCTGGAATAGCGTGTACATATCTGTGATAGATGGTTCAGATGGAGCTTGGGATGAAGAAGTATGGGATTGATCGGGATTAGGCATTTTCCTAGAAAATTTAAATAAAATTCTTCATGAATGGTTTTGAGTTCAAAGACAAAGAAAAGATCTTTCAGATCATAGGGGTATTTAAATAAATTAAAAGATTTGTGAAGATATCAACACAGAGATAGACAAGAAGTATATTCTATTCATGTATACCCAAAATGTGATATAAAATATGATGCTAGTAATACTAGATATCTTATACATAGGCGTACATATTTATACATACTATTTACATAGCTATTTTTCCTCCTGGTCCTTATATACAGACAAAACCCTCTTAAGTAGTTGTACTTTCTTTCTTTAGATCATCATCTCTCTTATCCTGATGATGGTTGCTTCCGGGTAAGATTCCTGTCATTCATCTAAAGTACCATTGTAGTCATTCCTATTTGAATTTGGATCTTCAGAGGGTCAAGCCATGATAAGTATATAATAATTCATCTTATTGAAAAATACCTCATTCTCATCGTTGATATCCGATACTACGGGGTATTTGATCTCATAGTGCAATCCATAAACCCATATCATTTGTTTGCGAGCTAGTTGCCATTTTCTTTTTGCAAAAAGATAATAATCATCTAAACTGTGGCTACTATTTTCCAACCTTGCATAAGGCATGAATCGTGGCATGATCTACACCCAAGAAACTTTAAGTTACTATCCTTCAACAAGTACCCCAAATAGAAAAGTTTAATAAATAAGTTAAAATAACTTCTGAAAAATAATCCTTGTAATTTTATTAATCCTTCCTTTAATCATCGATACTGCCTATCCTAGGGTACTTTCAAATAATTTCTAGAGGTGTGATATGAAATCCAAGTTTAACCTATACAAGTCCCTGACCTATATTCTGTCCTATGTCCTTTAAAATTGTACCCGTATAAGCAATTTTTGCCTGTAATATTCTAGGATGGAATGCAAGTCATACTAAAATACTTTCACTACTACAAACTATAACTATTATACAATATAGTCAAAATTATAACTATACAAGTCATTATATCAAAACCATTAATGTACATAGTTCCAGCTACAAAATGTTATTTGTGGTATTCCCTGAAAACCACTTGAAGATTACTCCTCAACTTCATCCACATCATATAGAGGTATCATCTCACCAGAAACCTCGTCTTCCCCTAGTGAACAATACTAGGTCATCAAAACGACAACAAGTCCTCGGTCAAGAACGGTAAGAAAAATAAAATATGATATGGTACTGTAAGAAATAAAAATGGAATAAATTTTGCATAGAAAGTAGGAAGATAGGTTATATAATCATACCTACGACTCTAATTTAATTCCTATGCTAGTGTCCTTATAGTGTCTAATAAAGTAAACAATACAATCATATTTCACTACCACAAACACAAACAAGTTTCCTAAATGATGATGCAATTCGGAGAACAACTCTTTGAATATCTACTTTAACTAGTTTTTTGACAACAATCATGTAACCAGGGATCAGGCTGTGGCAGGCACGGTGGCACGGTGCTTAGAATCCGACCCTCTCATATCCAGTGAGTAAAACATGATATAATATCAATTCACCTAATCGATATTTATTATTATTATTTTTTTAATCGAAATAGTTATATGTAAATTTAGGAACAGGTACAGGTAAATCAGGTACAGAAAAATCAGGACAGGTAAGTAAACTAAGCCTCACACACTTAATTCACAAGGCCTTACGAAAGAGCTTAACTACTTATCAGCTTTTTTATTGTTATTATAATGTAGGATTTCGTAGGTGGTATTCAAGTTGTTCTCCTCCGTCCAATATTCTCTAATCCTAAAGCTACAAACAATCTTTATTTTATTATCCTATTAATTTTTGCTCTATATCTCATGTCAGTACTTAATGTGCAATTATGCATTTCCAAAGTATATCAGAACACAAGAATTTATATCATTTATAATTCCAGGAATCATGTATCAAAGTTTTAATCACATCTCAGTTCGGGATAATCATAAATACCATGATACAATTTTTAGGAGATATTATTTTCTTTATGTTTAAACAGAGCGGACAGTACTGGAATCTAATATTTGGTTGTAGTTGCGTGACTTGTGTCCATATCCTACGTATCCTGGACTCTTGCTAATCATCCCCTAATTAAATCAATTCCAGGTTGTCTTAAGTCCGTTGCTAGAATATATATTATTCTAAAATTGAGGGTTAAAAATATCGGTAATAATTTCGGATATCGAAATTTTGTTAATTCCTGAAATTCTTAAAAATTTCGGCAGTCGCTTTTGTATTTCGGGCTCCAAAATTTTGACAATTTATATGAGACCCGGAGCAACCATCTGTAGTATTTTTTGAGTACGTCGACCCCTTCAGTGGAGCAACTCTCAACACCGGATCACACACAATATAATAAATATATAAACATAAATTCAAGAAAAAAAATTCTTACCTCGAAAAGCTAGCAAGTTTGCAATTAACATTTATAAGCACTAATCAAGTCAAAGGACATATTATGTTAGAAACATGATATCCCAATCTAAGTTCTAATAATAATAAACATTAAATTACCATATATTTGTAGGATATTAGTCCTAGAAGTCCAAGGAAAAAAATCCAAGTAAAAAAAACTACTAGAACGGCTCAATTTTTGTTTTTGTCATAAATCATTAATCCAAAATTTACTAAATTAGTTGTGTATGTCCAAAGACACTAACAAAATAGGCTATGTGTCCCCAAGGTCCAAAATTAGAGTAAATTATACATTTACATGTCCACAACCAATTAATTTAGCAAATCCTAATGTACTATTCCACTAATTATGCTAAATTAAATATCTGGACAGAATTAAAATCATAGAAAATATTAATAAATGCTACTAGTTTCTCAGTAACTTATTAAGTCTAAGTTAATATAATTAAGTCATATCCATATGTCATACTTTGAAGCTTCAAAATCCATGATCTATTGAGTAGGACTATATTATAATTATTTAAATACTTGTCTAACAAAGGAACATACATTTTCTTGGAAACTTTCTATACAAGGGGTGTGTGTGTATATTATATATATATATATATATATATATATATATATATATATATATATATATATATATATATATATATTTCTTATCTTGGCATTGGAAAAAAAAATTAAGGAAATAATTTTGTTGCATATATACACATACATAACAATGACCATAATTAAAACTACTTTTTTTATGATCAAAATGGGTCATAAAATCAATTTCTAGTATACAATCATTCCATATTTTGTCTTAACTTCGTGTCCCAACAATTTATGCCCTAATTACTTTAACTTTGAATCTTATCTAAAATTCTTACCAATTCCAATATAGACCAAAATTCAGAATATAACTTTTACAGGAAATTAAACTAGAACCCAAATGACAAAACTTGAATTTGGATTTGAAAATTGGGAGAAGTAGAATGAGGACTTGTCTTGTCTTGAGCAACCTAGAACTTTTTTCAAGTAAATTTTGATTTTGTGCTTTCTTTAAACCATTTTCCCTAATCCAATAATTTTAAGAATTTAAAACCAAACATAGGTTACATTGGAAAGAAAATTGGGGAATTCATAAGAGGTGAAAGGATTATACCTAGAATTTGGAATGAAAGAGAAGGAGGATTCATAGGATGTCATGCCCAGATCCAGAATACTGGAGAGCGAGGGAATGACTCAGCCAACCATACCTTGTAGAATACCAAAGCAACCCGTAATGTGTTAAGGTTATCTAGAGACAAGGGGGTGCATATTACAATCAAGTCTTCTAGGGTCAAGAACTTTTATATCTCAATCATTCAAACAAGTAACAATAACATAAAATATTTCAGAATAAGCAGTAAGGCGTCCCATACACCGTATCAAAACGTTCTATAGATCTAACGATACAGAGTAATATGCCAAATACACAATCAAAAGCATACATGATAATGAGTTAGCTGCAGTATGAATATAATACAGTCATGTAAGAAACTAGTATCCATATTTTTTGGCTAACAGGTGTCAGTTGGCTAAACGCCCAAAAGAATATAGTTTTCAAAAGACGAGCAGTGAATGAAGGAAGCCACTCGTGACCCTCATCAATCATCCTTCTTGTGCGTGCCATCAGTGAGAGTGAGATACGCTTGATCCTTAGGTAATGGCTATAAACCTAGCCATATAAAACCAGTGGAGACAGACCCCCAAATAGCAAGTACTACAAAGTAAGAACGAAATGAAGAAACAAAACCAGTTCTATAACATGAGATGCATGAGCCAACAATCAATGGCATATATCTCATCCATGATATGACATGGCACCCCTTCACCGAACAAGGACAGGAAGTGCTATATCATCAAGATAGTATACGTTCCTTGATTATGGTCATGCTAAAATAACTTTATATTATAGTTTCAGTCCACAGACTATCGTACCACAATAGCACAACCCAATAACCAAACAATCAAACAAGGGCATGAGTTGAACTATCATGCCACGATAATCTGTGTCCCTAATTCCACTCAACAGAAGGCATAATACACAAGCTGGGATACATTATTAAGTAAAATAACATAGGATAACAAGTAGCTTCGATCCATGTTTCATTGTAACACAACAACGCAACTCAACAACCAAACAAGTACATGAGTTAAACTTTCATGCCGCAACAGTCCACATCACTAACTAAAACAAGTTTAACGACCAAAAATATGGTACGACTTGATATGTGATCTCTGGGTTATCCCATTAATGCAATATATGAGTATTCTCATATCGTGCCATAATCGAGTAGGGATGGCTAAACCAATGATATACGAGCAAGAATATATAATGCACCAGTCCCTTGCAAGGGACCTGAGCTAATTAATAGTCAGTAAAAATTTTAGGCTTTCTATAGGGAAGACACTAGCTCGACTTATAATTAAATCAGATATTGCACTCCACTAGTGTGGATGATATACAGTACCTGTGGTGGCCAGCCTTTACTCCAAGCTAATTTAGGGTGGCTCGACATGCACGATCTCAAGATACCGTTCTCTCCTAATTCTCCATAAATTAAGTTGCTTAGTTAACCCTAGGTTAATTAGAATCTTATGTCATAGTCATATAAATATTCCTTCCTAAATGTCGTACTTTAAGTACGGGCACTCTTGTTACGAATCCACATTGTCACTCGAAAGTAAAATCAGGATTCACCCAAGTGTGATACAATAATCAATACTATCTAGCCACGACTAAAGTCACCGTCCAACTAACAGATTCGTGCAAGAAAATAATTACATATATCATGTAGCAAGTGTATATGGCATTACGGCTCAATATATATTAAGTAGCACTCTTGGTGCGATCAAGTGTATCAGCACGGATACAATAGGGCATGAACGGGTTCTGGTATCAAGGTTGTGGACAACTTATTAAGTAGCAAGTTATTCAGGATATGACAGTCAAATAATGGTCACATTAATCATATCGAGTAGTACGAGAATCCCTCAAGATCAGATCCACGATCCTGAAACCAAACAAGGACTGGATTGCAGACCCTCCCCCAAGTTGAACTACGTTCCTTATTCTGTCAACGTATAATGAGGTAATCAAGGGAAATTAGACTACTTAGAAAGTAAGTACATGCAGGGCCACATCTACAGGGCTTATGTCAAGTAGTTAGTCATTTAGCATATGGTCACATCTGGGTCATACAAGTTATTTCTAAGTTCAATACATAGCATCATAATCGTTCAATCAACATCAACATTAAACCAAGAAAGTGTCCAAAGTATGGAAGAAACAGTAGACGCATAGAAGCAAAGGCGCATAGCAAGGTACCGCATAACGTCAAGGCCGCATAGGATCAAGGTCGCTTGCAATCGAGGCCGCATGGTTGGCATTGGACGCATAGGAATAGCAAAGTCTACTATTGGGAAAATGTGTGATGTGACAATCAATAAATGCAAATCAAGTCAGAAAAGTGACTGATGTGACATGTGATAAAAGTGTGTCAGAAAAAAAAACAAAATTCATGAAAAGGCATGCCAAAATTATGCCAAGTCAGTCAGAAGTTATCCTGGCCGTATGGTCAACAAGGTCGCATACACCTCTTGACCGCATGCACATTTGGTCGCATAAAATCTTTTGGGACTTAGTGAAATTTTATTTGTTCAAGTTCATGCTTTTGGCCAAGGGGTGCATGTGCAAATTCAGTCATGCGTCCAACAGGGTTTGCCGCATACTGACTCGAGACGAGAAGTCCAGGCCGCATAGCACTTCTTACCTAATAGCACTCTTTCGTCTCTTCCAACAGCAGCTTTTCGGCCATAGCCAAAAGCTAAAAAATTAGAAATTGTTTCTTCCATAGAAACCTCAACTGATGTCCAAATTCAGCAGAGTAAAGTTCTAAACTACTCAAAATCCAGTGTTCAGCAACATAGGACATCAAGTTTTTGAAAACATTAAGTTTTAAGAGATCAAAACCCAAGAACACTAAAGAACACATAGAAAACCCTAAAACTTATATCTATACTAAAACATCCACCAAATTCGAAAATACCAAGTTCTAAATGCATGGAGAATCATATAAGGAACATAATGGAACAAAAATATAAAGACTTTCTCTATTTCTTGCAAGATGTACTTGTCTATGGAGGGAGGGAAGAAAAATCTAAGAAAGAGAATGGAAGAGAAAAAAAATAAGAGGAGAGAGAGTGAAGTTGGGTTATATATGGAGGGTTTGAGGTTTGAACCAAGGGTTCAACTCAAGATAAAACCAAACCAAACAAATAAACCAAGAGCCAAGTGAACCAAAGAATGGGTCTAATCTCTCTACAACATACAACTATGCTAGCAAGAAAATAAATATGCTCCAAATACATACATTGGGAACGAGGAGTGACATAAGAGGAGCAGAAAGACCGTAAGGGTGGAGGGCGAGGTCGCCGGCGGGGTACATCGCCGCGAGCGACGTCGGAGAGCGGCCATAGCAACAGCAACAATAGAGCAGTAGCCGTAGAAGCAGCAACACTAGGAGGAGCTAGGGAGAAGGAAATGTGAGAGAAGGAGTTGAAGAAAAAATGATAAAAAGGAGGGATGGTGCTGGTGATGGTATTAAAGAGGGTAAGTTGGTTCCTTGGAGTTGGAAAAGGGGTTATGAAGAAGATAAGTGTGGTGTATAGGAAATAAAGAAGAATGAAAGGGGTTCCAGCACATAGATAGTCGGCTGACTCATGAATGAGGGTTAAGTGAAGGCTTCCCATTTCACTATTATTCCCCTTCATAATCTCAATTTGCAATAAAACCAGATATGCAAACCAAAATTGCATAAACCTATATACTTATATACTTATATACTTATATATATATATATATATATATATATATATATATATATATATATATATATATATATATATAAAATAAATATATAAAAATAAATGCAGTTATGATACTTTTTTATCCACAAACATATCGGGATTGTACCTAACCTCTCGGTATGACTATCGATTAGCTCACGTCCACGTTACCCCTGAGCTATCATCCTCATATCCTCCCCAGTAGAGTTCGTCATGTCCTTCTTACCTATGAGCAAACCTCTCTACTCGACTATCAATTATCATGTTCATATCACCTCTGGTATCGATGGTCATCTAAACAAATCACCCATACTTAACTCTAAGTACGCCAGCGGTGGTAAGTCTACAAAACCTATCAAGTTCATATCACCTCTGATAGGGTTTTTGCTTTGAATCTGTTACTTGAATCCAAGTGCGCAATAGGTAATAGGTGCACCAAAGATTCTCCAGTTGGACATCCTTAACAACTGCGATATCATACTACGTCCATATTACCACTAGTACGATATCCAAAGTTCATACAAATAATTGCAACAAACAGAATAGCATTTATTTTTTTTGCCTAAGAGAAACTGAAAGCGAACTAAATCTGAGGGATTACCAGGGTCCACAGCCCAAACTCAAAACATAAGGCACAAAAAGAGATGTTAAAAAAAGCAAAGAAACAACCACAGGCGCTACTAGTCAGAGCACAACTCTGTTATCCGCTCATGGAGATGGACAATACGGCCATCCAGGCGCACCTGGGCCCGGCGCTCAACCTCTTTGGCCATAACCTCGGGATCCTCGTAGCGAGCGTAGGACTCATGTTTGTCCTCTATATTTTGCACCATAACCTCAATGCCAGCCGTGTTCTTCGTTACATGGCTCACCTCGGTTCGGATAGCCTCATCTTCCTATTGGGCCTCTCGCAGCCTATTCTCCAGCGCATCAAGCTCAACCTGGAGCTTTCTAATTTGCTTAGTCAGGCCCTTCCGCTGGGAGAGGCACTCTTCTCTGAGATCACTCAGCCGATCGCGGTTCTCTTACAAATTTTGGAGGTCACGCTACAAGCATTCCTTTGACGAAGCAAAGAAGGACTTCTCCGCCTCCACCTTCTTCGAGAACTCATTATACTCGTGGGATATCAACATTCCTATATCAGCCTATTGGTACTGTCGCAACTCCATTAGGCATTGCTCTACCTCCACCAATTTTTGGCCCAGGAGGTCGGCCATCTGTTCAAAATTGGGGAGACCCCTCAGAGAGTGGACCTGGCCCTCAGCAAAGTGCTTTGCCCAGGCAAAATATTTGTTATGCTCTAATACGTCCTCGATCCATTGCTTCAAGAATATGTAAAAGCTCCGAATGGAGAGTCTGATATTTTTGTTAATCTCTTACAGCATAGCCGGAGTCAAAGGCGGTTGGATGGAGAAAGAAGCCACGGGCGCAACAGGTTGCAAAATGATGCTCGATGACCTTGAAGGATAAGCAACAACAGAGGAGCAACTGACGGTCCTGCTTACGATCTAATCCTTCATGGACGAATGAAACGCCTGGATACCTGTCATGACCCGCACCCGGTGTAAGGGTACGAGAACGTGGGTACGTCCAGCCAATGTCGCAGCATCGGCGGTAGAATGATGTCTAGGTCAATACTATAATCTAAATATCTCACACAATATATGTACCTGTTAAGATATCTCAACTCCTAATAGAGAAAAAATATGATAATCACTACTCAATCACAATAAAACTAGAGGAAGATGTAGCACGATATAGAATATAAGATGAAAATGAATCACAATCACAATACAACTCATATCCAAGTCTAATAGACTGGCACAATAGTCTCAAAAATAATACATGCTAAAATGTATAACTGAGAAAATCTAATACAAAAGTCTAACTATCTACAACTAGCTGATCATCTCCGGGTATCAGCTCCCCCTGAGCCACCATCTCCAACTCTAAACCAACTATGTCCTGAGGTTCATAGTGTGTAGGATACCAGTCATCTAAATCATCTGAAAAATATACCCAATCATGATCAGAGTGAAGCATACCTCTAACATCAGTTTCGAATAAATGATAAAGACTAAGTAACAGTAAATAGAGAGAATATACAAGATAAATAGAGCATGAGCAGAAAATATACAGGATATAAAAATGATATAACTAATACAAGAGGTAAGAATCATATACAAGAGTCAGAAAATACAACTAACTAAGTGAGTAAGTAGTAGCTTCGACATATGATCGGCTGAGGTACTTGCACAGGAATATGGCTTGGTTAATCATACATGAGGTATACGATTAACACTCACAATGACATGCACAAGGAGGGATATGATCACATATCTAACTAGCACTCCCCGCCCCCGACTGGTATAGTGGATCCAACCATGACATGCTACGACATGAGATTCTATGATAATGGAACTAATCTTCTCATGAATCGATGTCTACCCATATACAGGATCACAGGACATACACAGGGTTTACAGGGAATAACATCTCATGACGGGATCCAGGATATGCCAATCCGTGTAATCTCATGTCTTCTAAATATAAGAAACATAGAAGATATCATAAACAAAAAATAGTTAGAGAATGTACTCGCCTAAAATCCGGGGTAAAGTATCAACGGTAACCGGAACGATACCTCGAGGACCTAATTATGGAATATTATATTAATACAGTATTTTGGAATGATAAACAAGTTAAACTAGTCAAATTCTAGATCTCAAAGTCATTTCTAGGTTGTACTAGCCTATATCTAAGTTTCTAGGTTGGTACCTTGGAGATACAAGTCATATTAGCTAAGACTAGGTATTATGATACCTTATAATATCAATATCAATACATACCTTATACTAGCTATTAATACTAGGTAATAGGTTACCATATATACTTATATCAATATGTATAACTAATATACATATACTAATATATATATATATATAATACCTTAATAATGTTACCTTAGTATCTAAATAGCTATTAACTTAACACTAACTCAACCTTACTGTCATGCCCCGATCTCCCGCAGGCTAAATCGGCTATCCCCGCTAGGCGAGAATGACCATGCCAGCGCTCCCGCGGAACGATCGCTTTGACCCATCCAGGCATGATACAGCACGAGCGTGAGTCGTGCCCGTGCAAGTCCATGGTTCATTGGCTGGCGGTAAGAGTTCTAAGCCACAGAGTCACACAGATTGTCCGAGTGCGACAGAATTATAAACGCATAGGCAATTTGGTAACAAGTTCACTGAGTCAATAATAGCGGAAGCATTGAATAACATAAGTTGAAGTAAAACTCTTTATTGATATAAACAAGTGTTACAGGCGGCGCTTGGCCGTGATTATAAGTCACTCAGACCTCTCTCTCTAAAACAGTAAAAGCATGCCAAGTGGCTACATTTATGGAATGATTATACAGGTGAATGTTCCGGCGATGTTCCAATATTATGTCTTGTATATGTGCTTCAGTTCCGGATACAGCACTCCAAGGCTCCAGAGTGAACTCCACGCCTTAGCACGTACGAAGGAGGCATCCGCACCGAACGAGGTTCTCCCGCACCCTGCAACAATCTGGTGGATTAAGTACATTGAATGTACTGGTGGGGAGGCTACTCGCCCGCTCGACAAATCCAAACACGTAATATAGGTTCCGTGCACCAACTATTATGTTGTCTTTCTAGTTGCCTTAGGATCAGTTTTATTGCAAATATTGAATAACCTATCTCGTGAGGCAGTACGACGTGCGATATAAGAGGAAACATGGTGGAACTACCAACTTACCATTTGTTCTTCCCTGTCCAAGGCAAACATTGTTAATTCAAGCACAAGAAACATATATAATGAGTCAAGAGGCAATAATATGTGCAAACACAATGTTTCAGTGCGAGAATTCATATTGGGTGCACGAGCATTTATAATAAAAACCAAGGCAATTTTGCATGTGCAAACAAGAGTGTCGTGAGCGAGACTACGTTTCGGATGCACGAGTTTCTCTGATTATCAGGTGTGTTTTATAAGCTGATCAAGTGCTCTTTGTGCACAAGTATTATCATACCAGGATCGTTCAGGTGTTTCCGATATTCTTGATGCGATGCAATAACTCGCATGCGGATAGCCGCTAAGCGAGGATGACTTATCTATATGAACAATTGTCGCTGGCAAAGCCATAAAGGACCAATTTTAGTTAATGACGAGGATGGAATGCAATGAAAGAACATGAGGTGCTACAAAACATCTCGTCCGATGTACATAAAGACTAAACATGAAGTTCCATCCGGATATGATCGGCCCCGGTGCCCCGGAGACCGCCCGTGGAACTGAGATCCGAAGATCACCTTTTTCAAGTTGTCCGCGATATGCAGGTCAGGGTCTTTCCAAATCCATAACTTGACATGATAATCCATGAACTTGTTCTGAACCGAGCATTTGCTCCACGAGCTATGATTCTTGATTCTTGATTGACATAATTCTCGTTCAGAGGTAAACTTGATATGATTATCATTTAGATGTAACTTGACAGGATTCTTTCTCAATGAACAACTTGCCTTGATGCATTATCCTGGTACGGGGACTGCCTTAGTGACCAGATGGTCACGTATACTTGCAGGTTCAATTGCACAGAAAAGCTATTCAATAGTCTTCTGGCTGACTCAATGCATGAACAATACGCGATAGTGTTACTTGCTTGTAGCCTATTTTCGTGTGGCAAACACTGAGGCAAGGCAACATTCAAATTAACTTATAAGCAGGCAAGCATGCATTCATAAACGTTCATGTTTAGCTCGGGCCCGAAGGTAAGCCGAGTAGTAAAATCGTACGGAGAGACTTTTCGAGCGACATTGTCTAGGGTCGTGCAGTATAGCAGTAAGGAAGTACACAACAAAGTGTATAATGTTCATATCGATCTATTCGAGGCATAGCAGGGTCCAGTTGCACAAGGCAAATGTAGCTTGTGAGGGTCTGAATATAAGTAATATTTTATTTCCATGTTCTAACACAAGCAATAAGAGTTGGGATTATTCCCTTAGCTAGGTGTGTTGTATTCTTATTAACATGCAGGGGGTGATTCACCTAGCGACTAGCATGTATCGTTCCATATTTTAAGTGTGTTGGCTAAGCAAAGACAAGTTCACCGTAGCCACCCACCTTAGCGATGAATCGCCACGGTTGAGTGATATTTCGAGCGAGCCTCTGAAAGCCTAAGACGAACTCCTGTAGGGACCAAGTCTGGATATCCTTTGCTTCAAACAAGTATTCTCACCTGAGCAAAGTGGGTCAGGATATTGCACTTTTACCGTTTGAATCGGCAGTCCGCTTGAGCAAAATGGGGTGCTACACTTACCACCCTCTAAAAACTAATACCTTACTAACAATTACCTTAGTGTACCATTATCTATTACCAACCAATGGGTACTCAATACCTTGAGTATCTCAATTGATACTCAATTTCCAACCCCTATCAAACTGTTACTCTAACTCGCTAACCAATACCAATAACCATCTCTGTAGGATACTAAGTATCGCCCAAACTCTAATACTCTATAACCTGTGCACACCCATACTGACATTCTTGAGTATCCAGTATACTAAGTTTCCCCCCACTCAATAGTACAGAATTTGCACCGCTCTAGCTCCCTTGAAGACAACAAACTGACCTGAACATAATCCTCACTAACCTCACTAACCTCACCGGTGTTGCAGACATGTATCAATATATATGAACTAACATTGACACTCACAGACCCCTAATCAACCTACTACTGTTGTATAAGTCATGTATTATAACTAATACATCTCCATCTCATAACAGATCTCAACAACAACAACTACAACTACAACAAAGCAACAACAACTTTAACTACACAACACCCATACAACAACAGCCAAAGCATGATGTTGCTCACTGTTGTAACATCCAAAACCTGACTCCCACATCATCTATGCATTGATGCACATGTGCATATACTGTCTGTCCTCCCCATGCTGCTGAATACTGCTCGAAACATCCTCCAAGCAGTGTACAATGTGCACTGATGCACACTATGCCACAACTAAACACCTATCAGGCTCCCTACTTCCATTGCATTGAACCCAGGTCTTTACCTCTAAAAAGAGTACACCTGATACACATCCATAAAATACCCTCTGTGCCCAACCCCTCTCCATGCCACAGACACAAATTCTCATGAATATAGACACTATACACTAAATAAGATATACATAGTATACCTCACTAACACCTATTATAAATCCTAATCAAATATATATATATATATATATATATATATATATATATATATATATATATATATATATATATATATATATATATAATCTAAAATAGGTATAACAACACTAAAATAGAGTATAACACATTTTATCAACAACGTGGAGTGCATCGCACACGTATCACACTCATTCTATGATACGCTTGCAATACGGCCTTAACACCACACCAAATGCATCACCAATGATATGAGCAAGTCTAGAATCATAATTATAAGCAATATAAAGTCATAGCTACTCATCTACGTGTCCATAGCAAAATATGACATATGTAGATCCCCGTGTCGAAGAGAAAATTTCTAAATTAATCTGTATCACCAAATTACCATGATATGGCCTACCCGTATCCAATTGTGGACACACATCTAGTCCCATAACCCCAATCTAAGGCCAATTAGATTTAATTGGTCTCATGACACACACTTGATATTTTAATCTCGAAATTCCCCTAAATTGGACATAAAAACCTATGTAGAAACCATAATACAAGTCATATGTGTCATGCTCCAATTCTGTAGAATCGATAGTCGTCCCCTGGGCGTGACCACCGTGCGGGCCTAGGTTGCGCACCGCACAAGGTTAAGTATTTTATTTTTGCATAGCGAGCACATATTCAGAGTACGTAGATAAATTAAAACACAGATTTGAAGCATGAAAAAGTTCTATTTTTATTGATAATATGAACATCTATTACAAACTCCTGAACTGAGTCATAAGGTTGCCACTCGGGCTTACAAAAGTGTTGACACAAAATGAGATAGCAGTCCTGTACATTACATCCCTACTAAACTTCAAAATATAAGACCTCCTGGTGGAATGATAGCCTTTCCACGGAGCTGCATTCTTGCTTGGATTCTAGCTGCTGTCTTCAAAATACTTCAAAAGGGTAGCACGGATCAAGGCGTGCCTACAGCTGGACTGGAATTGGGGGATGACTTTGGCTCCTCGTTCGGCTCTCCTTAGTGCGGGGAACCTATTTCAACGAGGGTCGGTACATCGAAACGTACTGGTTGAAGGCAAGCTAACCCAACTATACCAATCAACACATTATTTATATGAAGTATGCATATTATTTTTGTGGTCTTTCTATCTTACCTTAGTTCATTTTACAGCAAGCAATAGATATAGAAATTAATGAAATACTTGCCACCGCTCGGTGATATTTACCTGCTCGTCGGAACCACCTGTATAATACTTACCATATCCTTTCCTGCCATGAAGACACAAGTTAGCAAGCACATGTTTAAATATACGAGGGAATCACTGGCTTATGCCATGAAGGACCTAGTCAATGATGAGGATGGCTTGCAACGAGAGCACAGGATGCGATGTAATTCATCCCGCCCAGCATATGATGACTACACCTGAAGTTCTGTCCGGATTGGATCGGTGCCAGTGCCCCAACAACCGTCTGCAGGAACTATGACCTTGTACACATGTTGTTTGTGATCAAACGTCATTTATTTTAAGTTAACCATTTATGTAGCTGAGGCAATGAAATCAGGAGACAGGTAGCATTGTATGATTTATTTTGCATAGTCTCCCTGATCAATTATTTCATGGCAAGGAGTGTTCTACATATAGCATAATTTATAGAAGAAGTAAACATTCTAACTTGTATTTATGCATATGATGAACATTCCAAATGAACAAGCATGCAAGTAAGTAACCGTTTACAAGTTTGATTGACAAGCATAATAATCTAAGTCTATTCCTTTTTTATCTTGAAGTCTTTTAGTTATTACTTGGTATCGTTTGATCGGGGCAAGCAAGAATACAATATTTTATATGTGAAGACTGGAAGAAGGTCCAACTGAATCGAATATAAGCCACTCACTTAGTTATTGGAAGGAAGAAGGAAATAGGTGCTTCAGGAGTCTGTTCGAGCGTTGCCTACTGCTGGTTCACCTGCATTGCCACGAACAGCTAATCAATACCTCTTCCACTCTTTTCCATTATCAGAATTGAAGTGCAGTTCAACGAACAAAAACAATAAAATACATCAAAATCATTCAAGAAAACTCGAGCAAATCCGAAAACTAACTCATGGTAAGAAAGCAACAAACGACATCGAAAACTAGGCAACAAAACATGCATCGGAGAGGTCCCTCCTGACTCTGCCGCTAAGTTGATCCCGGGGGCACGGTCCACTGAATATGGGAATC
Source organism: Iris macrosiphon (assembly GCA_036927795.1). NCBI lineage: Eukaryota > Viridiplantae > Streptophyta > Magnoliopsida > Asparagales > Iridaceae > Iris > Iris macrosiphon. Next base: position 227,967,613 of record JAYESA010000004.1, on the reverse strand, counting down.
GATTTCGAAGAAGCAAATCCATAAAGAGGATGGGTTCTTGTTTCAATCTATCCCGATCGAACGATACCATCTTGTATTTCTTAGCCGTGCTCCCCGAATAGGGAGAACGGGGCACCATATCCTACCCAACTAATAGGAAGTTTCATTCCGAAGCTTAGGAATATAACCTACCACTAGAAAATAATGAGGGGAACATTTCCCTCATCTCAGATTCAAGTTCCCAAGTGGATTCTTCAACTGAATGATTCCGCCAAAGCACGCGCACGAGAGGAACCGAACGACTCTGGAGCAGCTTTTCTTTCCTATCTAAAATTTGCACAGGTTGATCTACATACATTAAGTCTGCCTGAAGATTCAGTTGTTCAAGATCTACCACATGGCTCGGGTCGTACACATACTTCCTAAGTTGGAAAACATGGAAAATATCCTGTACTTCGGATAGGGATGGCGGTAGGGCAATCTGGTATGCAACTGAGGCAACTCGCTTTAGTATTTCGAATGGACCGACAAATCTTGGACTTAGCTTCCCCTTTGCTCCGAATCTGGTGACTCCTCGCATGGGCGAGACTTTAAAAAATATTCGGTCGCCTTTTAGAAACTCAAGTGGCTGTCGATGTGTATCAGCGTAGCTCTTTTGACGGCTTTGAGCTATCTTTAGTCTTTTCTGAATCAAGCGAATCTTTTGGACAGTCTGTTCTACGAGCTCAGGGCCAAGGATCTGCCGTTCACCAACTTTGTCCCAACTGATCGGGGATCTGCACTTCTGCCTATACAATGCCTCATACGGCGCCATCTGAATGCTGGATTGGAAGCTGTTGTTGTATGCAAATTCAGCTAACGGTAGATGCTGGTCCCAACTAGTCTTCAAGTCCAAGGCGCAGAGTCGTAGCATATCTTCGAGGATCTGGTTGACATATTTCATTTGGCCGTCGATCTGTGGATGGTAGGCGGAGCTGAACTTCAACTTTGTCCCCATTGCTGACTGCAGGCTTTCCCAGAAATACGATATGAATCGACCATCTCTATCGAAGACTATGGATACAGGCACGCCGTGGAGCCGAACGATTTTGTTGAGGTAGATTTGAGCCAAGCGATCGGCGCTCCAAGTAGACTTGATAGGCAGAAAGTGAGCAGACTTGGTGAGGCGATCGACAATAACCCAAACAACATTATTTCCCCGTTGCGTCTTTGGCAAGCCAATAATGAAATCCATTGTTATATGTTCCCATTTCCACTCCGGAATAGCGAGGTTCTGTAGCACTCCGTCCGGTTTCTGGTGCTCGGCCTTTACTCTCTGACAAGCCATGCAATACGACATGAACAACGCCATATCTCGTTTCAAGCTGTGCCACCAAAATATCGTACGAAGATCTTGATACATCTTTGTGCTACCCGGATAAGAAGTATAACTAGCATAATATGCTTCAGTGAGTATCTCTCTTCTAAGGGCCGCATCATCTGGAACACACAGTCTTTCTTTCACTCGGATCATCCCGTCCGTGCCTACCGTAAAGTCGGATGCATTTCCTGCTGAAATAAGACCATGCATCTTTTGCAGGAACATGTCATCCTTTTGAGCGGACTTGACTTTTTATAATAAGTCAGACTCGAGGCACAGTTGTGTGCCACTTACGCCCCCTTTTTGTATCTGATTAGCAGTGTAATGCCCAAGGATTCAAGATCTCGGCACAGCCTGTCATTAATAGCCAAACTCCCAACGAACACTCGACCCAGTGCATCAGCTACGATGTTTCCTTTGCCAAGCGTGTATCTGATTATTAAGTCAAAGTCGCTAAGAAGTTCAAGCCAACACCGCTGTCGAAGATTTAAATCCTTTTGTTTATACAGATATTTCAAACTCTTATGGTCCGTATAGATCTCACACGGTACACCATAAAGGTAGTGGCACCACAGCTTTAGTGCAAATACCACCGCGGCAAGTTCAAGATCATGCGTTGGATAGTTCTTCTCTTGAGGCTTTAACTGCCTCAACGCAAAGGCTATTACCTTGTCCCTTTGCATAAGGACACATCCCAAACCTTTTCCTGACGTATTACTGTATATTTTGAAGTCGTCAGGTCCGTTCGGCAGAGTAAGGATTGGAGCAGAGACGAGGCGCTGCTTTAACTCCGTAAACGAAGCTTCACAGTCGTCCGTCCAAGTAAACTTTATACCTTTTCGAGTGAGCTGAGTCAGGGGCGATACAATTTTAGCAAAATCTTGTATAAATCTTCGGTAGTAGCCCGCCAGTCCAAGAAAACTTCTAATATCGCTAGCTGATTCCGGCCATTTCCACTGCATAATGGCTTCTACCTTCCGTGGGTCTACTGAGATGCCTTGTGCAGAGATGATATGCCCTAAGAAGGATATGCTGTCCAGCCAAAACTCGCGTTTACTTTGCTTGGCATACAACTTGTTGTCTCGAAGGGTTTGAAGCACCATCCGCAGGTATCCTGCGTGTTCATCTCTATTCTTTGAGTACACCAAGATGTCATCGATAAAAACCACCACGAATTTATCAATGAATGGTCGGAACACTCGATTCATCAAGTCCGTGAATGCAGCAGGTGCATTCATCAGTCCAAACGGTATCACAAAAAATTCATAATGCCCGTAACGGGTTCGGAAGGCAGTCTTCAGCATGTCTTCTGGCTTAATCTTCAGCTGGTGGTAGCCCGAGCGAAGATCAACTTTTGAAAATACTATTGCCCCCTGCAGCTGATCAAACAGGTCATCTATCCTTGGTAGAGGATACTTGTTTCTGACGATGACCTTTTTCAGCTTCCGATAATCGATATAGAGGCGTAGCGTCCCATCTTTCTTTTTTACGAAGAGCACAGGCGCGCCCCAAGGAGACACGCTCGGACGGATGAACCCACGATCCAGTAACTCTTGTAGTTGGCACTTTAATTCTTTTAGTTCAGCAGGGGCCATTCTGTACGGAGGCTTAGAGATCGGTTGTGTATTCAGGACGGTGTCTATGGTGAATTTGATCTCTCGGTCTGGTGGCATGCCGGGTAGTTCGCTCGGGAACACATCGGGGAACTCTGCCTCAATGGAAGAAGACTCAACATTTGCGTAGTCCTGCCGTGTGTCCCGAACCGACGCTAGAAATCCCTTGCAGCTTGAGTGTAGCATTCGCCAAGCAGATGTTGCAGAAATCACCACGCAGGCCCTGGTCGTATCAGTTGCTGGACTACTAGTGTAGCCGAATTTGGCTTCTCCAAGCAGGCGGAAGATGACTCGCTTTTCTGCATATTCTATAGTTGTCGAGCACGCGCTGAGCCAATCCATTCTCAAAATGATATCATAATCCTGAACATCTAGAACTAAAATATCAAGCGATAGCTTCCTTCCTCCAATACAGACGTAACCACCTGGGCATACTGAACGGACAGGTATTTTCGTGCCGGAGGGGGTGCTAACATTTAAGTCTATATACAATAGAGTCATTTCTATATTGTTCTCCATGGCAAAATTTGTGGATATGAAACTATGCGTTGCACCAGAATCAAATAGAACACGAGCAGGTATGTTATTAAAAAGCAAAGTACCTGACATGAAGGTGTTTGAGGACAAAGCTTCTTCTCATGTCATGGTATAGACCCGGCCTTGAGCTTGGCGACGCTCTTGCTGAGGCGCAGCTCGATTGGCCTGGTTTACAGCAGTCTGATTCGGATGTGGAGGGCAATTTGCGCAGAGCGGACAATTGCCAAGACCATGGCCTGATTCACCGTAAGTGAGACATAACCCGAGCCTTTTACGATAATCTTTTATGGCGTGCCCCTGCTTCTTACAGAAAAGGCATGTTATTTCTGCATATCCCTTCTGTTGAACGCCGTTGTTTTGACGCTTTGCAGCAATGTTTTCTCTATCGTTGCCATGGCGTTTATGATTAGAGGTATGCACAGCGTCGGTAGGAACGTAAGGATACTGCGGTTCAAGAGAAAGGGCATGATTTAAAACTTTCCTTATTGTCTGGTATTGTAGAACGACTACGTGCACGTGGATGGCAGGACGTAGACCTCCTTCGAATCGTCTGGCATGACTTGCTGCATCAGGTAGATAGGAACTGGCAAACTTGTTAAGCGTGTTAAACTCAGCAGAATACTGCTTGACTGTCATGCTGCCCTGCCGCAGTTGCACAAACTCATTTTCCTTCTGACGACGTACAGGCAGGGGTAAAAACTCCTCCTCAAATGTGCCATGGAAGGTGGCCCATGCAATCGCCTCCCCTCCATCACCAACTGGAAGAGATCGTCGATGCACGTCCTACCAATCGTGTGCGTTGAGACGAAGCTATAATTGAGCACATACGATATGCTTTTCTTCAGGTACTTCCAGCAGTAAGAAATTATCCTCAAGTTCGGCCAACCAATCTAGAGCCACTATTGGATCCTCAGTCCCTTTGAATGCTGTGTTGCAGACTTTCTTAAAGTCGCCAAAGTTGAAGGCAGTCACTTTCCTCTTCCTTGGAGTTTGAGACGTCTCGACTTCAAGCACTGGCTGCTCCACCGGGGTCGCTACTGTTGCTGCTGAGTGGTTGGAGGCCAAAGTCTAAACAATCTGCTGCAGGGTATCTACCTGCTTTTGCTGGACTGAGAATCGTGCCTCTATATTGTCTTGAAACTTGAGGAGTCTCTCATCCGCTCACTTTTCAGCCCGTTCATAACGAGCTTCATCCCTTTGTTGGCTAGCTTCTAACATCCGCATTATTTGCTGAAGCGGATCAACTCGAGACATGGCTCGCTGGCTCCGAGAGCTTCCTGAAGTGCCAGAACTGCTCTCTTGGGCTTGTGTCTCGCCCGGTTCTTGCGCTGAGGATTGTGCTTGAGCCATTCCGTTAAGAGAAGGTAAATTACATCAGGATCATAATATATTATGGACTTATTGTATGAACGCATCTCATTTTGGCCTAACGAGTTCAAGAGTTTGCACAGGAATTTATCGTTAAAGGAACTTTTCCCATACGAGGGTCAAAGGAACTTTGAAGCTGTGCTCTGATACCAACATGTCACACCCCGATTACGTGGAATCGATAGTCGTCCCCCGGGCGTGACCGCCGTACGGGCCTAGGTTGCGTACCGCACAAGGCTAAGTATTTTATTTTCGTATAGCGAGCACATATTCAGAGTACGCAGATAAATTGAAACACAGAATTGAAGCATGGAAAAGTTCTCTTTTTATTGATAATATGAACATCTTTTACAAACTCCTGAACTGAGTCATAAGGTTGCCACTCGGGATTACAAAAGTGTTGACACAAAATAAGATAGCAGTCCTGTACATTACATCCCTACTAAACTTTAAAATGTAAGACCTCCTGGTGGAATGATAGCCTTTCCACGGAGCTGCATTCTTGCTTGGGTTCTAGCTGCTGTCTTCAAAATACTTCAAAAGGGTGGCACGGATCAAGGCGTGCCTACAGCTGGACTGGAATTGGGGGATGACTTCGGCTCCTCATTCGGCTCTCCTTAGTACGGGAAACCTATTTTAACGAGGGTCAGTACATCGAAACATACTGGTTGAAGGCAAGCTAACCCAACTATACCAATTAACACATTATTTATATGAAGCATGCATATTATTTTTGTGGTCTTTCTATCTTGCCTTAGTTCATTTTACAGCAAGCAATAGATATAGAAATCAATAAAATACTTGCCACCGCTCGGTGACATTTACCTGTCCGTCGGAACCACCTGCACAATACTTACCATGTCCTTCCCTGCCACGAAGGCACAAGTTAGCAAGCACAGGTTTAAATATACGAGGGGATCATGGCTTATGCCATGAAGGACCTAGTCAATGACGAGGATGGCTTGCAACAAGAGCACATGATGAGCTGTAATTCATCCCGCCCAGCACATGATGACTACACCTGAAGTTCTGTCCGGATCGGATCGGTGCCAGTGCCCCAGCAACCGTCTGCAGGAAATATGACCTTATGCATATGTTGTATGTGATCAAACGGCATTTATTTTAAGTTAACCAATTATGTAGCTGAGGCAATAAAATCAGGAGACAGGTAGCATTGTATGATTTATTTTGCATAGTCTCCCTGATCAATTTTTTCATGGCAAGGAGTGTTCTACATATAGCATAATTTATAGAAGAAGTAAACATTCTAACTTGTATTTATGTATATGATGAACATTCCAAACGAACAAGCATGCAAGTAAGTAACCGTTCACAAGTTTGATTGACAAGCATAATAATCTAAGTCTATTCCCTTTTTATCTTGAAGTCTTTTAGTTATTACTTGGTATCGTTTGATCGGGGCAAGCAAGAATATAAGATTTTAGATGTAAAGACTGGAAGAAGGGCCAACTGAATCGAATATAAGCCACTCACTTAGTTGTTGGAAGGAAAAAGGAAAGAAGTGCTTCAGGAGTTCGTTCGAGCGTTGCCTACTGCTGGTTCACCTGCATTGCCACGAACAGCTGATCAATACCTCTTCCACTCTTTTCCATTATCGAAATTGAAGTGTAGTTCAATGAACGAAAATAATAAAATCCATCGAAACTATTCAAGAAAACTCAAGCAAATCTGAAAACCAACTCAAGATACGAAAGCAACAAGCGACAGCGAAAACTAGGCAACAAAAGATTTAGCGGAGAGGTCCCTCCTGACTCTGCAGCTAAGTCGATCTCGGAGACATGGTCCACTGAATATGGGAATCAATTTCGAAGAAGCAAATCCATAAAGAGGATGGGTTCTTGTTTTAATCTATCCCGATCGAACGATACCATCTTGTATTTTTTTAGCCGTGCTCCCCGAATAGGGAGAACGGGGCACCATAATATGAACCTAATTCTTGTTCCTATAGATAGATATAAGACAAAGAAGATTTCTTAATGGTCAAATGCATGAATTAGAGTCTAATTATGGAGGGAATTCAGAATTTACCTATTGGAAGATAGATTTCTAATGAATTACTCAATTAGACACAATCCAAATACAAGCTCCTTGCCAATTCCTCCTTCTCCAAGTGCTTCTTGCAATCCAAGCTCTAATGCTTCTTAATTGATAAAAATTGAGAGGAAATGAGAGTGAATTGAGTGAATTTGGTGAAGGGGTGAAGTAATTTGGGGAAAAAATAAATTGGAAATCTAAATTTGGAATAAACTAATGAGAGGAGAGAGAGTGTTCCCCCTCATATGGCCGACCCCCTCTAACCCCTTCTCCAAGTAATTCATAATGACTACAATGCCCCCACTAGTTAGTTAAGAAGTTTAATTATGAGGGCTAAATAAGGAAGCTTCTAATTCTTCACGAACTAATCTAATCTCCTTAATTAATTAATGTAATGGTCTAATTGGGCCTAGTCCAAATGTTGGGCTCAATGGATCATGACAAGCTAATGGGTCCAGTAATAAAAAGTCGAAATAACAATAGGCTAGCCCACTAACAAATAAATAAATAGCATATCACAATATAATTAATTACTAATATATAATATTAAATTACTAACTAATAATATACTAATGAAAAAAAATACTCTAATCTAGAAATGTGGTAGTGATAATACCCGGTAGCTGGGCAACAAATAGTGCGGTAGTACTGCAACTTAGGATAGGAGTACCGGGGCACCCCGCTGCTTCGGCTCTCGCCTGAGTACTAACCCCACAATGCGTTACGACAGCCTCAGAAGACGACCTAGCGACCGCAATACCGGGAACATCGGAAACGGCCTCCTCGCAACGGCTTACCACCCCACTATCCAGAGATGCTTCAGCCGCGGAGCCCCCAGTAGCAAAGGTTGGGGGAGCAGCCGCCGGACCAAAAGGACCTACAATAGTAGGAACCTTCTCGACCGCAGCCTCCGTAGGGACACTGCAGGGAGTCCTTCACCAGAGCTAGGGAGAGACTTAGTCATCTTCTTAACAAGCTCACTGCCCCCTTCTTCTATGACACCCTCTTCGGCAGCCACATTCACAGTCCTCAAGGGAGAGGCGGGGTCTGCAGAACCATAACAACTGATAATTAACTTCACCTAAAGAATTGAAAGCTAAAGCAAAAAAAAATTATCTATTGAGAAGTTGCGAAATGACATACCCGAGGGAGACGACACATGTTATCTATGTCATCTATGGATATGTGCTCCAAAGGCGTATAAGGCTGCTCCGTTGAAGCTGCATCCGAGCCCTGAACTCCCGAAGCCTTAGGAACTGGTTCCGAGGTAACCACATCGAACTCCGGGGGGGTTTCCTCTTCCGGTTCGGAGTAAGAAACCACCGAAGCGGCTATTCACCGAGGACGGTCCCTTCTCTCATGTGTCTGCAAATTATCAAACAGACCAAAAGAGAGATATTTATATAGAGGACCAGACAGAATCAAACTAAGAGGGTTTACGGATACCGCCATAGCATCTAAAGTGGGCTCTACTTTAGAAACCACTAGTACAAGGGGTCCTACCTCTTTTCTCACAGTCTCCTTCGCAAGGGACTTTGACTTCGTCGCAGGTTCTGTCTCTGGGACCACATCCGTCCTCGCCTTCTTAAAGTAGCGAGCATGATATGTATCAAATTTTGATTTTTGCTTAGCATGCGGGGTATCATCAGAAGGAGACGTTGTTTGGCCACTCCCTTGCCCTTTTTGGGTATCCTATGCGCTTTGGCATCTGAAGGCATATGCATGGTGCCTTCGATATAACTCATTTTCGGGTTAAAGTTAGCCGGTAGAGAATTCACCGTAAAATAATACTTTATCGTTGTGTACAATATTTTTGACACGACTTTGGCTGTTAGCAATTAAAATTGGACCTGGGGGCCAGTAGCATTATAGTGACTCTATACTCGAGTCCCGTCGAAAAAACTGCCACTGTATCTGAGAGAAGCACTCGGATGACCTAGTAAGAGCAGAGTGTAGGCGAACTGATGAGCAAACCGGCTGGACAGGTAAGGTTCCACGAAAATAACAGCCTTATTCTGATACACTATATAGGAGGGACATATGGATTAAAGCCATCAAAAAAGCCTGTCAGATAAACTTCGAGGTGCCCCCCCATCATCGTACTGAACGATATTTCTTTCATTGTCGGTAAATTCTAGCTCGGACGTAAAGAAGGTCCAGTCATGAAGGAGAGCTCTTCCCTACCAGCGAGGACCGTATCATAATTTTGCTTCATCATTCGATACATGTGGATCAGGGAATCGACAGACATCATGTCCTCATCGGTCCCAGGGCTGATCAAGGACCCGTAATGTAGGAGAAGCCAACCCATCAAATAATTATAAGGGAGATTGTCACGCCCCAGTCCCAAAATACCGTGGGACCAGACACGTGGCAATGGCCAGCAGTACGCACCGATGGACCAACTCAATATAATGGATCCATCAGGGCATACTTAAGCTGTAAAACAAGTCTACGACAATCAAGGCACAACTAATCTCATCCACGCAAGATATAAAATATGATCCACAGAATAAATAAGGAATGTAAATCATCATCTAGTCTCACAAAGTACTCCGGGGACCAACCCGATAAATATCTAGTACAATGGTTCAGCAGACCAGAATATAAAAGACTGAAATAAATAATGAAAGCTGAGCATAAACATGGATGCTCAAGAGAAGTCTTCAGCTAAGACCTCGTCCTGGGATAGGGGTACAGCTCCTGGATCAGCTCCTGCTCCGGTCCCGTAAACCTCGGGATAAACCTCGTCTGCAAAATCTGGGGACAAAAATCCGGATCCAGGTCCTCAGGGGACATAGCAAGGTACAAGAAAGCTCATGCCAATAAATAAATAAATAGTGCAGCAAATAAATAACTAAATGAAACAGTAGGGTAAATATGTAACCATCTAAGTGAAAATGCAAGTGAGAGCATCACTAGTCTCAGGCTGAGCCACTACAAGCTCTGTGTCGGGGAGCCGGTAGCGGTAATAACCGGTAGTGGGTCTAGCTCTGCTACGAGAGTCTACGACATCTCAATAATAGAAGATATATATATGTAACAGCCTGTAGCCTGTGTGTCTCTCCCCACCCAATGTAACCACGCATATCATGACCATAACGTCTCATGCCCATGTCAAGCGCGATCATAGCTAAATGCAACCAGTCATATAGTATCTAAGAATATAATGTCCATGTCCTGTATCCTATACAGAATCACCACGAATATCTCAGGAAAATCCTGTCTCATGAATAGTGTCAAGTGTCCTGGGTCATAGGGTACTTGATAAGACAAGTACGAGAATAAAGTGTCACGAATGTCCATCTCTAGATGACAATACCCAACACCGCGTACGGTGTCGGCACCCGACTGATAATCGGACGCTAAGTACGTCACACGGTCCTAGGTTAAGCATGCACAAATATATATGTATAGTCAAAGGAATAAATAACAAGAACTGCAAGTTTGGCAAGGTACACTTGCCTGATGGTTGAATATCACTATCGTCCTGGTATCGGTGGATCCGGTAGGGACTACTCCAAAAGCTGTAATAAATATCACCAACAGTCTCAGAAGATGTCAAATAGCTGGAAATGCCTGTCCTTACGTCCAATTTGGATACAGGGGCAAAAAGGTCATTTTCGGGCCAAAGCGGGGTCCACATGTGGGCCACTTTGCACCGAAAAGTGCGCCAGGGTCAAAGGTCTCCAAATTCCACAAACTCAGTGTCTACAAGTCAGGAACGATGATACGAACCCAACGGAACTTCCAGAATTGGATTCCGATGAGCCGATCACAAAATCGCCCGTCAAGTAGGGCCTGTGGGACCCACGACACGCGATTCTGTCAACGTTCTCAGAATCGGACCAAACTTGGGTCACAGGACCAGCGTATTGCTACGGATCCGATGGTGCAAGTTTCGTCTCGATCCGACGTGTGTACACGAAGTTACAGCGTATTTCAGAAAGGACTGATACGGGGTGTCGTCGGCGGATACGCGTTGATTCCGGGGTGCATGCACCTCCGAATCGACTTCTGCGAAATCTCACACGACCGTATCAACGTCGCGCACAGTTCGGTAAAGACCGCGTGCGACCAAGTCGTCCCGATTAGCGGGGCAGACTCAGTTCCGGGGTAAAACAGGGCGTTATTTTTCCTGTTTTTGGATCGCGGCTCGCGATCACCACAGGACGCGATGCACCGAGCGGGTTGCACGGGCACCGAGAGGGTCATACAGGCTTCATAACGCAATTGACGGATTTGAAATCAGAGTTACGATGAGGAAGATGCGAGTACCTGAACAGGGCTTCGGGAAACTACAAATTCTCGAGTCCAACTCGTGTCCTGTGTCCTGGATACTGTTCCAAACCGTGTCCAAAACTAGGGTTTGGGTTTTGAGCTGCCGGAGGGTCGCTGCTGGCCGAGCGCTCGCTGGTGGGCTTGCCGAGGCTGGGTTGAGTCAGGGTGCTGCTGGAGGCGGACACGTCAGAGACGGCCACGGGCTCTCGGCGCTGTCAAAGTCGAGGTCAGATGCGCCGGTGGAAGGCGGCTAGGTTGTGTCACGCCCCGAGGCGTCCCCCGAGCCGTGACCGCCGTGCGGGCCTGGAGTTACGCCCGCACAAGGCTTTTTAATGATTTGCATAGCAAGCACATACTCAGAGTACGCAGATAAATTGAAACACAGATTTGAAACATAGAAAAGTTCTCTTTATTGATAATGAACATCTATTACAAACTCCTGAACGAGTCAGCTAATATGCCGAACGGCTTACAAAAGGGTTGACTCAAAATGAGATAGCAGTCCTGTACATTACATCCTTTTATAACTCAAAACGATAAAGACCTCCAGGCTGGAGGATCGCTTTGCCACGGAGCTGCATTTGTGTATGAAGAGTTGCAGCTTCTGGCTCCAAAAGGCTTCGAGGCGCGGTGAAGATGCGCTAACAGCTGGACTGGATCGGGAAGACGACTTTGGCTCCTCGCTCGGTTCACCTTGGTGCGGAGAACCTGTTTCAACGAGGGTCAGCATATCGAAACATGCTGGTGAAGGCGAGCTAGCCTGACTATACCAATCAACACGTTGTTTAGTGAAGCATGCATATTTGGTTGGTTTCTATCTTGCCTTAGTTCATTTACAGTTAAGCAGCATATTGAATTTACTGAAATGAACGTGCCACCGTTCGGTGGATTTTACCTGACCGTCCGAATTACCTGCACAATACTTACCATGCCTTCCCTGAGATGAAGACACAAGTTAGTATGCAACAGGTTTAAATATACAGATGATCACTGGCATAATACCACGAAGGACGATTTATAGTCTCAAGACGGACGGATGTGCAGCGCGGGTGTGAGCCCCCGCTGCACGCCTCATTTCCGACGATTCAGACGACTATACAGACATTCCGTCCGGATCGGATCGGTCCCAGTGCCCCGGCGACCGTCCGCAGGAACCAGATTTCCTTGTGCACAAGTTGTCCGTGATCGCACGTTATATTAACTGATTTATAGCAGATCATACTGTTGAGGCAACACGAATACAGACAAGCAGAATTTCATATATGTGTTCTATATTTAGCCCGTTTTATAGAACCTTTGCACGAACAAGCATACGATAAGGCAACAGTTCACAGGTTTGATTGACAAGCATAATAACCAAGTATATTTGTCTTTTATCTTGGTTTCTTTTATTATTACTTGGTATCGTTTGATCGGGGCAACGGAGTAAAGCTGGAAGCAGAGCTAGCTAATCGGGTTGGTAGCCACTCACTTAGATTTTTGGAAAGAAGAAGGAAAGAGGCGCTTCACGACTCCGCTCGCAAGCCGCCTACTGCTCGTTCACCTGCACACGAACAGCTCGATTAATACTTCTTCCTCTCTTTCCAATCTCGGAATTGAAGTGCAGTTCAATGAACGAAAATAATGAAAACCATCGAAACCGTTCAAGGAAAACAAGCAAATCCCAAAACCAACTCAAAGCACGAAAGCAACAAGCGACATCGAAAATCGAGGCAATAAAAGATAGCAGCGGAGAGGTCCCTCCTGACTCTGCCGCTAAGTCGATCCCGGGGGCGCAGTCCACTGAATATGGGAATCGATTCCGAAGAAACAATTCCATAACGAGGACGAGTTCTTAATTCAATCTATCCCGATCGAACGATACCGTCTTGTGTTTCTTAGCCGCGCTCTCCGCATCGGGAGAACGGGGCGCTACATCCTACCCAACTAATTGGAAGTTTCGTCCCGAAACTTAGGATAGGACCTACCATTAAGGATTATTCTGTTGGGGCAGAAGCTTAGAGGGGAGTGGACAATCCCGAGATACGTGGTCCCTTGCACCACAGTTGAAGCATAGGCCCTTGCGACGATAACAATTGTCAGTGGTGTGCCCAGACTTTTTACAGTATTCACAGAATGGTCTCGGGTTTCCCCTTTGGGGACCGCCGTGGTTAGGGCACTTTGCGGCGGTATTTCCTCCCTCGTTGCCTTGGCGTTTGTGATTGTAGGTATGCACAGCGCCGGTGGAAACGTGAGGATACAGCGGTTCAAGCGATAGGGCGTGATTCATGACTTCACGCATTGTTCCGTACTGATTGTTGACTACGTGCGAATAGATGGCAGGGCGTAGTCCACCTTCAAACCTTCTAGCTCGACTCGCTGCATCAGGTAAATAGGCCCTAGCGAATTTGGAGAGTCGGTTGAATTCGGCGGAATACTCTTTAACTGTCATCCTGCCTTGCCTCAGTTGCACGAAGTCATTTTCCATCTTACGTTGCACTGGAGGGGGTATATACTCCTCTTCAAACGCGGCACGAAAGGTCGTCCACGAGATCGCCTCCTCTCCGTGATCAAATTGGAGAGATCGTCGATGCACGTCCCACCAATCGTGTGCGTCGAGGCGGAGCTGTAGTTGCGCGCAGGAGACGCGCTTCTCTTCGGGGACCTCTAGCAGAGTGAAGTGATCTTCAAGTTCTGCTAGCCAATCTAGAGCTACCACTGGGTCCTCAGTCCCATTGAACGGGGTGTTGCAGACTTTCTTGAAATGGCCCAAGTTGAAGGCAATCACGTCCCTCGGCCTTGGGATTTGAGGCGTCTCCACTTCAAGCACGGGCTGTTCCACCGGAGTCATTGCAGTTGTTGCGGCGGAATAGTTGGCAGCCAAAGTCTGAACGATCTGATGCAGGGTATCGACCTGCTTCTGTTGGACTGAGAATCGGGTCTCTAGATTACTCTCGAGCTTAGCTTGGCGAGCATCGTCTCGTTGTCGTTGCGATTCTAACATTTGCATTACCCGCTCAAGCGGGTCGACTTGAGACATGCCTCTTTGGCTTCGAGAGCTTCCCGAATTGCCCGAACTGCTCTCTTGTGTTTCGATCGGTGGCTGCGCTGCAGATTGCGCTGGATCTATTCCTTCAAAAGAAGGTAAATTACATTAGGATCATAATATATTATGGACTTATTGCCTGAACGTATCTCATTTTGGCCTAGCGAGTTCAAGAGTTCGCACAGGAATTTGATCGTTAAAGGAACTTTTCCAGCACGAAGTCTAAGGAACTTTGAATCTGTGCTCTGATACCACTATGTCACGCCCCGAGGCGTCCCCCGAGCCGTGACCGCCGTGCGGGCCTGGAGTTGCGCCCGCACAAGGCTTTTTAATGATTTGCATAGCAAGCACATACTCAGAGTACGCAGATAAATTGAAACACAGATTTGAAACATAGAAAAGTTCTCTTTATTGATAATGAACATCTATTACAAACTCCTGAACGAGTCAGCTAATATGCCGAACGGCTTACAAAAGGGTTGACTCAAAATGAGATAGCAGTCCTGTACATTACATCCTTTTATAACTCAAAACGATAAAGACCTCCAGGCTGGAGGATCGCTTTGCCACGAAGCTGCATTTGTGTATGAAGAGTTGCAGCTTCTGGCTCCAAAAGGCTTCGAGGCGCGGTGAAGATGCGCTAACAGCTGGACTGGATCGGGAAGACGACTTCGGCTCCTCGCTCGGTTCGCCTTGGTGCGGAGAACCTGTTTCAACGAGGGTCAGCATATCGAAACATGCTGGTGAAGGCGAGCTAGCCTGACTATACCAATCAACACGTTGTTTAGTGAAGCATGCATATTTGGTTGGTTTCTATCTTGCCTTAGTTCATTTACAGTTAAGCAGCATATTGAATTTACTGAAATGAACGTGCCACCGTTCGGTGGATTTTACCTGACCGTCCGAATTACCTGCACAATACTTACCATGCCTTCCCTGAGATGAAGACACAAGTTAGTATGCAACAGGTTTAAATATACAGATGATCACTGGCATAATACCACGAAGGACGATTTATAGTCTCAAGACGGACGGATGTGCAGCGCGGGTGCGAGCCCCCGCTGCACGCCTCATTTCCGACGATTCAGACGACTATACAGACGTTCCGTCCGGATCGGATCGGTCCCAGTGCCCCGGCGACCGTCCGCAGGAACCAGATTTCCTTGTGCACAAGTTGTCCGTGATCGCACGTTATATTAACTGATTTATAGCAGATCATACTGTTGAGGCAACACGAATACAGACAAGCAGAATTTCATATATGTGTTCTATATTTAGCCCGTTTTATAGAACCTTTGCACGAACAAGCATACGATAAGGCAACAGTTCACAGGTTTGATTGACAAGCATAATAACCAAGTATATTTGTCTTTTATCTTGGTTTCTTTTATTATTACTTGGTATCGTTTGATCGGGGCAACGGAGTGAAGCTGGAAGCAGAGCTAGCTAATCGGGTTGGTAGCCACTCACTTAGATTTTTGGAAAGAAGAAGGAAAGAGGCGCTTCACGACTCCGCTCGCAAGCCGCCTACTGCTCGTTCACCTGCACACGAACAGCTCGATTAATACTTCTTTCTCTCTTTCCAATCTCGGAATTGAAGTGCAGTTCAATGAACGAAAACGATGAAAACCATCGAAACCGTTCAAGGAAAACAAGCAAATCCCAAAACCAACTCAAAGCACGAAAGCAACAAGCGACATCGAAAATCGAGGCAATAAAAGATAGCAGCGGAGAGGTCCCTCCTGACTCTGCCGCTAAGCCGATCCCGGGGGCGCAGTCCACTGAATATGGGAATCGATTCCGAAGAAACAAATCCATAACGAGGACGAGTTCTTAATTCAATCTATCCCGATCGAACGATACCGTCTTGTGTTTCTTAGCCGCGCTCTCCGCATCGGGAGAACGGGGCGCTACAGGTTGAGGGGTGTTCGATGGGGAGCAGCGGAGTCGGGCTCCGGCGGCGTGATGGCGTTACGGGCGGGGAGCACTGGTCGAAGGCACGGCACTGCGGGACATTCCGGGGACGGCGCCGGACAGGGAAAGCTCGGCTGGGCTCGGCTTCAGGCAGCCGGAGGAGAGATTGGCAGCGAGGTCGGCTGAGGGCAGCGGGCTGATGGCGAGGAGGAAGGCGGGGTCAGCGGGTTGAGGGGGAAGTCGGGGTCGTCGAGTTCGTGGGGTGCGGCGGAGATGGGGGATGTTGCAGCGGCGAGGCGGGGAGGAGACGGACGCGGGGGAGGGAGAACTGGGAAGGAGGTCGACGACCTGGGTGTCGTTGGCTGAGCTAGGGTTCGGGGGAGGAGCACGGTGGGGCTAGGGGCTGACAGCGGCGGGTCGGCTAGGTTAGGGTTAGGGTTAGGGATTAGGGATTTGGTTTAGGGATTTAGGATTTTGGGGATTTAGGAATTTTCTTTTTTTTCTTTTCTTTGTAGAGAAAAACTTAGGGAATTAAGTATTTATATATATACAGAAATTGGCATTTGTTTGACCTAGGATTTGGGCTGGGTCAGCGCTCCTTGGACTTGGCCTCGGGTCTCATGGGATGTCGGGCGTTGGCACGGATTTTAATTCGGTTTAAAATCTACATGGGTCTTCAGGGCTTTAAACGGGTTTCCGGAGTCCAATAAATTCACGAAAAATTACCCTGTGTCCGGTTTTCCATTTTACACCGTAAAATATTATTTTCATAATATTTTAATATGAATAAACTGCAATTAAAAATCATTGAATTACCAAAGCCTAGGTTTTAATTACCGAAAAAAATCCTGGGAAATTGCAAATTAAAATTCCGAAAATCAGGGGGCTTACAATCTACCCAACTTATAAAAATTTTGTCCTCAAAATTAAATTAGGGTAGGGCTCTCTCTGTCAAGTCTCACCTGATTACAGTCTAAGAATTTCTCTCAAGTGAGCATTACGGTCTCTACCCAACTTAGAATTTACCCATCTATTATCTAAGACTATTCATCTAATAAATCTATGCCCAACTCATTTAATCATGTTATTGAATCCTCAAGTCTTTAACACCAAACATATCACCTATGATATTCCCTAAATCATATATAAAAGGGTCATCAATAATGTGACCGGCCTGTGGGATATATCTAGTACTGTCTATATATCAACTTATACCGAGCACGAGGTTTCGTCTTTCCGAAATAAGGGAAGACGAAGATCAATAATAAGGAGTTCAAAGGTGAGGTAATAGATTAGAAGTATCAGGATCAAGGCATTTTAACGAATTCCAAATGGGAATTGTCAAGTTGTTGTGGATTGAAATCCTATTGGTAATCCTATTCATATGATCGTATTAGTACAGTTATATAACTGATACGATATGCTCAGACATATCTAGAAGGCTAGTATACTAGTCAACTATATATCTCAATCCACGTAAAGTAGTATTACGAAGGGCGAACCAAAATGCACTAAGGTTGATCAGACCGTAATACACTGATTCTGAATAGACAACTGTATTAGTGTACGCGTCCAATAATACAGATGTTATGATCAAGCTCGATAAAAGGATAAGCTTGCAAAAACTAGGCTATAATAGCAGCATAAATCAAGGTAGCACAGAAAATATAACGCTGGATTATGATGAGAGAAGTCACAAATAATTCAAGTTGCAAAAACAAAACAACATAAGCAACAATAACAAAAGACTCTACAATCTCTACAGTTATCATATTAATTCCTTGTCTAAGTCGATAGTCGACAAAGTAGGGGTGTGAGCCTCTAAGTTCTATAGTCTGAATAAACCCTATCATCTTATGTTAGCATACAATTAATGCCATTCAGTTACACTTCATCAATGGATCACAAGGGCTATATGATACTAGGTGGTGAGGTATACTACCCAACTTATAAGAATTAAACTAATACGGTGACAGTCTTAAGAGGGTCCTACACAATAATCTTGCACATGTAAATAAAATAGAAACTCTTTATTAAGGTATATGAGGAAAAATCTTGGTATTGATTAGGGTATCCTTTTTATGTAGGTAATGGTCATCCTAAGTCTTAGTCATAGCACTTATAAGCAAGTGTCAATAGTAAGGATAGAAGAGTTACTGGCCGTTAAGGAGGAAGGGTCTAACTTGTATCGAGGTGAGGGTACAAATTACACGATTTAAAACTAAGGGTTAATCATCGGCCACAAACTACAAAACAACTTAAACTTATCAAGTTCTAACTACCAAGCAAAAAAATTTTACACTCAAGGCTACAACTATAATCCTAGTAAACTGTGAGCCCTTAACAAAGAATAAATTTACTTGGCCTACTATCCGAAGTGTCAGATGGCACGAGTTGAAAGATGAAGAGAAGAAACGTAATTAGCCGTCGTAAAATAGTGAGCGCTATGGTCGCAGGGAAACAATATATAAAATAAAGATAGAGGGCTCTAGATAGCATCATGGTTCTCTAAGGGGAGTGGGGTGTTAGTTGCTATGTTTGAGGTATGATTAGAAAAATATTCTATGCATTGCTCTTGGCTTTCTAAGGTACTGTCTGCCTATCTCAAGACAAGAATATAAATTTATAGTTCTCCAATACTTATCTAACTACAAAGGTTAGGTTCCTCCATACTAGGGTCAAACATTTTGGTAAAACTTCTAACTAACTCTAGTAGTGTCTATACTACTCTCAAGTCTTCATAATACATCAGGGGGTAATGGTAAACCAATTCTAGGGATAAGGAATTCTAGGGTTCGCTAGATAATCTAAACTTAGTGGAGTGTCAACACTCTAGTGGTACTCTTAATAGGAAGGTTACCTTACTTATCATCTAACAACATGAACTTATATATTCTAAGAGAGGCTATACTCAAGAAACTAATAGGGAAGCACATGAATCAAGCAGGATGCAATTTATCCGAATGGAATGAATTGGAAGGAGGATGAGTCATAGTCAGTGTGGATGAGATCCTATACTCTAATCCTAGTGGCAGGCTTGCTCGGTCCCTAAGTTGAAATCGAACAATTTTGTCGTAGACCTGCATGGGCCACCACAAAAACCATGTCACGCCCCAGTCCCAAAATACCGTGGGACCAGACACGTGGCAATGGCCAGCAGTACGCACCGATGGACCAACTCAATATAATGGATCCATCAGGGCATACTTAAGCTGTAAAACAAGTCTACGACAATCAAGGCACAACTAATCTCATCCATGCAAGATATAAAATATGATCCACAGAATAAATAAGGAATGTAAATCATCATCTAGTCTCACAAAGTACTCCGGGGACCAACCCGATAAATATCTAGTACAATGGTTCAGCAGACCAGAATATAAAAGACTGAAATAAATAATGAAAGCTGAGCATAAACATGGATGCTCAAGAGAAGTCTTCAGCTAAGACCTCGTCCTGGGATAGGGGTACAGCTCCTGGATCAGCTCCTGCTCCGGTCCCGTAAACCTCGGGATAAACCTCGTCTGCAAAATCTGGGGACAAAAATCCGGATCCAGGTCCTCAGGGGACATAGCAAGGTACAAGAAAGCTCATGCCAATAAATAAATAAACAGTGCAGCAAATAAATAACTAAATGAAACAGTGGGGTAAATATGTAACCATCTAAGTAAAAATGCAAGTGAGAGCATCACTAGTCTCAGGCTGAGCCACTACAAGCTCTGTGTCGGGGAGCCGGTAGCGGTAATAACCGGTAGTGGGTCTAGCTCTGCTACGAGAGTCTACGATATCTCAATAATAGAAGATATATATATGTAACAGCCTGTAGTCTGTGTGTCTCTCCCCACCCAATGTAACCACGCATATCATGACCATAACGTCTCATGCCCATGTCAAGCGCAATCATAGCTAAATGCAACCAGTCATATAGTATCTAAGAATATAATATCCATGTCCTGTATCCTATACAGAATCACCGGGAATATCTCGGGAAAATCCTGTCTCATGAATAGTGTCAAGTGTCCTGGGTCATAGGGTACTTGATAAGACAAGTACGAGAATAAAGTGTCACGAATGTCCATCTCTAGATGACAATACCCAACACCGCGTACGGTGTCGGCACCCGACTGATAATCGGACGCTAAGTACGTCACACGGTCCTAGGTTAAGCATGCACAAATATATATGTATAGTCAAAGGAATAAATAACAAGAACTGCAAGTTTGGCAAGGTACACTTGCCTGATGGTTGAATATCACTGTCGTCCTGGTATCGGTGGATCCGGTAGGGACTACTCCAAAAGCTGTAATAAATATCACCAACAGTCTCAGAAGATGTCAAATAGCTGGAAATGCCTGTCCTTACGTCCAATTTGAACACAGGGGCAAAAAGGTCATTTTCGGGCCAAAGCGGGGTCCACATGTGGGCCACTTTGCACCGAAAAGTGCGCCAGGGTCAAAGGTCTCCAAATTCCACAAACTCAGTGTCTACAAGTCAGGAACGATGATACGAACCCATTGGATTCCGATGAGCCGATCACAAAATCGCCCGTCAAGTGGGGCCTGTGGGACCCACGACACGCGATTCTGTCAACGTTCTCAGAATCGGACCAAACTTGGGTCACAGGACCAGCGTATTACTACGGATTCGATGGCGTAAGTTTCGTCTCGATCCGACGTGTGTACACGAAGTTACAGCGTATTCCAGAAAGGATGGATACGGGGTGTCGTCGGCGGATACGCGTTGATTTCGGGGTGCACGCACCTCCGAATCGACTTCTGTGAAATCTCACACAACCGTATCAACGTCGCGCACAGTTCGATAAAGATCGCGTGCGACCAAGTCGTCCCGATTGGCGGGGCGGACTCAGTTCCGGGGTGAAACAGGGCGTTATTTTTCCTGTTTTTGGATCGCGGCTCGCGATCACCACAGGACGCGATGCACCGAGCGGGTTGCACGGGCACCGAGAGGGTCATACAGGCTTCGTAACACAATTGACGGATTTGAAATCAGAGTTACGATGAGGAAGATGCGAGTACCTGAACAGGGCTTCGAGAAACTGCGAATTCTCGAGTCCAACTCGGTGTCCTGTGTCCTGGATACTGTTCCAAACCGTGTCCAAAACTAGGAGTTTGGGTTTTGAGCTGCCGGAGGGTCGCTGCTGGCCGGGCGCTCGCTGGTGGGCTTGCCGAGGCTGGGTTGAGTCAGGGTGCTGATGGAGGCGGACACGTCGGAGACGGCCACGGGCTCTCGGGCGCTGTCGAAGTCGAGGTCAGATGCGCCGGTGGAAAGGCGGCTAGGTTGAGGGGTGTTCGATGGGGAGCAGCGGAGTCGGGCTCCGGCGGCGTGATGGCGTTGCGGGCGGGGAGCACTGGCCGAAGGCACGGCGCTGCGGGACGTTCCGGGGATGGCGCCGGACAGGGAAAGCTCGGCTGGGCTCGGCTTCAGGCAGCCGGAGGAGAGATTGGCAGCGAGGTCGGCTGAGGGCAGCGGGCTGATGGCGAGGAGGAAGGCGGGGTCAGCGGGTTGAGGGGGAAGTCGGGGTCATCGAGTTCGTGGGGTGCGGCGGAGATGGGGGATGTTGCAGCGGCGAGGCAGGGAGGAGACGGACGCGGGGGAGGGAGAACTGGGAAGGAGGTCGACGGCCTGGGTGTCGTTGGCTGAGCTAGGGTTCGGGGGAGGAGCACGGTGGGGCTAGGGGCTGACAGCGGCGGGTCGGCTAGGTTACGGTTAGGGTTAGGGATTAGGGATTAGGTTTAGGGATTTAGGATTTTGGGGATTTAGGAATTTTCTTTTTTTTCTTTTCTTTGTAGAGAAAAACTTAGGGAATTAAGTATTTATATATATACAGAAATTGGCTCGGGTTTGACCTAGGATTTGGGCTGGGTCAGCGCTCCTTGGACTTGGCCTCGGGTCTCATGGGATGTCGGGCGTTGGCACGGATTTTAATTCGGTTTAAAATCTACATGGGTCTTCAGGGCTTTAAACGGGTTTCCGGAGTCCAATAAATTCACGAAAAATTACCCTGTGTCCGGTTTTCCATTTTACACCGTAAAATATTATTTTCATAATATTTTAATATGAATAAACTGCAATTAAAAATCATTGAATTACCAAAGCCTAGGTTTTAATTACCGAAAAAAATCCTGGGAAATTGCAAATTAAAATTCTGAAAATCAGGGGGCTTACAATCTACCCAACTTATAAAAATTTCGTCCTCAAAATTAAATTAGGGTAGGGCTCTCTCTGTCAAGTCTCACCTGATTACAGTCTAAGAATTTCTCTCAAGTGAGCATTACGGTCTCTACCCAACTTAGAATTTACCCATCTATTATCTAAGACTATTCATCTAATAAATCTATGCCCAACTCATTTAATCATGTTATTGAATCCTCAAGTCTTTAACACCAAACATATCACCTATGATATTCCCTAAATCATATATAAAAGGGTCATCAATAATGTGACCGGCCTGTGGGATATATCTAGTACTGTCTATATATCAACTTATACCGAGCACGAGGTTTCGTCTTTCCGAAATAAGGGAAGACGGAGATCAATAATAAGGAGTTCAAAGGTGAGGTAATAGATTAGAAGTATCAGGATCAAGGCATTTTAACGAATTCCAAATGGGAATTGTCAAGTTGTTGTGGATTGAAATCCTATTGGTAATCCTATTCATATGATCGTATTAGTACAGTTATATAACTGATACGATATGCTCAGACATATCTAGAAGGCTAGTATACTAGTCAACTATATATCTCAATCCACGTAAAGTAGTATTACGAAGGGCGAACCAAAATGCACTAAGGTTGATCAGACCGTAATACACTGATTCTGAATAGACAACTGTATTAGTGTACGCGTCCAATAATACAGATGTCATGATCAAGCTCGATAAAAGGATAAGCTTGCAAAAACTAGGCTATAATAGCAGCATAAATCAAGGTATCACAGAAAATATAACGCTGGATTATGATGAGAGAAGTCACAAATAATTCAAGTTGCAAAAACAAAACAACATAAGCAACAATAACAAAAGACTCTACAATCTCTACAGTTATCATATTAATTCCTTGTCTAAGTCGATAGTCGACAAAGTAGGGGTGTGAGCCTCTAAGTTCTATAGTCTGAATAAACCCTATCATCTTATGTTAGCATACAATTAATGCCATTCAGTTACACTTCATTAATGGATCACAAGGGCTATATGATACTAGGTGGTGAGGTATACTACCCAACTTATAAGAATTAAACTAATACGGTGACAGTCTTAAGAGGGTCCTACACAATAATCTTGCACATGTAAATAAAATAGAAACTCTTTATTAAGGTATATGAGGAAAAATCTTGGTATTGATTAGGGTATCCTTTTTATGTAGGTAATGGTCATCCTAAGTCTTAGTCATAGCACTTATAAGCAAGTGTCAATAGTAAGGATAGAAGAGTTACTGGCCGTTAAGGAGGAAGGGTCTAACTTGTATCGAGGTGAGGGTACAAATTATACGATTTAAAACTAAGGGTTAATCATCGGCCACAAACTACAAAACAACTTAAACTTATCAAGTTCTAACTACCAAGCAAAAAAATTTCACACTCAAGGCTACAACTATAATCCTAGTAAACTGTGAGCCCTTAACAAAGAATAAATTTACTTGGCCTACTATCCGAAGTGTCAGATGGCACGAGTTGAAAGATGAAGAGAAGAAACGTAATTAGCCGTCACAAAATAGTGAGCGCTATGGTCGCAGGGAAACAATATATAAAATAAAGATAGAGGGCTCTAGATAGCATCATGGTTCTCTAAGGGGAGTGGGGTGTTAGTTGCTATGTTTGAGGTATGATTAGAAAAATATTCTATGCATTGCTCTTGGCTTTCTAAGGTACTGTCTGCCTATCTCAAGACAAGAATATAAATTTATAGTTCTCCAATACTTATCTAACTACAAAGGTTAGGTTCCTCCATACTAGGGTCAAATATTTTAGTAAAACTTCTAACTAACTCTAGTAGTGTCTATACTACTCTCAAGTCTTCATAATACATCAGGGGGTAATGGTAAACCAATTCTAGGGATAAGGAATTCTAGGGTTCGCTAGATAATCTAAACTTAGTGGGGTGTCAACACTCTAGTGGTACTCTTAATAGGAAGGTTACCTTACTTATCATCTAACAACATGAACTTATATATTCTAAGAGAGGCTATACTCAAGAAACTAATAGGGAAGCACATGAATCAAGCAGGATGCAATTTATCCGAATGGAATGAATTGGAAGGAGGATGAGTCATAGTCAGTGTGGATGAGATCCTATACTCTAATCCTAGTGGCAGGCTTGCTCGGTCCCTAAGTTGAAATTGAACAATTTTGTCGTAGACCTGCATGGGCCACCACAAAAACCATGTCACGCCCCAGTCCCAAAATACCGTGGGACCAGACACGTGGCAATGGCCAGCAGTACGCACCGATGGACCAACTCAATATAATGGATCCATCAGGGCATACTTAAGCTGTAAAACAAGTCTACGACAATCAAGGCACAACTAATCTCATCCACGCAAGATATAAAATATGATCAACAGAATAAATAAGGAATGTAAATCATCATCTAGTCTCACAAAGTACTCCGGGGACCAACCCGATAAATATCTAGTACAATGGTTCAGCAGACCAGAATATAAAAGACTGAAATAAATAATGAAAGCTGAGCATAAACATGGATGCTCAAGAGAAGTCTTCAGCTAAGACCTCGTCCTGGGATAGGGGTACAGCTCCTGGATCAGCTCCTGCTCCGGTCCCGTAAACCTCGGGATAAACCTCGTCTGCAAAATCTGGGGACAAAAATCCGGATCCAGGTCCTCAGGGGACATAGCAAGGTACAAGAAAGCTCATGCCAATAAATAAATAAACAGTGCAGCAAATAAATAACTAAATGAAACAGTGGGGTAAATATGTAACCATCTAAGTAAAAATGCAAGTGAGAGCATCACTAGTCTCAGGCTGAGCCACTACAAGCTCTGTGTCGGGGAGCCGGTAGCGGTAATAACCGGTAGTGGGTCTAGCTCTGCTACGAGAGTCTACGATATCTCAATAATAGAAGATATATATATGTAACAGCCTGTAGTCTGTGTGTCTCTCCCCACCCAATGTAACCACGCATATCATGACCATAACGTCTCATGCCCATGTCAAGCGCAATCATAGCTAAATGCAACCAGTCATATAGTATCTAAGAATATAATATCCATGTCCTGTATCCTATACAGAATCACCGGGAATATCTCGGGAAAATCCTGTCTCATGAATAGTGTCAAGTGTCCTGGGTCATAGGGTACTTGATAAGACAAGTACGAGAATAAAGTGTCACGAATGTCCATCTCTAGATGACAATACCCAACACCGCGTACGGTGTCGGCACCCGACTGATAATCGGACGCTAAGTACGTCACACGGTCCTAGGTTAAGCATGCACAAATATATATGTATAGTCAAAGGAATAAATAACAAGAACTGCAAGTTTGGCAAGGTACACTTGCCTGATGGTTGAATATCACTGTCGTCCTGGTATCGGTGGATCCGGTAGGGACTACTCCAAAAGCTGTAATAAATATCACCAACAGTCTCAGAAGATGTCAAATAGCTGGAAATGCCTGTCCTTACGTCCAATTTGAACACAGGGGCAAAAAGGTCATTTTCGGGCCAAAGCGGGGTCCACATGTGGGCCACTTTGCACCGAAAAGTGCGCCAGGGTCAAAGGTCTCCAAATTCCACAAACTCAGTGTCTACAAGTCAGGAACGATGATACGAACCCATTGGATTCCGATGAGCCGATCACAAAATCGCCCGTCAAGTGGGGCCTGTGGGACCCACGACACGCGATTCTGTCAACGTTCTCAGAATCGGACCAAACTTGGGTCACAGGACCAGCGTATTACTACGGATTCGATGGCGTAAGTTTCGTCTCGATCCGACGTGTGTACACGAAGTTACAGCGTATTCCAGAAAGGATGGATACGGGGTGTCGTCGGCGGATACGCGTTGATTTCGGGGTGCACGCACCTCCGAATCGACTTCTGTGAAATCTCACACAACCGTATCAACGTCGCGCACAGTTCGATAAAGATCGCGTGCGACCAAGTCGTCCCGATTGGCGGGGCGGACTCAGTTCCGGGGTGAAACAGGGCGTTATTTTTCCTGTTTTTGGATCGCGGCTCGCGATCACCACAGGACGCGATGCACCGAGCGGGTTGCACGGGCACCGAGAGGGTCATACAGGCTTCGTAACACAATTGACGGATTTGAAATCAGAGTTACGATGAGGAAGATGCGAGTACCTGAACAGGGCTTCGAGAAACTGCGAATTCTCGAGTCCAACTCGTGTCCTGTGTCCTGGATACTGTTCCAAACCGTGTCCAAAACTAGGGTTTGGGTTTTGAGCTGCCGGAGGGTCGCTGCTGGCCGGGCGCTCGCTGGTGGGCTTGCCGAGGCTGGGTTGAGTCAGGGTGCTGATGGAGGCGGACACGTCGGAGACGGCCACGGGCTCTCGGCGCTGTCGAAGTCGAGGTCAGATGCGCCGGTGGAAGGCGGCTAGGTTGAGGGGTGTTCGATGGGGAGCAGCGGAGTCGGGCTCCGGCGGCGTGATGGCGTTGCGGGCGGGGAGCACTGGCCGAAGGCACGGCGCTGCGGGACGTTCCGGGGATGGCGCCGGACAGGGAAAGCTCGGCTGGGCTCGGCTTCAGGCAGCCGGAGGAGAGATTGGCAGCGAGGTCGGCTGAGGGCAGCGGGCTGATGGCGAGGAGGAAGGCGGGGTCAGCGGGTTGAGGGGGAAGTCGGGGTCATCGAGTTCGTGGGGTGCGGCGGAGATGGGGGATGTTGCAGCGGCGAGGCAGGGAGGAGACGGACGCGGGGGAGGGAGAACTGGGAAGGAGGTCGACGGCCTGGGTGTCGTTGGCTGAGCTAGGGTTCGGGGGAGGAGCACGGTGGGGCTAGGGGCTGACAGCGGCGGGTCGGCTAGGTTACGGTTAGGGTTAGGGATTAGGGATTAGGTTTAGGGATTTAGGATTTTGGGGATTTAGGAATTTTCTTTTTTTTCTTTTCTTTGTAGAGAAAAACTTAGGGAATTAAGTATTTATATATATACAGAAATTGGCTCGGGTTTGACCTAGGATTTGGGCTGGGTCAGCGCTCCTTGGACTTGGCCTCGGGTCTCATGGGATGTCGGGCGTTGGCACGGATTTTAATTCGGTTTAAAATCTACATGGGTCTTCAGGGCTTTAAACGGGTTTCCGGAGTCCAATAAATTCACGAAAAATTACCCTGTGTCCGGTTTTCCATTTTACACCGTAAAATATTATTTTCATAATATTTTAATATGAATAAACTGCAATTAAAAATCATTGAATTACCAAAGCCTAGGTTTTAATTACCGAAAAAAATCCTGGGAAATTGCAAATTAAAATTCTGAAAATCAGGGGGCTTACAATCTACCCAACTTATAAAAATTTCGTCCTCAAAATTAAATTAGGGTAGGGCTCTCTCTGTCAAGTCTCACCTGATTACAGTCTAAGAATTTCTCTCAAGTGAGCATTACGGTCTCTACCCAACTTAGAATTTACCCATCTATTATCTAAGACTATTCATCTAATAAATCTATGCCCAACTCATTTAATCATGTTATTGAATCCTCAAGTCTTTAACACCAAACATATCACCTATGATATTCCCTAAATCATATATAAAAGGGTCATCAATAATGTGACCGGCCTGTGGGATATATCTAGTACTGTCTATATATCAACTTATACCGAGCACGAGGTTTCGTCTTTCCGAAATAAGGGAAGACGGAGATCAATAATAAGGAGTTCAAAGGTGAGGTAATAGATTAGAAGTATCAGGATCAAGGCATTTTAACGAATTCCAAATGGGAATTGTCAAGTTGTTGTGGATTGAAATCCTATTGGTAATCCTATTCATATGATCGTATTAGTACAGTTATATAACTGATACGATATGCTCAGACATATCTAGAAGGCTAGTATACTAGTCAACTATATATCTCAATCCACGTAAAGTAGTATTACGAAGGGCGAACCAAAATGCACTAAGGTTGATCAGACCGTAATACACTGATTCTGAATAGACAACTGTATTAGTGTACGCGTCCAATAATACAGATGTCATGATCAAGCTCGATAAAAGGATAAGCTTGCAAAAACTAGGCTATAATAGCAGCATAAATCAAGGTATCACAGAAAATATAACGCTGGATTATGATGAGAGAAGTCACAAATAATTCAAGTTGCAAAAACAAAACAACATAAGCAACAATAACAAAAGACTCTACAATCTCTACAGTTATCATATTAATTCCTTGTCTAAGTCGATAGTCGACAAAGTAGGGGTGTGAGCCTCTAAGTTCTATAGTCTGAATAAACCCTATCATCTTATGTTAGCATACAATTAATGCCATTCAGTTACACTTCATTAATGGATCACAAGGGCTATATGATACTAGGTGGTGAGGTATACTACCCAACTTATAAGAATTAAACTAATACGGTGACAGTCTTAAGAGGGTCCTACACAATAATCTTGCACATGTAAATAAAATAGAAACTCTTTATTAAGGTATATGAGGAAAAATCTTGGTATTGATTAGGGTATCCTTTTTATGTAGGTAATGGTCATCCTAAGTCTTAGTCATAGCACTTATAAGCAAGTGTCAATAGTAAGGATAGAAGAGTTACTGGCCGTTAAGGAGGAAGGGTCTAACTTGTATCGAGGTGAGGGTACAAATTATACGATTTAAAACTAAGGGTTAATCATCGGCCACAAACTACAAAACAACTTAAACTTATCAAGTTCTAACTACCAAGCAAAAAAATTTCACACTCAAGGCTACAACTATAATCCTAGTAAACTGTGAGCCCTTAACAAAGAATAAATTTACTTGGCCTACTATCCGAAGTGTCAGATGGCACGAGTTGAAAGATGAAGAGAAGAAACGTAATTAGCCGTCGCAAAATAGTGAGCGCTATGGTCGCAGGGAAACAATATATAAAATAAAGATAGAGGGCTCTAGATAGCATCATGGTTCTCTAAGGGGAGTGGGGTGTTAGTTGCTATGTTTGAGGTATGATTAGAAAAATATTCTATGCATTGCTCTTGGCTTTCTAAGGTACTGTCTGCCTATCTCAAGACAAGAATATAAATTTATAGTTCTCCAATACTTATCTAACTACAAAGGTTAGGTTCCTCCATACTAGGGTCAAATATTTTAGTAAAACTTCTAACTAACTCTAGTAGTGTCTATACTACTCTCAAGTCTTCATAATACATCAGGGGGTAATGGTAAACCAATTCTAGGGATAAGGAATTCTAGGGTTCGCTAGATAATCTAAACTTAGTGGGGTGTCAACACTCTAGTGGTACTCTTAATAGGAAGGTTACCTTACTTATCATCTAACAACATGAACTTATATATTCTAAGAGAGGCTATACTCAAGAAACTAATAGGGAAGCACATGAATCAAGCAGGATGCAATTTATCCGAATGGAATGAATTGGAAGGAGGATGAGTCATAGTCAGTGTGGATGAGATCCTATACTCTAATCCTAGTGGCAGGCTTGCTCGGTCCCTAAGTTGAAATCGAACAATTTTGTCGTAGACCTGCATGGGCCACCACAAAAACCATGTCACGCCCCAGTCCCAAAATACCGTGGGACCAGACACGTGGCAATGGCCAGCAGTACGCACCGATGGACCAACTCAATATAATGGATCCATCAGGGCATACTTAAGCTGTAAAACAAGTCTACGACAATCAAGGCACAACTAATCTCATCCACGCAAGATATAAAATATGATCAACAGAATAAATAAGGAATGTAAATCATCATCTAGTCTCACAAAGTACTCCGGGGACCAACCCGATAAATATCTAGTACAATGGTTCAGCAGACCAGAATATAAAAGACTGAAATAAATAATGAAAGCTGAGCATAAACATGGATGCTCAAGAGAAGTCTTCAGCTAAGACCTCATCCTGGGATAGGGGTACAGCTCCTGGATCAGCTCCTGCTCCGGTCCCGTAAACCTCGGGATAAACCTCGTCTGCAAAATCTGGGGACAAAAATCCGGATCCAGGTCCTCAGGGGACATAGCAAGGTACAAGAAAGCTCATGCCAATAAATAAATAAACAGTACAGCAAATAAATAACTAAATAAAACAGTGGGGTAAATATGTAACCATCTAAGTGAAAATGCAAGTGAGAGCATCACTAGTCTCAGGCTGAGCCACTACAAGCTCTGTGTCGGGGAGCCGGTAGCGGTAATAACCGGTAGTGGGTCTAGCTCTGCTACGAGAGTCTACGATATCTCAATAATAGAAGATATATATATGTAACAGCCTGTAGCCTGTGTGTCTCTCCCCACCCAATGTAACCACGCATATCATGACCATAACGTCTCATGCCCATGTCAAGCGCGATCATAGCTAAATGTAACCAGTCATATAGTATCTAAGAATATAATATCCATGTCCTGTATCCTATACAGAATCACCGCGAATATCTCGGGAAAATCCTGTCTCATGAATAGTGTCAAGTGTCCTGGGTCATAGGGTACTTGATAAGACAAGTACGAGAATAAAGTGTCACGAATGTCCATCTCTAGATGACAATACCCAACACCGCGTACGGTGTCGACACCCGACTGATAATCGGACGCTAAGTACGTCACACGGTCCTAGGTTAAGCATGCACAAATATATATGTATAGTCAAAGGAATAAATAACAAGAACTGCAAGTTTGGCAAGGTACACTTGCCTGATGGTTGAATATCACTGTCGTCCTGGTATCGGTGGATCCGGTAGGGACTACTCCAAAAGCTGTAATAAATATCACCAACAGTCTCAGAAGATGTCAAATAGCTGGAAATGCCTGTCCTTACGTCCAATTTGAACACAGGGGCAAAAAGGTCATTTTCGGGCCAAAGCGGGGTCCACATGTGGGCCACTTTGCACCGAAAAGTGCGCCAGGGTCAAAGGTCTCCAAATTCCACAAACTCAGTGTCTACAAGTCAGGAACGATGATACGAACCCATTAGATTCCGATGAGCCGATCACAAAATCGCCCGTCAAGTGGGGCCTGTGGGACCCACGACACGCGATTCTGTCAACGTTCTCAGAATCGGACCAAACTTGGGTCACAGGACCAGCGTATTACTACGGATCCGATGGCGTAAGTTTCGTCTCGATCCGACGTGTGTACACGAAGTTACAGCGTATTCCAGAAAGGATGGATACGGGGTGTCGTCGGCGGATACGCGTTGATTCCGGGGTGCACGCACCTCCGAATCGACTTCTGCGAAATCTCACACAACCGTATCAACGTCGCACACAGTTCGGTAAAGACCGCGTGCGACCAAGTCGTCCCGATTGGCGGGGCGGACTCAGTTCCGAGGTGAAATAGGGCATTATTTTTCCTGTTTTTGGATCGCGGCTCGCGATCACCACAGGACGCGATGCACCGAGCGGGTTGCACGGGCACCGAGAGGGTCATACAGGCTTCGTAACGCAATTGACGGATTTGAAATCAGAGTTACGATGAGGAAGATGCGAGTACCTGAACAGGGCTTCGAGAAACTGCGAATTCTCGAGTCCAACTCGTGTCCTGTGTCCTGGATACTGTTCCAAACCGTGTCCAAAACTAGGGTTTGGGTTTTGAGCTGCCGGAGGGTCGCTGCTGGCCGGGCGCTCGCTGGTGGGCTTGCCGAGGCTGGGTTGAGTCAGGGTGCTGATGGAGGCGGACACGTCGGAGACGGCCACGGGCTCTCGGCGCTGTCGAAGTCGAGGTCAGATGCGCCGGTGGAAGGCGGCTAGGTTGAGGGGTGTTCGATGGGGAGCAGCGGAGTCGGGCTCCGGCGGCGTGATGGCATTGCGGGCGGGGAGCACTGGCCGAAGGCACGGCGCTGCGGGACGTTCCGGGGATGGCGCCGGACAGGGAAAGCTCGGCTGGGCTCGGCTTCAGGCAGCCGGAGGAGAGATTGGCAGCGAGGTCGGCTGAGGGCAGCGGGCTGATGGCGAGGAGGAAGGCGGGGTCAGCGGGTTGAGGGGGAAGTCGGGGTCGTCGAGTTCGTGGGGTGCGGCGGAGATGGGGGATGTTGCAGCGGCGAGGCAGGGAGGAGACGGACGCGGGGGAGGGAGAACTGGGAAGGAGGTCGACGGCCTGGGTGTCGTTGGCTGAGCTAGGGTTCGGGGGAGGAGCACGGTGGGGCTAGGGGCTGACAGCGGCGGGTCGGCTAGGTTACGGTTAGGGTTAGGGATTAGGGATTAGGTTTAGGGATTTAGGATTTTGGGGATTTAGGAATTTTCTTTTTTTTCTTTTCTTTGTAGAGAAAAACTTAGGGAATTAAGTATTTATATATATACAAAAATTGGCTCGGGTTTGACCTAGGATTTGGGCTGGGTCAGCGCTCCTTGGACTTGGCCTCGGGTCTCATGGGATATCGGGCGTTGGCACGGATTTTAATTCGGTTTAAAATCTACATGGGTCTTCAGGGCTTTAAACGGGTTTCCGGAGTCCAATAAATTCACGGAAAATTACCCTGTGTCCGGTTTTCCATTTTACACTGTAAAATATTATTTCCATAATATTTTAGTATGAATAAACCGCAATTAAAAATTATTGAATTACCAAAGCCTAGGTTTTAATTGCCGAAAAAAAATCCCGGGAAATTGCAAATTAAAATTTCAAAAATCAGGGGGCTTACAGAGATCGACCCTGTTGAAATACTCCTTACCAGGATGGTCTTCCACCTTCTCGGTAAAGTTGCGAAGACCACGATGGATGAAACACACCATGGCCGATAGAAGGGCCAGCTTGTGGCCAATAGCCAACTTCACGGCAGGTAAAATGAGGGTGTGGTTGATCCTTTCTATCATTCCAGACCCACCCGGGACTACGCAGTTGCGCAACCAGAGCATTCCAACACTGCCTTAGGGGACAACTTGTGAGTGTCCATATAAAAGTAGCTGAGCTCCTCTTCGAGGCCACTTAGCTCGTCAAGGGGTTCGTCATCTTCCTCCGAGGATCCCTCAACTTTCTCACCCCCGGCAGCCAGTTCCTTCTGTGCCTAGATGGAATCAGCCACTTCTTGTTGGGACTGTGGTGCCATAACATGAACACTATTGGACTCCTTCGGCTCCGGGAAGAGGTAGCGAGCCCAGGTCGTGATGTGAGGAAAAGACCCCTTAATAGACTTCTTCTTCTTCTTCTTCTTCTTTAAAGACCTCTAAAAAATGTCGTGATGGCATAGCAATTCTTGCTACACCGCTAGGATCTCCGGGTTCTTTGCTTCTAACTCCTCGAGTTTTTTATTGCTCGGGGTATAATCTTCGTAAGGTTCGTCACCCCAAGGGAGTTTTGAGACGATATGCATCTCATGCAAGGTCAGTCCCATCTGCCGTCGGGTGTAAAAAAGGTTCCCGTATGAATGTTGTACAACTCTATCAGGGTAACGAACAAGGGGCGGTTCATCTCCAAACCGTAACACGTACCCCTCATGGCGAAGAACAAGTCTGCGACCCTGAGCTCCCACTCGTACTTTTTTAGAATCTACTGGGTCGGGCGACACCAGAAGGCATTATAATGTGCCCAGCTAAGAGTCCACAACTGTCCCCTTCTTGGCAACTTGAAGAAGGAAGGTGTCCACCGCATATACGCTGAGGTTTGGTCCCAGGTCACTTCCAATGAGACTAGGCTTAAGTCCTAGGAAGGAGTACGAGGACAACTCCTTCGTGCTATAAAACTCCTCCTTGTGTTTTTTGGTACCTGATGAGAACATAAAATATCATATTTTTATTCCTTAATGTATACTCCTTTATGCTCATTTAATGTCTAAAGATACTCATTATAATTATATTTTGATCTAGGATACAATTGGAGTCACTAAAAGCAAAATGGAGCTAATTATCAATTCTGGACAGTTCTGACACCTTGTAGAAAAATGATCATAACTTGCTCATCCGAAGTCCAATTGAGCTGATCCAAATTGATTCGGAAAGCTAAGTGATAGAGGCACAATTTTGCTGTTTTAATTTTCCCGAGATTCTGGCTACATTATGGACCAAATCACGCTTGAAGTTGAGACAACTATGATGTGCACAAAAAGTGGAGTTGATATAACCATTTCCCAACTTATTCAAAGATTTTATTTTATTGTTGGGTTGTTGTAACTCTTAGAGGATTTTTGGGAAGATATTGTGATATTCAAACACTTATTTAGAGTGTATAAAAGGGGTAGAGATTAAGAGAAAAAAGGAGAACAACACACAACTCTTCTTCCTCTTCTCCAATATTCTTTTGAAGTGTTCTTGAACATGTGGAGCTAAAAGTCTTGTTGGTCGAAGGAAACGGAAGCCTCGGAATGAATAAAAACTTGTGAGATCTAATTTGTGTTTATATTTTTGATTTGTGCTTTAAGTATCGAATGTTTTCTTATGCATATTTTTATGATTATCTTGTTTAATGACTAGGATGCATACTAGTTTATTATTCATGACAATCTAATGCTAAATTAGATATCGAATCCGTAATTGTTCGATCCCTCTAATTTGTGAAGCAACCAAGATTTAATGAACTGCTTTGTTTTATTAGATCTTAGGAGGAAAATTTTTGACAAAATCAAATGCAAC
This sequence comes from Iris macrosiphon, assembly GCA_036927795.1. Lineage (NCBI taxonomy): Eukaryota > Viridiplantae > Streptophyta > Magnoliopsida > Asparagales > Iridaceae > Iris > Iris macrosiphon. The sequence continues at coordinate 227,932,788 of JAYESA010000004.1, read as the reverse complement.
CGCGTGTGCTTGTGTTGTTTTGCTTCATCGATCTCATCGAGTTTAATACGCTACTAGATTAAACCTTTAGCGCTTGTCTGGGGTTATTTAGTAGTTAAGGTTAATTAGATCGCTTGTTTTTAATTAATTATGGCTGAAGGAGATAGGAAAATAATTCCAACGATGAATATTCAAAGTATGAATTAATATATACTTGCATCGATGATCAGTTTTAAGATTCCAATGGTGGATGTTGACTGAGACCAACATTTATTTCTTTGATTGTTTTAATACTTTAATTGTTTTTAGCTCTTCTTAATTTTCTTTTGATAAAAACTCTCCCCCAATCTTATTTTACATAGCATAAAGATCAAACTAATTATTCTTCGTGGGAACGATCCTTACTCTCACTACTACATATTATTTCAAGAGTAAAGGTTTTATTTTTGGGTGCCTACGACAGCACGCCAGTACCATACCGGATATTGCTAAGGAGTGCCCCCTTGTGGCTGTCACGCCCCGATCCCAAAGGCCTCCCCACCACCGTTCCCCCGTCGGACGCAAATTACCGTGCCTCAGTGCTCCCGCAGGGCGCGTATGGTCATTTGATACCGGGACGTGATGTCGTGTGAGCCTGGGGTTGCGCCCGCACAAGGCAATATCATTAAAGTTTGGCTATCATCGCATCTATCGAGTAAGCAGCAGAGGGACATTGTTGCAAGCATTTATCTGAGTATAAATCAAGGCATTGGGTTTCTCTGAATACAATGGGATTGTTCCATATATTATGCCCCTTTATACGAAGGCAGCTCAAGGCAATTGAAACCAGATTTCAGGGTCTTGGGGATGAGGCACGCCTATCGCTTCCTCAGACGATCCAGTATCTGCAAGCAAGTAAACTGTTGGTGGGTCAGCACTTTTATAAGTACTGGTGAGTATAAAAAACTAAACAGAAGCAACATTCACTAAAACCAACACTAAGTAATTATGTTATAAAATATTACATTACTAGTGATCTTTCTAGTTTTACATATGTTCGTTACATGCAGCACAAGAACGGAGTCATATTACTTTCTTTTGGAAACATCTTTGAAAAACAGAGTTCATATTCTTATATAAGCAAGCAGATAAGACAAGTCGATTATTCTATTATCAGGGTGTGTGCAGCATGTCTCGTGAGCTATACTCAAAAACTCTAGGGACAAATGCATATCTTAGGACTATCCTCTATCAAGTTGACACAATGAACTATCTTATATGTAGTTCGGTCCCCGAGAAACTCAGGATCGGCAGCGGTAATCCAGCTAACCAATGACTTATTTATCTGATGCTATTAGCAGCTGTGACTCATGGTTGCTTCCCACTATCTCTGTAGCAGCCGTGACCAAGGTTCATCTCTCCACCAATAGCCATTGTCCGACCGATGCGAATGTATAAAATACTATAAAATAAATTCTAGGATGCAGACGAGATGAACCATCAAACCATATTTCTCTATGGCGGACTAGCCGCCCTCTTTCTGAACAAGTTCAAGCACACGATATGGTTCTCTCGAAGAACAAGCGATAGTGAACATGTTCATGCAAACTCTTACTCTTAGACAAGCATTTCAGGTTCTCTTAGTTAGGCAAGCAAGCAAGTCGATTCGTTTCAATGATAAGCTATGTGAGTTCTCTTATTAAGCATGCAAGGCAGGTTCTATCATTCTCTTTAAGCAAACAAGCATTCAAAATACTCAGATTCATTATTAAGGCGTGCAAAAATCGAAGAACGAAGTTCTGCCCACTCACCTTGATACATAGTGCCAACGTGGAGCGGGGCACTACATACTTACCCACCAACAAAAAGTTTCGTCCTCAAAACTTCAAGGATAAACTTTTTTGATATTCCGAGCAGCGATAGTCCTCATCCCTCGTCGTACTCAATCGAACTCTAGCAAAACACAAGCACAGGCATAACTCTCAAGCAACGAATCAATCCAGAAAACTTTTGCACAACTTTGAGAATATCTATGGACTTATTGTATGGAATGCTCTATTACAATAAAATATCGAGCACATCTCAGAGTCATAGCAACGGAAAAGAATCGAATCGCTTTGATACCAATCTATCACGCCCCGATCCCGAAGGCCTCCCGACCACTGTTCCCCCGCCGGACCGGACGTGAATCACCGCGCCTCGGCACTCCCGCGGGGCGCGTATGGTCATTTGATACCAGGACGTAATACCGTATGAGCCTGGGGTTGCGCCTGCACAAGGCAACATCGTTAAAGTTTGGCTATCATCGCATCTATCGAGTAAGCAGCAGAGGGACATTGCTGTAAGCATTTATCCGAGTATAAATTGAGGCACTGGGTTTCTCTGAATACAATGGGATCATTCCATACATTATGCCCCTTTATACGAAGGCAGCTCAAGGCAATCGAAATCAGATTTTTGGGTCTTGGGGATGAGGCACGTTTATCGCTTCCTCGGACGATCCAGTACCTGCAAGCAAGTAAACTGTTGGTGGGTCAGCACTTTTATAAGTACTGGTGAGTATAAACAACTGAACAGAAGCAACATTCACTAAAACCAACACTAAGTAATCATGTTATAAAATATTACATTACTAGTGATCTTTCTAGTTTTGCCTATGTTCGTTACATGCAGCACAAAAACGGAGTCATATTACTTTCTTTTGGAAACATCTTTGAAAAACAGAGTTCATATTCTTATATAAGCAAGCAGACAAGACAAGTCAATTATTCTATTATCAGGTTGTGTGCAGCGTATCTCGTGAGCTATACTTAAAGACTCTAGGGATAAATGCACATCTAGGGACTATCCTCTATCAAGACGACACAATGAACTATCTTATATGCAGTTCGGTCCCCGAGAAACTCAAGATCGGTAGCGGTAATCCAGCTAACTAATAACTCATTTATCTGATGCTATTAGCATCGGTGACTCATGGTAGCTTTCTACTATCTCTGTAGCAGCCATGACCAAGGTTCAGCTCTCCACCAATAGCCACTATCCGACCGGTGCGAATGCATGAAACACTATCAAATAAACTCTAGGATGCAGACGAGATGAACCATCAGACCATATTTCTCTGTGGCGGACTATCCGCCCTCTTTTCGAACAAGTTCAAGCACACGATACGGTTCTCTCGAAGCACAAGCGATAGTGAACATGTTCATGCAAACTCTTACTCTTAGACAAGCATTTTAGGTTCTCTTAGTTAAACAAGCAGGCAAGCAGATTTGTTTTAATGACATGCTATGTGAGTTCTCTTATTAAGCATGCAAGGCAGGTTATATCATTCTCTTTAAGCAAACAAGCATTCAAAATGCTCAGATTCATTATTAAGGCATGCAAGAATCAGAGAACGAAGTTATGCCCACTTACCTTGATATATAGTGTCGACGCAGAGCGGGGCACTACAGCTCAGGGGTCAAATTCTAGCCAATCTGTCGTTAACCCATCATCACCTGCAGTTCGACAAAGGAAGGTGACATCCGAAGGCAGGAAATGACATCTCCCTCTCGCAAAATGTAAAGACCAATTCTCCCTGGTCGTTCCCATCTCAGGCTGAGAAGATTCCAGTGCATCACCAAACAAGAAGTACGACTTCTTGAAAAAGTGCTTCCCGTCTTTAGCGGGGATCTCCCCTGAGTTGATCTGACTCAAAAAGAAGGAAGGAGTCTGCTCGACGATCTTTTGTTGTCGCTCAGGCGGGAGATCCTTGTCAACATGTTTCTCGAGAGCCGCATCTAGGTCCCCAAGATTCATGTTCAAAGGTAGCATGTTCTGCCCGAAGACCAGTTCGCCAGAAGGTATGGCAGGCAAAGTCACTGCAAAAAACTACGAAGGAGTTAGATCAGAACCATGAAGAAGTATCAATGATGACATATATATGCGGCCTAGACAATTATGCGGCCACGCAAACCAAGCGGCATAGGCAACAATGCGACCAAGTCAGCCAGGCGGCCTAGGCACCTATGCGGCTGAGTCAGCCATGCAGCCTAGGCACCCATGCGGCCAAGCCGGCCATGCGAAAAAGCTCGTCCATGCGACATGGTTGTCCATGCGGCAATAAGAAGTTGGCACATATACGTATCTATGCGTCCAACTGAGCACATGTGTTCTAGAACCCAACTTCGTCTCCAAATGACCTACCCTTGATCGGAAATTGAATGTCGACGGGGAGCGGTGAAGGTTTCGCCCTAGCAACGCGACCTCTCCCCTTGTTCTTGGCCTTGCCCTTGACCTTGCCCTCTGGGGCTTTCTTGGCAACGGCGGCGGCGGATGAGGCAACCTTGGGAACCATGGTAACAACAGAGGGGAAGAAGAGAAGAAAGTTTGGTAAAAAAAATGTTTTCTCTCTCCTCAAATCCCCTATATATAGGCCGACGACATATGACTAGGGATAATGATGGTGACTGTTCGAATCCTGGTTCGCCTTGATCCATGTAACAACTAGAGATGACGATGACTCCTCGTTCGTTGGACCTCTCTACCCCCCTGATAGCGCAAAATCACCAGGAGATCCACTCGAGGATCGAAGCAAATCAAGGCATTAAATGATCTAACAATATGTCAGAGACATCTATGCGGCCATGATACCATGCGACCACGCTTCTTATTCAAAGTATTCCAAATTTGTAATTTTGGAAACTTTGAAGGGGGTCTTGAAGATACATTAAAATCATACAGGCCGCATAGAGGCCATACCCTCCTCAAAAATAAAAACAGGCTGCAGAGGATCCATATGCGACCTGATCAACCAAGGAGCTGGAAGCCGCATAGTACATCATATGCGGCCTAAACAACTACAGAGCATGGGGGCCGCATAAGACCCTCTTGACACGACATTCAATGCCTGACAGACTCTCTGACACATCACTCATCACACTGAGATGCTTCGAGACTCGTGAAGACGGTGGCTTAGAAAAATACAAAAAGTCACATCAACTCATTGATGGCCTCGTCAGACGTGCCATGTCACATGCTCACTCATATGCGGCTACATACCCATGCGGCCTCATCATTATGTAGCTAGAGTGTTCATCTGACCAAGGCCAAACGAGAGTACGTATGCGGCTACAATGCCATGCGGCCAGAGTGTCCATCCGACCAAGGCCAAACGAGAGCACGTATGTGGCCATAATGCTATGCAGCTAGAGTGTCCATCCGACCAAGGCCAAACGAGAGCACGTATATGGCCACAATATCGTGCGACCAGAGTGTCCATCCGACCAAGGCCAAGCAAGGGCACATCTGCGGCCACAATGTTATGCGGCCAAGATGTTATGCGTCTCTCGACTTACAAGATCTTTCTGTTACAACCAAAAAAGATTTATCGCACGATCAGTGTTGACTACATGTCCAGCTGACCAAGTAACGCACACAACGAATTAAAAATAATTCCGAGATCTCATCAACAACATATCTTAACCAAGACCCACGTGGCAACATGCCCATGGCATGCGACTACAGTTACAACCATATTCTGTTGAAGGAGCCATATGCGATCACCAAACAGAGGCATATGCGACATTGATAGCCCATCAGCACGACGACTACAAAAAGCAAGGTAGCATGCCCACAAGAAGGGGCGAGCTACGTACGTGAACACAAGCTCAGGAGAGAGAAAACAAAAGAGAGCATCCTCATTCCCTCGTCAGACCGTCAAAGGAGTAAAGGAGCCGCTGTAGTGCTCGATCTCCATCGTCACGACCCAGATAAAAAATATTGTATTTAGATATTATTTCTAGGATTTTTTTTTGTACTTGTTTGTTCGTTGTTTAAAAAAAGTTCATTCCCAACTTGTAATGGCGAACAACAAGTCCTTCCTGATGCAATTTATAAGTTAAATGTGGATAGTGCCTGGGTTGATGTTAGTATGAAAGGGAGGATTCAGGTGTGTTGTGGGAAAATCGAAAGGAGAATATATTGTTGGCTTTTTTAAGGAAGGCATAATAGTGCTTGATCCATCTTTATGCAAAGCCTTCATAGATTGTTAGGTGTTATTCGTAACTTTTGATGCTTCAATATTGATGCAACTGTTATAGTTAAAAAATATCTCAGTCATGCAACAACCATGTCTTATATTGGAGCTTCTTGTGAGGAGTTGAGGAGAATTGATAGCAAATTCATGATTTTTAAAACAAATGTGCTATTTGGCACGCGTCGCGTGCACCCGCAGTGCACGCACACGACTGCGCCCGACGAAGCAATAGGGGGGGAGGGGGAGTCGTCGGCGGCGGAGGAGGAGAAGGAGGCGAAGCAGGAGGGAGTGAGGGCTTCGTGGTTGCGCGTGCGATGCATGCCAAATATTATTTTTGTTTTTAAAAGTCGATTTGCAGTTTCCTTGGCCTAAAACTGGATGAGGTCATTTTTTTCAAGTAATTGTATTCTAATTTCCAAGTCCTAATACTATAAAAAGATGGTCGGTGGGGTCGTGGCATGTTGGTTACGATATGAGGCTTCCCTGGGGATGAGCACGGTTCGAATCCTCCCTGTTAGTTCTTAACCCGATGGAAATGACGTATCAAAAAAAAATACTATAAAAGGATGGAATATATAAATTATATAATATTAGATAGTTTGTTTCCCAAGCTACCCTTATTTAAGTCCTCTATTTTATACAAACTCCAGCAGCTCTGTTTCTCTGTAGACTCCCCCAAAACTCTTGCTTTTTCCTCTCGGTATTTCTTCTCTCTTGCAAATTCTCATCTGGTCGCCATGAACTGCGAAGCTTGCCAACTCAAAGAACTGGTGAAAATTACCTATTTTTCCCTAAATTCATACTATTTATCTTCCGGCCGGTGACAAAATTCCCATTTTGGGGAATTTTTCTGGGTCTTTTTTGATGGATTATTTTAAAAAAGAAATTTAATTTAAGCCTATAGTAGATTTTATATCTTGGAGGAATAATGAGGTTTGTTGTTGATGGATCAGGTGTTGGAGCAGTTGGAGATTCGCGAAGTTTTGCGATGTTAGTTTTTTTTTTCTTTTCTTAATTCAGTTTTGGGGTTTATATATCTTTGTTTAATATGGATGGAAATAAGTAACCTGATTTAATATCAGTAATACTGATTCATTTCCGAGCATCGATATTTCGGCTTGTGTGGTATTCTATGATTTGGAGTCTTAATTTTGCATTGCATCGGTACGTCGCTAGGAGAACAAAACTCGTGAAATTGGACCAGATCTATGTGTTGAAAATCGTTGCTACTATAAAACTCTAGAGTGGCAGCGATGGTCGAGGGTTATATATTTATTGAAATGTAGGTCGAAGTCCATTTTGGGTGGATAGAGAGTTGGATTTACATAGCAGTATAATTTTTTTTAATTTGCTTAAAATTGAGCTATAATACTTCAACGTCTCATCAATATATATATATATATATATATATATATATATATTAGAAGAAGATAAATATTTCAAGATTAGAAGAAATGTCATTTACAAAGAAAATCTAAGACCTCGGAATAGGCTAGAGATTTTACGCTCATCGACCCGAAGGCCTACAATCCATCCCAAAGGCAACCCAGCTCGAAGGTCCCACACTGGCACCGCACCCGCACTTGTGCCGCACCGCACCCACCTTGCTTAATTTCCTCACAAGAAAATTAAAGCGCTTCCCCCGTTGCTTGAACTAGCAACCTCCTGGGGTGTGTGTGTGTGTGTGTGTATAATCTTCTATGTTATAATCATATTCATAATTTCATACTAGATTTGTACCTCTAAATTACCCCTTATATACTTAAAACCCATGCCCTAAAACATGTTTCAATAAAGTTGTAGATTAGGTTTTATGGTAGAGGACAACTATAAATGAGGCGAGCGCTTGGGGAGCTTTGCACCTTTAGCTAAGGCGCACGCCTATGTGTCCCCTTTATGACAACATGAGCCTGAAGAAATCAGAGGTGGGAAGGGCTGCATCACCTCGTCTTGGCGCCTAGGCAAGACCTCTAGCATCTTTAATAACATAGTTTCCATTCTTCATACTTATGGCCATTGCTATTAGTGATGACTCCTAATGACTCTATTGGTAGATTATCCTTTGCTACTAGGTCTTGTCTAGAACTGTTGCAGGTAATTAAGTAGTTTAACAAGACAACAAGTGGGAGGGTTTTGTATTCACTGTATTAATATGCGAGGAGCAGGAAGTTGTGAGGATAATCTGGGATATGCTTCCGTCGTGTTAGGGGCTGCCCAACATGATGACCCATTCCAGTTTGCCTCTTTCATATTGGAAAAGCAGCATGGCTTTAGAATGATTTTGTTTTTTATGATATAGTAAGCAAGCTTCTCCATTGTGTAACTTATGAAACATGTGATTTGGATTCTTTTTTTATCCGCTGCCTAGGATAGTTCTGTAGAAATAGGTGGGAAGTCTAGATAGTGGGTTTCTAGCAATGGAAAGAGAAAAAAGGTTGAAGTTTATTGAGGTAAATAGGACAATCCTAGGGAGGGGTCAACATCGTGAAAGATACTCTTCATCTTCCTAAGAGGCTGCACACACAGAAATGTAGCTTAGCCACAACAATCACCATGGCTCACTAGTTTAATTTCAGGCATATTCCTTCACTTTCTTATTTTTATTGTTCTTTCTTATTCTCCACTGCAACCAAGCAGTGTAAATGATTCATCCCTTTTCCTTCCATAACTTCATTTAAAATCAATAACAACCAGTGTTACCAAGTTCCACTACCCCCTGAAACTGGGAACTGCGATCTGGATCCCATGACCCCAAACGTTGCAGACTCCTATCATGATCACCAAAAGTGGTGATTCGAGTAAACTAGACCTAAAAAGATGAAGTTCGACTTCTTCAAAGACATGGATCAAAACAAAAATAGAAAAGAACAATAAAATCAATTAATTATCAAAAGAAACTGTGCATAAGGATATATCATAGGATTTCAGTATAAATTCTTACTACAGATGCAAATATATATAGTTTTTTTTAGATGCAAATATATATAGTTATATACAAACACACAAAAATCTGACCCTCTTTTACATGAAGTACAACCTTAAATAGTGTATTAATCCTACTCTCATTATGCATACACGTACCTGTATTAAAGCAAACTGCGACCAGGTGCCAATGAACGCAACCTAGAAGTTAGAGCCCAACCATATCTCGACATAACACAACGAATATATCGATCAATATGTAGATAAAATTACCCATGGCATAACATCAATAATCCTATAAAGTGCCTAGAATCACCCTAACACATTTTCTCAGGCCAATCAGCCCTTAAATAACATATCAATATTGATGGTAAGTTCATAATTATTGTTCATATTATTGGCATAATATAAATATATAACCCTCAACCCTTATCAAAACTCTTGTTATTTGGTTTAATAGCAAAACATGGTACAAGAGCAATTGGAAATTGAACCAATATTCTATGATAAGAGGGACAAAACGTAAAATTGAGCGCTTGTTCGTTGGCAATAAAATGGGACAGAAGTCTCGATTTGGAAAAAGGTAAAAAGGTACTATCAGTGAGCACATGATCATTAACACGCCAACCCACTTGACCCATTAATCAGACCAATATTGTGTGTACTTTGTTAAAATCTAGTCAAAGAACATTAGTTCAAGACTAAGTCAACTATTGTTTCTCAGGCAACGACAATTTTACTAAATGTAGGCTGAAAATTGGAAGTTACCTACACATATTGTACAATATAAATTCTCCCAATTAATTATTTCTTTATTGTTTATAATTTTGAAATTTACCTTTTGAGGTGGGGATTGTTGGATTAGATTTAAATTAAATTATTGAAAAGGTAGATTCAAAATTAGGTTTTATCTTTTTTTAATATTTTAAATTGATCTTGTATGGGATTGTTTTGACCAAGTTCATTTAAAACCTGGTCAAAACAATCCCGTAAGTATTGTGATCAGATTAATTTAAAGCATTAAAAAGGTAAAATCTAATTTTGAATTTACCTTTGAATAATTTATAGTTAAATCCAACCATCCTCCCCCAAAAGATAAATTTTAAAATTATAAACAATAAAGAAATACTAAATTTGGACAATTTATACTGTGCAATATGAATAGGTAGCTTCCGGCTTTAAACCGACACTTAGTAACAATTTTCGTTGCCTAAGAAACAATAGTAGTCTTAATCTTGAATTATTGTTCCTTGATCAAGTTTTAACAAAGTACACCCAATGTTGCTCAGATTAATGGGTCAAGCAGGCTGGCGTTAATGGCCATGTGCTCAATACCGTGTGTACCTTTTGAATGATGGACATGCGGTTAATCATTGTAGGAAAATTATTTCTAAAAAACACCTTATTAAAAACCATTTACAAAATTGATACCAAGTTACGTAAATATAATGGTTTACAAGGATTTTTAGCAAAAGAATGATATACGTAAAAAAGAATTAAATGGAGAATAAAACAATAATAAAAATTAATGAGAAGGAAGAAGACAAATCTAGCGAGTCGTGTAGTCACTGTCCTAAAGGAAGTGAGCCTCCCTCCGGTAGGATTTTCCAGCACTCATTCCTCCAAGGTAAAATATCCTGACTTCTTTTCTGATGAACACGGTCACTAGGAGATACATACCTGAATTCCTCTTGGATGAAGTTTCACAAAGAAATGACAGGAAGCAAAGTTCACAGAGAAATGTCACAGAAACCAATATAGAGAAGAAAAGAATTTTCTTGTGTGGGAACATTATATTGTACCCTCTCCCTTGTATAGAAAGAAGGGGAGCGTGCAATTCCTTTTACTGTGGTGTACGTGCACCAAGAAGAAAAATTAGTAAAGGAAACTAGATATGGGAAGAGCCAAGGGAGTTCAGTTCACTAGAAGAGAATTAAAGGCTTTTCAACCAAAATATCCATTATTGGGAAAGCAAAAGGGAGCCGACAACCCTATGGATCAAAGGATCAATCAGCAGACAGTCCATTTAGACATACAATGCTTCCTAAACTGCAAATAAGCTTGATGTTGAACTGCTTCAATTTGGAAAGGAATATGAGAATACTTGTTCGAGAGTGTATATAGAATGTCGTGAGTCATATACAGATAAAGACACATACTTGGTTTTCAAGGTATCCTCAGTGATGTGTGGTTTTAACATATCACGATGATGATACATAGTGTATACTTTATCCAAGTCAATCAATTCATGTTGTAAGTTTCAAAACAACCAATATACGTCGGAAGTTTCAAGTTCTTCTAATTTGCTTCAGTGGCTACTGAAAGATAATCCAACTTTTAGCTAGAAACTCTTACATGTGTAGTTGTTTCCTTGTGTCAAAGTTTTGGAAGACCTTGTTGGACATTATATGCATACAAATACTTGACACTTGTGTTGTGGGTCCAAATAATAATTCACTACGACTGACCAGGTGTTCTCCTCCTTTATTCTATGCTCGAATCATGTATCTCCTCCCAAAAGTTTATGAAGTCAATCAAATCTTGCATGTTCGGGCATGTCTGACTGATTACCTTTACCTCTAAAAGCACATTTTTGTTGTCAATTTTGAAAGTTAAGAAGTATTTTTTTCCTATGTTATTGAATCAAAGGAAAAAAACTAGAATATATAGGGAGACATGACAACAAATTTGTTATTGAATCCCTTGATTCTATTAACTGAAAATAATCCCTGATTCTGTTACAACAGGAATAAAATAAAATAAAATAAAATAAAATAAATCTGAAACAGAATCTGTTTCTTCTCCTAAGTATCCGACACTCCCCCTCAAGTTGGTGCGTAAATAACTATCATGTCCAACTTGTTGACGAGAAAATCATAGTTAAGTTTGAATAATCCCTTTGTGAGAATATTAGCTATATGTTCCTTTTGTTGGTACGAATAGCATACTAGTTGCTGCTTCAAGCTTCTCCTTTATAAAGTGTCTGTAAACTTCAACATGTTTTGTTCTGTCATATTGGACTGAATTATGTGCAATGCTAATCATTGCCTTGTTGTCACAATATAACTTCATATGCATGTTTAGCTCCTTTTAAACTTGGCTCATCCACAATAATTCATATACTCTACGAGCCATCGATTGTATTCTGCTTCTGCATTACTTCATACAACTACATTTTGTTTCTTGCTTCTCAAGGTCATTAAGTTTTTTCCACACAAAAGTACAATATCCTGATGTTGATTTTTTATTTGTGACTGAGCCTGCCCAATTTAGCATCTAAATAAGCCTCAAGACTTCATTGTCAAATTTTTTTTTTTAAGAAGGGCTATTTGATTTTATCTCCTTCTTAGATTAGGTATATTGATATTACCCCATGTTAGATCAAACGTTGAGTTTACCCCCCTGAAAGTGTCGTTAAAAACTTATTAACGACACTTTCAAAACTTTTAACGACACTTTCAAAACTTTTAACGACACTTTCAGGGGGTAAACTCAACTTTTGATCTAACAGGGGGGTAATATCAATATACTAATTTAACCAGGGGGTAAAATCAAATAGCCCTTTTAAGAATAGATCATTTCCTAGAGTGCTTTTCAAATATATCAAAATTTGTTATACAACTTCAAGGTGTTCTTCATGAGGAGAGTGCATTAACTGGCTTACAAGGCTTACTGGAAGCGCGATATCAGGTCGTGTGTGTGACAAGTAGATCAACTTCCCAACGAGTATCACGATGTGTCTATTGGATTATCTTTGGAATTTTCAAGTTTCTGATTTGGATCAATTGGAGTTTTTGCATAACGATATCCACTAATTCCAGTTTCTTTGAGAAGATCAATAACACACTTCCTTTGTGACACTGATATTTCTTTTTTTGGTCGAGCTACTTCTTTTTCAAGAAAGTACCTTAGTGAACCCAGGTCTTTTATTTCAAACTTTGAGAAAATACACATTTTCAGTCGTTCCATCTCAACCACATCATCTCCCGTCAGAATATCTTCCTATTGGATGAAGTTTTTGTGAACATAGTATCATCGGTCTGGCCCTGTACATAGCTTTGGCTCTTCACTGAATGTGTGAACTTTTTGAACCATGCCCTTGGGGACTATTTTAATCCATATAGAAAAAATTTAGTCGCACACCTTCGACCCGAAGCTATACCTGCGGGTGGATCCATGTAAAATTCTTCCTCCAAGTCTCCATTAAGGAATGCATTCTTCACATCCAGCTGTTGTAGAGGCCAATCAAGATTGATTACAATTGACATGAGTACTTTGACTATGTTTAGCTTTGCTACATGTGAATGTAATCAATTATGTATGTTTGAGTGAAACCTTTAGCAACCAAGCGACTCTTGTATCTTTCTAGTGTCTCATCTGACTTGTACTTAATCGTTAACACCCATTTGCATCCAAATGTCTTATTCTCCTTTGGCAAACCCATTACTTCCTATGTTTATTTTTTTCAAGAGCCCTCATCTTTTCAAGAATGGCCTCCTATCCAGGAAGGAATTTGTAGAGCATCTTGTACATTCTTTGGAATTTTCACACCCGATAATTGTGAAATAATGGTAGAAAAATAGGAGATTTTTGTAAGAGAGAAAGTTTGAAATGAGATGTTTGATACATGATTTGACATCCTTTCGATTAGCAATGGGAACATCAAGGTTAGGAAACTAGACCCAGGTTGATTTGACTCAAAATTAGATCGACTAATTTGAATTTAGTTTATTTGGAAGTTACCTAAAAATTTAGTAGAGTTTTCACCAGCCTTTGGTTGTGAACCTTGACAATGCTGTGGAGTTTGGGTCTCTCGAATTTATTTCCTCTATGAGTAGACAACGAGTTCTCGAGTACCCATTTTTCTCCCATTGTTTGAGCTAGTTATGATATGGCTCCATAGAATTTGGATTTGAATTTTCATTAGTTAAAACACTAGGATCTGTATTTATGGAAAGAAAAGAAAAAAATCCATTTGAATTTTTGACATTGACATTCTCTAGTTGGACTCCATCTAAGTACCTTGCATCTTCCTTTTGTGTTTTCTCCTGAAGATGAGTTTCAAAATACGGTTGGGACTCGAAGAATGTGGCATCCATAGTGACAAACATTTTTTTTGGAAATAAGATTATAACATTTGTATCATTTCTAAGTTGGGACATAACCTAACAAAAGCACATTTTTTTGCTCGATCGTGTATGTGTACAAAAACAGTACATCCAATTTTAAGGACAGGTCATGGGACAATTTTAACAATTTGAAACTTTGCTGAAGGATATTTAATGGTTTTTGAAATTTTAAGATCTTTGTAGGCATTCGATTTATAAGATATATAGTCGTTATAATTGTTTCACCAATAGATATTTAGGAACTTTATTAATGAACATCAAAGGGGCCCTAATAACTTCTAAAAGGTCTTTGTTTTTTCGCTCAACCACTTCATTTTTTGGGGGTGTGTCATTGCAAGAACTTTGATGTGCCATACCATTTACTAAGAAAAATTCACGTAAGACCTTAGTTAAAATATTATGTTATTGTCACTCCTGAAAATCTTTATTTTTTCTTGAAACTTTGTTTCCACGATTTTGTAAAAATCTTCATCTTTTTTCGACGTCATTACTAGTCCCTTAGTAAATATACCCAACTTACTCTTGTTTGATCATCAATGAAAGTAACAAACCATTCTTATACCTAACTTGTTGAAATCTTAGTAGGTCAACATACATCACTATGGATTAAAGTAAATGGTTTTGATGCTTGGTATGGTTTTTGGAGAAAAAAGAACGATGGTGTTTGGCAAACTAACAAAACTCCCATTGAAATGAAGATGCATTGTTATTTGTAAATAAATTTGAAAATGTGCTTTAAATAATAAAAACTTGGATGTCCTAATATATAGTGCCATAACATAACCTTATTATCGACATAAATAGAATTCAAACACGTACTTTGAACTTGTTTTTGCACTATGCTTCCATTTTTAAAGACAAAGATCTCCATTTAGGACATCCATTTTTAAAGACAAAGATCAAAGTACGTGTTTTGTAGCAAGGCCCTTCCTCATGGCTTCCTGGGCTAGGAACTGTTCCCGGCGATCTTCCATTTTTGCCATGAGGAACTGTTCCCGGCTTTGTTCTTTCTTCTTTAGCTCTAGGCTTTCCCCTTTACAAAGCTTCTGATGCTTTTTTAGCTTCTTAAGTAGTTTGCAAGTTGGCCGGATGTGCTTTTTAAAATAGGTGATCTAGGTCAACACCTTGCCTTTTGATAATAGGATAGAAATCGATGGTTGCCGACCTATGTGGACTAGTTGTAAGAATCTTTCATTACACATGCTACAGTAGGAGCCCTAAATTTGGACATATTATAATACATGACCAGAGAGAATTAGTAGGAGTACAGTTCCAATATAAAGATTTAGGATAGTATTTTATATGGACTCCTAAACTTAGTAGGAAACAAGTCATTCATCCAACAAAAAATGTATCATCTGACCTCTTCATCTGGTTTCTACAAAACCTAGAAACCAGATGGCCGACAGGTAGAGCAAGTTTTTGGTCATGCAGTTCACGAACATGCAACTAAAGAGCACCATTCTATTTCCCCTAGAATAGAAAAAACTAGGAATTTGGCAACAATATAGATGATTAATGTCTATGTTGGAGGGCACGAATATGACACGGTCACATGGAAGATTTTCAGTCTTTGTGCTTCCTATGTTAACATTCGGTTGACATCCGATAACCGGTCATATAACTTCGTCAATTGCTTCATGGATTTATCATGCTCCCAACTAAGGTTGACAACCTGGACTCAACCCGCCAACTCTCCTTCTTAGGCGGTTTGGGTCAAGAGCGGTAACCCATTTGACCAGACTTGGCTTGTTTATTGAGAAAATAGAATTTGAATCTGCCTGTTTAACCAAACCTGATCTACATTCCAACATAATAATAGTTTTGACCTGTTTAAGGGACTACCCAGTTTTCACACGATTAAGATTCAAGGAAGAACCAAGTAAACACAAGAAAACAAATACAAAACAGAGAAAAAAAAATCCATTTCAGTCACTACAAGACAATAAGAAAAGTCCGCTTCTGGTCCACCCATTTAAACAGGCTAAATGGGTTGGAACGGGTTAACCCATTTCTAAACGGGTTGGATCGGCTTGATCCATTTAAATAGGTCGAGTTCAGGTTGAGCCTTAACGGGTTGACCCAAATATGATCCAAATCTGCCCTGAACCTGACCCAACCCAACCTGAACCGACCCGCCCCAATTGCCACCCCTACTCAACTGACCCTTTCTAATGGAGAAAAGCTAGGATTAGGATGAATTTCCTCATTCATACTCCATAGGGCTGTGCCGTGTCATTATTCAGTTCAAACCAAATAAACCGACCTTGCCAATTGAATTCGATAATATTGGTTCAGGTTTTAGTTTGAATCTACTTAAAATTCACGTGATCGGTTTTGTTATTGTTTTTGTAATGGAAAACCATATCAACCAATTTAACCGATCAAAATCCCATACCACAATTCAGAATATCAATGCACGTGTTGATCCCCGAGTCATTTTGAAAATCCAACACAACTCAATATGGAAGTATCATGTGAAAGTTTTTGCCTATAATGTTAAAATAGATGTTAGAGATTGTTCCCATTTGATACTACATTAGGAAATGCTTATTTACAAGAAGAATAGGAAAGATGTTCACTCTCACTATTTGGTTTAATATGTCGTAGAGATGAATGCAGATCCCATTCATTGTCACTCTTTTGCCACATTAATGAAAGGAATTTATTTATTACTGCGTATATACAAGTTCTTCGGTGCTCGGAGCAACACTTCATTGTTCATGTACTCAAAACTCATAGATTCACTTGCTACTGGTTCTCACATGCTTAGAATTAAACAGCTCGATTAAATCTTATTTTGCTATCCAGTGATCCAATTACATTAGAATTCTAATTATCTTTTTGTTCTCATTTTTTTACCTTTTACTTTGTCAATGCTTTTAAAGCAGGTTATTAATCAGTATTTTTGTCAAAATAAGGTTACTTTCTTGTTAATGTGAACTTTCCTGTTCAAAACACATGATAGCTTTCAAGATAATTTTGTTGCCAATTCATTTCAACAATTGAGAACCTGTCTACAACTTTGTTTGGATGGACACCTATACTTTTCAAAAAG
Organism: Iris macrosiphon; assembly: GCA_036927795.1. Classification (NCBI taxonomy): domain Eukaryota; kingdom Viridiplantae; phylum Streptophyta; class Magnoliopsida; order Asparagales; family Iridaceae; genus Iris; species Iris macrosiphon. The sequence goes on along the minus strand of JAYESA010000004.1, from coordinate 227,915,705 downwards.
TTGTGTTGTTTTCCCGACTCATAAGTTTGATAAACTTGAATGTTGCTTGAAAGTCTATTTTTCTCTGTTTAACTTGTGGCTTTTTTTCATCCCCAGTAAATGGACTTATATTTGAACAATTTGCAGTCCTTTTGTTATTTTGCTTATGTAACATCAAGATCCTTCCAAAGTTAACAGTACGAGGACAATTTATAGGGTGGTTACTCAAATGATAATGAGAGGAGAAATGTGCCTCCAATGGAATCTGTGAATCAGGAGACCCAATACATGCATTTGTTTCTTGGATGATTGGATCTGCTATAAATGTGCTTTTAGACATTTGAAGAATAACTGCAGCTCCAATGGAATCTTTGAATCAGGAGACCCAATACATGCGTGATTGGATCTTCTATATAATGGTCTAAATTGTATGTTGTTGCTGCTGCTTATGATTCTTGAAGGTTATTTATTCTTTGTAGGTCAAGAACCATTAATGTGTTTTTAGCCGTTTGAAGAATAACTACAGCTCCCACATATGGCTTTCCCAACTTTGGTACTTGGAACTCCTTCCCGAAGGAGGTTATCAACCATCAAGCCCTTTTGGCAACTAGTTTTAATAAATCATTTTTTTTATGTGAGATTGTTTTCTTTCTTGTTAATTATATTACTTCCAAATTCTATTTAAGTATCATGCATTATCCTTCCTTTTACATACTTAAGATAAAATTGTTTGCAGGCATACTACACACAATTGTATTCCACAGAGCATTAGGCCTTGTTCGACCAAAAGACATTGACTGTGAACTTTTCGAAATTACTTATGTGAGTAATACTCAAACTTTAAAAGCTCCTGCATGGACTCCTTCCTTTTTCTTAAGTATTCATGGAAGCGTCATTTTGAATTTGATGCAAATTTTACTTCAGATTAGTCAAGTAATAGCATTGCAGAACTTGTTGCATTCTTAGTACCTGAGCTTTTTGGGGTATAAGTTTGCTAATTGATAGAACAAATCCCTTCACATGTTTCTACTTGTAAATTTGAAAACACCATTTTTTTTTCTACTGTATCGAGTTTTAACTGATTTTTTGGCCACAATTAACTATAACTTCCTTTGTTTTAGGAATGGGATATGTGGCTAGGAGGCCATGTAGTTTCAAATGCGAGAAACAAGAAAACAGTTTACGATTGCACCTTACCGTTGGCAGAATGTCCACATTATTTTCTCCTAGTTTTAAGATGCACAATGATGCAATAGTTGTTGTTGCTGCAATATTTTTGATGTCTTTAAATTGGTTAACTGTCAGTTATCAATTGATGCTTAAAAGTCAATAGCTATGTAGTACACCTATTGGTATGCTTTAGTGCAAATTTGGTGAAAGTGTGAAAAAAAGCTGAGGATACTGGTTTAAATTAGAACATTAAGTTTTATCTTAGTGAAAAGTGGGCAAGTGCTTTTACCGATGTGTATGGATTTGTTTAATCCCTAATCCTTTGAAAATGAATTGCATTCTGATGTTCGTCATGTATCCCTGCAATTGCCAGCTGGTTTGATCTTTACTAGTACCTATTTTTGGATAAATGAGTATGTTCTTTCTTCAGCAAAAGGAAGCATACTGCTGCTCGTGTTCTCTGTATGGATTTGGTCGAACTCCTAAGCCTTGTAAACTGTTGCGTTATGCTATTTTTCCATGTATTGCTCCCTGTATTTTCACCCATTTTAGTGTTTGATAATAAATCTTAGGATAAATGAGTATTTTCTTTCTTCATCAAAGGGTAAGCATACCCATTATATACTTTGATCATGCCATTTAAAATTTTGTCTTGCTTTTCTTCTTATTTCTTGTGTACTTGGTATTCCTTGTTGCACAGGTACAGTGTGGAGACACAGAACTCGAAAAGAAAATAGAAGAGAAAATAGATCAATTCTTTGCTTGGGCAGAAAAACATCCAAACAAGAAAAGCCAGGTTTGTAGTCTTACATTCAACTGAGAGAGAATGAATCTTGAAGTTGCTGCACAAATATTTCAGTCACACCTACCATACTTCACTTTTGTTATTTTCAATATCAATTCCCGACATTTAGCGACAATACAGAGTCTTCCATGTATCCATCTTGAGTTACTTTGGCTCCTCTTGCCAAGGTTCCACCATTAATTTATCTTTAAAAAATAGGTGTCTTTTGTCATTGCTAATTAAAGGAGCTGTTAACTAGTTGGTATACCTCAGTGAATGTGGATTAACTCTAGTATTAATGATTCAGGTATCTTTATCTTTCTATGAGACAAAGAGTAAACAACCAACCTGGTTTAGTAAACCTGAGCGTTTGTATTGGGAGCAATGGTATATAAACTTGCATGTGGTGACTCCGAAGACACGTGGCAAGTCATATCACAGCAAAGGAACTGTAGATCCTGGAGGTATACAGGTTTATTTTGCATGAAACAAACAGATGGCAATACATCTCGATATCATACACCGTAAACTTTTATTCATTCAGAAACTGCGTTGGAAGAGAGCAGCTCACGGCGTGCTTCATTGGAGTCTTCCCTCCGTGAAGTCTTGTTTCAAATCATAAAATTTGTCAATGAGAAAAAAGATCATCTCCCATCTTTACCAACCTCTGAGGTTATGTTATCCCCTTACGAAATTACAATCCCAAGGTCTGTCTGCTTTGTAACCATAAGCTCTCTTTCACTTTGTTCGACCAAATATATTTCATGAAGGGACTTGCATATAAATCTCCAGGTGACACTTTTTCCTTGGACGTGTTCCACAGTATGTCCGATTCTTCCTTTGGGTGGAATACTACTGATGTTCTAAAGAGGATGCTGCAGACTGGGCATCCTACCATGCTGAGCTGACTATTAACTGTGAGTTCTTTACCTTCTATTCATGGTTTTTGACTAATAATGTCATTTAAAAGTATATATTTCATAAAAATGGTAATTCTGAAACGTATTACCAATACAAAGTTCATTAGTGAAGTCATGTTTTGATAACACAATGAGTTACAATCTCTTTTGGCTGGACTTGAAATCACGTTTGAAGACACGATCTCAAAGGATGGTAGTGAGGAAATAAGTTTGGGAATTACTCATCTTTTGGAATTTTTGGTTTTTAGATTGCATTATTTTAGTCAAAAACCCTTCATATACAAAAGCTACTAGAAAAATATTCTCCTTGCTTTTAATCATTTCCGAGGCCATGGTGGTGCAATTTTATCTGAGTCAATCTTCCTGTTTGTCTCAGCCAGATTTTGTACAAAAAGGTGACAGAAGATGAAAAGCGCCGGGTTTCATTTAGGCGAAGTACGACTGTTTCAGGTTTTGTACATATAATCTTTCCAGAAGGGCATGCATATAATGGAAGTGGGCGATGAAATTTAACTCTACTCAGACTACTGATTGAAGTGCAAACTCTCTTCTCTTTGTAAATGGTGGTAGATGACATTGTCGATTTCTAGCAGTCAGCGAGCTTATAATGGTTTGCAAACGCATTGATCGTTAAGCTGCAACTTTAGATTGATGTCATAATCTATATTACATTGTTGAATCATTTGTACGAGGTTTGGTCAAAAAGAAGAAAAATATTGCTTTGTTCATTGATTTCTGATCAGAGTTATTATTAGAAGTATGAAGCAGGTGGATTTTGAAATGCACGACCTAACAGAAACATTGATTCATTGGTTCCAAGCATCAATGTTTAAGCGTCGTTTGAATTGCGTTGTGTTTCTTTTGCAATGCACTATTTGCTTGGAGCCCATTTTGAACAAAATTTATCTTCACAAAAATGATTGTAGGGAGAGAAAATACAGGAGGGATGAAAAGTTGGAAGAAAAAGATGAGATTACGGTTTTGTTATGTTCTGCTTCATGATAATATTGTTGTAAAATATTTTCTTTTATTTCTGCTAAACAAAATAACAAAGTTTAGTGTTACAGGTCTCTGGAAAAGTCGTGTACGAAGTACAGTTCTAAGAGTTTATTCGAGGTCTATGCACAAACTTGTTCTCGAATCCTTCTAGATGTAAATTTCGTGTGTATATTGAATCCTTCTAGAGGTAAACCCCGTGTGTATATTCTCAGATCAACGAAAGGGAATGAACAAATATATAAGGCCAACCCCACTGTTCAACAAAATAAATAGGATTTAATGGTCCTTAACAGTCCGTTTTTGAGACAATTTTAGAATCAAAACGGTGAGAAAATATAATAATGAACCAAAGGTTCTTTTGGATCTCAACCTGGTAGTGGAATTTGGATCGGCATTCTGCGTCCGCAGATGCTGGTCATCTCTACTTTTCTTCGGTTTTCTTTTGCAGCATCTAATGATAGGGCATCCATTGGTTATCCCTTCTACTTTTCATGGTAACTCAGTATTCTTCCACATCCTAGCTACTGTTGCAACTCCATGTAGACATACTCAGTTCCATCTTCCGAATATCCCCTCTTGTAAGCAACAAAGAATAATAACCAGCATAATAGAAATCTGCTCCGCTCTCATGATATATTAAGCTAAAGTAGTTATGTTTGATTCAATGTTTTATCAGACAGTAAACAACAAAATTAATTTTTTTAGCTCTCGAGATTAAAGGCTCATTTACCTTTTCCATGCAGTGTCAGGTACATTTCAATTGGAATCTTGACCAAAATTTCAGTGTTCTTCTGGCTAATAGCTGTAAATTTGGGAGCTACTTATTTGCTAAATTTCTATTTTCTTTCTCTTTGTGTGGGGTTTTGCTGAATTCTCAAATTTGTAGGTAAAAGAGTTGGAAAAGCAATAGACGAATAGTTATCGGCCATAGATGATAATGGCTGTCCAGAAGCTTAAATTAGATAGTACAGATCAGCAATTCCTATAAGGTCTGATTGTGCGATAGGTAACAGTCAATTTGGGCTTAAGTTCACTGTAAATGTGTAACAAAGTACACCAAGTTCATGAAATGGCCTTTACTATTTGATTTCTTACGAGAAAATTTCCTTGGACGTCCACATATGTAAACACAAATCTGAAAATCTATTTTCCAGAGTTCAAAGAGTAGAATAGTAATTCTGGCACGGAAGAAACCTTGTATAGCAAATCGGCTATTTTAAGGCCCAGAATCTAGATTCTAGATACAGAATTTAGTAGCTCTTTTTGGTTGAATAGTCCTAGTTTCAATTTCTAGATTCTTAGGTTCAACCCACCCACATGAGCTATAGGTTGGACTTGAGAATTTCTAGATTCAAAATATAGGAAATCATTTTATAGAATAGTAAGTTCCAATTTAGAGCCCAAATTTTCAGATTTTAGATTTACATTATTTTTTTCCACATTATTTTTTGATCACACAATTTTTGGGACCAAAAATCATTTTATCATTTTCTACTATTCTCATACAAACCACAACCCATTCTGCATTTACCTTTTTTTAAAATTTTGGGCCTCAAAATATTATTTTAAGCACCATCTAGACTATCTAAGAGCATCATTAGTAGTTGAGACTCTCCAATACAATTTGAGGCCCAAAATTTTTAAAAAAATGTAAATGTAGAATGTGTTGGGTTTGTATGAGAATAGTATGAAATGATAAAGTGAGCTACGGTCCAAAAGATTGTGTGGTCAAACATTGATGTGGAAAAATAAAAATGTCAAATCTAAAATTTAGAAAGTTGGGCTCCAAATTGGGACATATTCTGAAAAAAGGGTTCCTATAATCTAGAAATTTGAAGGCCCAACTTATAGCTTTCATGGATGGGATGGAACAGAAAATCTAGAAATTGGAACTATGGATGAGACTTACTATTCTACGAAATGAACTCCTACATTTTGAATCTAGGATCTAGAATGTTGATGGGCCTTACTAATGATAAGAACATCATTAGTAAGACCCATCAACATTCTAGATCCTAGATTCAAAATGTAGGAGCTCATTTCGTAGAATAGTAAGTCTCATACATAGTTTCAAAATCTAGATTTTCAATCACATTCATAGGTGCTAAGGGTTGTGCCTCCTAATTTCTAGATTCTGGATTGTATGAACCCTTTTTGTAGAATAGTAAGCTCCAATTTGGAGTCTAACTTTCTAGATTATATATTTTAAATTATTTTTTTTTCACATAATTTTTTGACCATAATTTTTGGGACCGAAGCTTATTTTATCATTTACTACTATTCTCGTACAAACCCAACCCATTCAACATTTTTTTTTAATTGATGCTCTAATATCCTTGAAACATGGAGAGGGTGAATGTATTTATTTCTTCTTGAATACGACTATTTGATATTATCCTCTTTTAGATTAGATATTTTGATATTAAGTTGAGAATACTCTTCTGAAAATGTAATTAAAAATTTAATAAATTTTGAAAGTGTCGTTAAAGAATTTTTAACGACACTTTTAGAAAAATATTTTTAACTTTTAATGTAATGTACGAGGGTAATATCGAATAGTCATTTTGAATAATCAAAAGGAGAGAGAGAAAAAGAAAGAAATAAAGAAAGAAAGGAGGGTATTGATCCCTCCCCTTCTTTCTTTCCAATATACATCCATCAACACCAACATCGAGAGAAGAATAGAGTAAAAAAAAACTTTGGTCAAAGAATGGCGGCAGCAACAGCGAGCAACAACGGCCTCTCCTCCCAGGCCTATCTGGAGGGGAAATCGGTCGTCGAGGCTCAGTCTCTCGTTGCTGAGCTCTGCCGGCACTTCTACAACCTCGGCTGGGTCACCGGCACCGGCGGCAGCATCACCGTCAAGGTCCACGACGACTCCGTCCCCAAGTCCGACCAGCTCATCGTCATGTCCCCCTCCGGTGAGACACCCCCCCGAAAACATACCCTACCCCTCTTCTTCAATTTTACACCTAACCCCCTGTAATCTCGTAAAATTTGTTTCCAGGGGTCCAGAAGGAGAGGATGGTGCCGGAGGACATGTACGTGATGTCGGCGGAGGGGGTGGTCCTGTCGGCTCCGTCGCCGAAGCCGTATCCGAACAAGCCGCCCAAGTGTACGGACTGCGCATCCCTCTTTATGAAGGTATATGTTTGAAAAAAAAAATCCAAACATTTTACGGGGTTATTGGCGTTCAAATGTTGCACGGAAACGAGTACGAGGAGTCAGACGTGATGTGATAGGGATGTACGACATTGATTTCGACGTGTCCTGGTGTACCCTGGAGTGTCTAAAAAAGGAAAACGTAATATCTTTTTCAAAATTGTTCTTTTATATCGTATGTTGCTCGGACACGGATACACCACACGGTGCTGTAAGGACATAGTCAAACGTTACATGTATTTAGGAGTGTCCGTGGTGTGTTTGATACAAGACAAGGCTCAGGTTTTTGGAGTGTCCATGCTTCCTAGTTTATATTCTTAGGGGGTTTAAGTATTGTTTTTTTTAGGGAAAGAATAATACTTTTAAAACGGGAAGCTTTGAAAAATATTAGCAAATTATGACAGTTTTCAAGATCACGTTTTTCAACATGGGATTTTAATTAGCGAGATCGCTTTTGGAAGTGTAACTTTGTGTCAAAAGAAAGTGAAGTCACGTTCTGGAAATAAGACATCGAATGAAAATATCGTTTTTTTTCAAACCTAGTTTTGGAAACTACCCCATTTTGTTAGTTATTTTCAACACTATAGTTTTTAAAGAACAATTTTGAAAACCCTAATTTACTCAACGATTCTAATTATGGGACTTTTATTTTCCACTTCCCCTTAATGGGCCTACTAAAATTTAGTCTACGTGTTGAACGGACACTAATACAAATGACATGATACAGACACAGAGACATGGACATAGAATTGATTCTAGCATATCCTACTGTAGTGTATTTTCCAATGTCTGCGTCACGTCTCATACCCTCTCTGATATGACATGGACACAACACCAGTTTATGGTGTGTCCGTGCTTCCTAGAATTCAGTAATTGTGTTGAGTCCTCAAATGTTATTAGACAATTTTTTAATGACTATAACCCAAATTCGGAATATTAACTCACTTTTGTGAAGGTGATTTTGATTTTGAATTCACTGTTTGTGAATCTAATTTGGTCCTTTTCAGTTCTCCCTGGGAAGCGTGTAATTGCTTGTGTTGGCTTGTTTGTTATTAAGACAAATTGAAGTACTTCACGGTCATGGTGGTTGTTGTGAAAGTATTAGTTATCATACTTGCTTTCTGTTACGGACATACTAATAAAAAATCTTTATGTTACAAGTAAATGTTAATAGTTTATGCATTACAAATATTTTTTTTTTCATGAAAATAATGTTACTATTAAATAAAATTAATCCAAGAAGTCGAGGCGATGGTGGCAATCTTCTCCCATGGAAAACCCTACGTGGTTGACATGAATTAGAAATAATGACGTAATCTCAGCTCCCAATTTTGGCTACAAAGATAAGAATTGGAGTTAGTTCATTTTACGCGTGAATTCAATTTCAATGAATTAAATGTTTTATGTTGTATGCATGACAACTTACCTCCCAAATTTATAAAGGTGGTTTTGGCAACAGAAGTTTGTCTGCTCATTTATGTTTGAGAGGTAATCTTCCTCTCGTAATGTAAATATTATTGTATTCCAAACCCATGCCAAACCAAAGACATTGAAGTGTTCCAAATTCATTGTATTGTACTCCGTCAACCAGATATCTGGATTTTGAATTTCAACTTCTTAATTCTCAATTCATTGAATCCCATGAATTCATTGAACTCAAATGTACAACCAAACGAGCCCTAAATGGAACCTTGTTTACAGTGTTTTTTAAATAGCTATTTTGTTGTTTAAATAATCGATTTGCTATACAAGGTTTCTTCCGTGCCAGAATTACTATTCTACTCTTTGAACTCGGGAAAATAGCTTTTCAGATTTGTGTTTACATATATGGACGTGCAAGGAACTTTTCTTGTAAGAAATCAAATAGTAAAGACCATTTTGTGAACTTGGTGTACTTTGTTACACATTTACCGTGAACTTAAGCCCAAATTGACTGTTACCTATAGCACAATCAGACCTTATAGGAATTGATGATCTGTAATATCTAATTTAAGCTTCTGGACAGCCATTATCATCTATGGCCGATAACTATTCGTCTATTGCTTTTCTAACTCTTTTAACTTACAAATTTGAGAATTCAGCAAAACCCCACACAAAGAGAAAGAAAATAGAAATTTAGCAAATAAGTAGCTCCCAAATTTACAGCTATATGTTATTGGAATTCCTTATTGTATTGAATCAAAAGCTATCTACATTAAAGATTTGCATGTGAAACCCTTTATCACTCTAGCCAGAAGAAAACTGAAATTTTGGTCAAGACTCCAATTGAATTGTACCTGACACTGACACTGCATGGAAAAGCTAAATGAGCCTTTAATCTCGAGAGCTAAAAAAAATTAATTTTGTTGTTTTAAAAAATGAAATCGACTGTCTGGTATACATTGAATCAAACATAATTACTTTAGCTTAATATATCATGAGAGCGGAGCAGATTTCTATTATGCTGGTTATTATTCTTTGTTGCTTACAAGAGGGGATATTCGGAAGATGGAACTGAGTATGTCTACATGGAGTTGCAACAGTAGCTAGGATGTGGAAGAATACTGAGTTACCATGAAAAGTAGAAGGGATAACCAATTGATGCCCTATCATTAGATGCTGCAAAAGAAAACCGAAGAAAAGTAGTGATGGAACTGAGTATGTCTACATGGAGTTGCAACAGTAGCTAGGATGTGGAAGAATACTGAGTTACCATGAAAAGTAGAAGGGATAACCAATTGATGCCCTATCATTAGATGCTGCAAAAGAAAACCGAAGAAAAGTAGTGATGACCAGCATCAGGTAGACTGTTCTTCATCTTCTAAACATCATCCAAGGGCCATGAGGCTCCTGCTATTGTCGGGTATAATATGCAGCCTTACCCTGACAATGGAGCGGTTTTTTCTGAGAACCGAACTTGCATACTTTGGGATACAAGTGCAAAGCCTACGTTGAGATAAAGAAGAATGCCATGCTTGTATATTTGTAAAGGTTAAAGAAGTTTGTTCCTGAGTTCATGCTTGATTTCCTGTTCTTGTTATACAATGATCTTTAGATTCATTTAACGTCAATCTGGTTAATAATTTTGCAGACCTTCCCTGCTTTTGAAATGCTATTAGAATATATCTAAACAACAATACGTTTGCTTTTATAGGCTTATCAGATGCGTAATGCGGGAGCTGTTATCCATAGTCATGGGATGGAATCTTGTCTAGTTACGATGCTTCATCCCTTCTCCAGGGAGTTCCGGGTAAATCTTTTATCTTCTAAATTAGTAGGGAAATATCCTACATTCTTCAAGTAACTAATTTGGAAAACTGATATAGAACTTCATATCTTTTGTGAATTTTTTTTCTTCTGATTCTCATTGAAATCAAACAGCCATTGACTTCTGTAGAATAGCTAACCTCTGTGCTTCTCATTCATTTTGTAGTTCTCATAATGTTCTAGCTCTTACTGTGTAAATCATTTTGTGAACAGTCTCATTCTTTTGTATTGTGCATAAAAATTTACAAATGTGTTTGATGTTTGACCAATTGTTCAATCATTAGTCCATTTCTGAAGAGAGTTGTAGCACATAATTTGAGTGAGAACTATTGGGGAAGAAAAACGTAGGTGAAAATAAGCACATGGTGAAGCATGTAAGGGAGAATATGAACAATCAAGAGAAATATTTAATATTTTTTTCCTAGTACAAGTCTAGCTCATTTCATACTGAGTTGAGCAATAAAAACTTATGGTTCCCTACTAGTATAGACATAAGTTGAGTTCTCATTTTTAGCGTGGAACATGATTCAACCTAAAATACTGGATGTTCTCTTCCTGACTTGGTGCTCTTTTTGATAAGAACAGTGTCAGATTCATATATTTGGCTTTGGAAACATTGAGGGCGTTTCTGTTATCAATAAATGAACCCACTCATTCAACTGAGTTGACGATAATATGCAGTAGTATCTTATTTTTAATATATAGCCTCAATGTTCTTGATATGATTGCTAGACTATTGTCTTCTCAGGTACCCAAACAAATTGCAAATTCCTAGACTAAATCTTGACAGGGAGAAGGAATATTAGAATAAAGAATGGATGTTATTATCATTTAATTATTTTATTTGAACTATATAAGGTAGAGGATCATGTAAATGTAAACTAGTAGTTGATCAAACACTATGCTAGTTTTACTTTCCCCTTTTCTCCAAGGCCATCTTTAGTTGATCTTGTAGGAGCATATGCAACCAATAAGTGGCTGCATTGAGTGAAAAGAAACATGGACATGGTTCTGATGTATTGTATATGTCATGTCCAAGTTGGGTACACATTCGGCCAGATTCAGGTTCAATACAGGTTTTATATAGGAGGACATGATTTTGGGTTAAAAATGTTGAATACAGGTTGTATGTGGGAGGACATAAATTTTGGGTTAAGAATGGTGCTAAAATGAGCGAGATTTATTTGACCTTTGATATGGCTCAATTCATTTATGGACTTGGTTTTTTAGTTTCTGTTTTTTCGGTTGACAGGTCCTGAGGTCCAACAGACAATATATTAAGAGATAAGGTTCTCTTCTTAGTTCTGATTGGAATTCTACTTTTTAACTTTGCAAGTTGTTATTAACCAGAGGCATTCTAGTCCATTTCTAGAAGGTTTTGGGAAGGAAAGTCGAATAGATGGACTAGGTTTTCGTGCTAAAAGTTTAGCTATAAATTGATTCATGACATGTATTGATCAATAGGTTTGATAATGTCATTCCTGTTCTGTTTCTTTGGCTTAATGTGTCATATATGTAGTACAAATTCGCCCCAAAGGGTTATGAATTATGTAAATGAATTAGACTTGGATTCTCGAATCCTTATTTACCATTTTTCTTGATTCAAACCTAGGTTCGGATTTGTTAGGATCACATAATTTCATAGGTCGAAGTAGGTTGGGTAAGTTTGTTAACGAGTCAGGATGCTACCATCGAATAGCCTCCCCGTTAATGTTGAAAACACACCATATACCTCTTCATTCTGGTTATTCATTTGAGGAAGTTGGGGAACCTGAGATGTTAATCTCACGAATCCTAATTTGGGAGTTGTTGTTGATGATGAAGAGGGTGTTAGGAAGATCATGTGAATTGGATCAAATGATGAAAGAAAGTTGAGACTAGCAGTACTTTTTTTTTTTTTTTAACCAAAGGGTGTTCTCATGTAATTGTCTATGAATTCTTTATGTTTATGGACTTATTGTCTACGACTTTGTGTTTGCTTAATTTTTGTTTGTGTGGTATCTTCGATTTGGTTTGATGAGTCAATGACTTTGATTTCACTAATTAGTCCTTTATACTTACTTTTGTGATTAAATTTGCTAAATGATTGTTTTTTTTTCTATATTTATGTGTATGCGTATATAAATAATAAAAAGTTAATGTATCCCAATGAATCGTATCCTAGATTTGTGGAAAATTGCAAATCGTCGAATCATTGTATCCTGTATGAGAATCTGTGTTATAGTTTGTCATAGAGATGAATGCCATTTCCTTAAACAAATAACATCTTACACCTCACTCTAGATTCTTTTGTAGCCTAGGGAACTTGGAGATGATCCTTATTATTGTATGAGTTTGTCCTCCTAGCCACTATCCTTCAAGGTTGCAAAGGCCCTTTCTTGCCTTTCATGGTAACTTGGCTAGGATTTTGACAGCGGCACAAAGGGTTGTCATGTTGACGGTCAATCATAAAAACTTGGATGATGATGATGATTCATTGATAGGTTATCGTCATATGCTGTCGCCTTCTATCATGTATATCTGCACATATGCTAATGAATGAGTATCATAGCAGATAATCATCTTTTGTTGCATTAAAGATATGAGTGTAGTATGTTCAATTGTTGGAATCAGAATTTGATTGAAGAATATGCTTGCATATTGTATTTGTGATTATCATCTAAAACTGAAACACTTTAACTATTATCTCTTGGTGCATACAAATTAGTAAATTTGCAAGAAAGTTTACTCCCTTTTATGAAACAAGAACTTGAATTTCTTTACTTATAAAAGAAGTGTGTTATGTACTAATGTAACCTACTCACTGTCTATAGTTTTTTCCCCTCTAGAAGTGCCTTGTAAATCTAATACATATTCTGGTTATTTATCCATCTTCCTTCCATCAGAATAATGTTTTTATTCTATTATCTTCTCTATTGTATTTTTGCAGATAACTAACATGGAGATGATAAAAGGAATCAATGGACATGGTTATTATGATGAACTTGTTGTTCCAATAATTGAGAACACTGCTCATGAGCGAGAGCTCACAGAATCCCTCAGTCAAGCGGTATACATTTTTATAAGTTATCTGAGATTCCTTAGTTTATTCCTTTTAAATGTTACTTCTTTAAGCACACAAGTTTTATGTAAGTATAGCTGTCAATCATGGATTATTGAAGATTACCTTTATATTGATGTTGTTTTACTCATCATTCATTAAGATGATACAATTCGTTTCTCAATTGTATTCATATGTTTCTATTTTCTAAAATGATCTCAAATTGCTAAAAGTGTATATTTATGTTAGCAAACAGTATTATACAGATGCGATATTGTTCTCTAGTTTACCATCTTTTTAGTAGTTTACTAACATTACAAGTTTAGAGGAAAACTATAGTTTTGCCCAATTAGTGAGTCGAATTGCAGATATTGATAAATTTGGTAAGAGAAACTTCTTATTAGTCATTTTTAAAACAAGCATCTTGAGCTGATTAAAGGAAAAAAAAAACATTGGTTGCTATTTGGGTGACACAACTTCCTATCCCCCTTGTAATCCTGCCAAAAGGCCAAAGGATTAAATAGGTTGAAAGGACAAGGCCTTTGTCGGTCTATTCTATCATACCTGTGAACTGATGGTCAAGGTGTTACTGGGCCGGGCTCGGTCAAACCTGGGTTGGTTCACGTACAGTCCCGGTGGGGCTGGATATAGATGCCTATCCAGTCGGGGCTGAGCTATACTGGAGAAAGCTAAGAGTAGCTACCCCAACCCACACTCCGGGATTGAGTCTAGCCAGGACGGGCCGGTTCTGGGTCGGCCTACGGGCTTGGGCCAATTTTCAAGTTTTAAAAAACACACTTCTTTTGTAACATAAAAATAATTAGAAAATATTTACCAGAAAATATAGAACATGTGTTGATTGGACATTTGAACTTGAATTGAAAACATTGTTAACTTAAATTAGTACTCAATAAACATATGTTGAATGCATAAATATAAAAGCATAGTTTTGACTTGAAAAGTAGCTAAATAAATCGAAATGCATGACTGCAAAGCTCAAGCTTTAAGACTCATGACGCTGGAAACAAACTGATATGTTCCTTGATACCACTCCTGTGTTACTTTCCCTTGTCATCTAAATTGTTTTTTTCACATTTATTTCGTTCAAAATGAGTTGTAATTATGACTCCTTCAACACTTATCTCATACACTATACTAAAATACTGTCAAAACACGACTCAGAGGTAGACCCCCTTTACCAAGGCCTTGTGCAATTCTGGTTGCAGTTCCTGCGGCAGCAGTTGATGATCCATGGTAAAAAAGTAATATGTAGAAGGCTAGAACTATATAGAAGCTTGTAGTTGGTGCGATACAAAATGAAGAGGTATAAAAGATTTTAGTTATCGTAGAAAAACGGTTGAAATAAACCATATTTAGAGTTTTTTAGGGCTAAAATGACCACAATACGCTTCCAATATAGCCCATTCATGGCTTTTAAGGAATTATTTTGATCATTTTAGTTGAAATGACCAAATAATTCCTGTAACTTTATAAACGACTAAAGCATGGGGTATTTTGATCCAATACCCTCAAACATGTCGAAAACAACGCTAAATTATTGGGGTGGGTGGGTGGGGGTGGGTGGGAGGGACCTGGATTTGACAGTGCCAATATCTGGTCGGAGTCTTATCCGGGCTACTGGTCATCAATGGTTAAACCCAAACACAGACCACATTTAGAACCTTGCTTGTTCTATGTTACTCATTGTCATCTCAAAGTGCAATTTATTAATCGATTGAAAACAAGTCAAGAGTCAGACAGAAACATAGTTCTCAATTCTCATTAACCTTTCATACTAGGAAAGTTGTGAATGAGTTTATGTCAATACGCATGATGCCAGCTTGTTTGTTAAGCCAAGCCTGTATTTTGGCAAGTCATGAGTTCAGATTTTATTCTGTTTCACAAAATCTGCAAACATGTAAAAGAGGGCATTACATTGTCACGAGTTACCTGCTTATGCAGGGTGTGGAGGGTCAAGATGTACAATGTTCACAACCCCTCTCTTTCTCTCTCTCTATATTGCTTGCATCCTGGAGGGCGCATATTCACGTCGCAGAAACTGCCTCCCTCTCTCTATATATACACGTTGCAAAAACTGCCCTCCCTCTCTCTCTCTCTCTCTATATATATATATATAGAGAGAGAGAGAGAGAGAGAGAGAGGGAGAGGGAGGCAGTTTCTAACTCGAATTTGTGTTCTCTAGGATGCAAGCAATAAGTCTCTGCAACTCGAATATGCGTCCTCTAGGATGCAAGCAACAAGTTTCCTTTACTTTCAAACATGGGTCGAGAGAAAATTAGGCTTCCTTGTCTCACTTTACCCTTTGAGGATGATATACCTATGATTCTAAACAAATTTGTTCATGTGGACAGTGGGTATCAGGGAAGCACTAACCCTCCTAAAATGTGAGCCGTGTTATGTCGGATATGTATCAGACACAACCTAGACACTTCAAAATATACTAGAACACACCAAAATAGATGTCGTATCCGTGTCACCTTGCCCTTACCTTGTTGTGTTGCATTCATGTCCGTGCAATATAATGGGTGGGTGCAAAAGAGTGGAATTTGTATATCTATCGGGCCCAAGTAAAGTGCACGGAAGGGAAGAATCGGAAGGGAAGAATTCTTCTCAAGATGGCAACCAACAAGATGCTTTCGTTCTCCAATAGACTATACTTGTATATCATTGGACATTGTTTGGTATTGGTACATCTTCTCCATAATGTCAATGATAGGCAGAGCTAGGTGTATTTAAGGGTTGACAATTGCCCTCCCCAAAGTTTTGGAATGATCCCTATATATAGGAATGAGTTTAAATTGTCCAACTATCTTATTCTTCCAACCAAAATTTGCCACCTTCCATATTCTTCATCTGTAAAATATTTAACCATCTAATACTTGTGAGATACAAAAAAACAACAACAAAGCCTTTATTCCAAAATTTTGGCGTCACTTGTTGAATCATCTTCTCTCCTGTCTTTTAAAAGGAAATCGCCTATCCTGCCTAGGTCTTTGGATGACAACTAGTATTTAGGTGGTGATATCTTGATGTGCCCGTCTTGGAATAGGAGACGTCCGCCCTAGAATGGGAGTCCCCCGCCTTGAACTGCCTCAAGCAAGCGCTTTGCTTTGCGTTGACTTAAATATTGTAACACAAACTAAGACGTTTTTGAATTTGGAATCTGACTTACAAATATTATTAGTAATTTAAATATATAACAGAGAATTTGAGAGGAACAATCATCTTTGCTCTTTCGGTTTCTTTTCCTTGTGTCTGGCATAATCTATTGTATCCCATATAAATTTTCAACTCTAACTGGCACTGCAGCCAACCAATATTAAATCTCTCTCACACTCACCCGTTTTCTGAATGACTATGTTTCTTTTTGTTTTTCTCTTATGCTGAGGTCGACAAATCTGTATCTCGACGTCGACTTCTGACGAATGTTGATTTCTATGATAAATATGTTTCTCTTTTCTGTTTTGAGTTTTGACAAATTTCCATTCCCTCTCTAGTAGGATATTTCTCTCATCGGATCTGCACATACAATTTAGGAAGCAAAGGTATTCCGAAAATTTGTGTCTTCCCCATGTCATGTTGGATATGTATTAAGCACACCACAAACACCCCCAAAATATACTAGGACACCGAATTAGATATCAAATCTTTGTCGTCATGTCTGGACTTGATATGTATCTCTGTCATAGCGGCTCCATTAACTACTATAGTATCGTTCCTCCTTACGAGATTGCTAGATTGTACTCTTCCTTCAATAATGGTGGAACGTTGAGATTGTTGCAATCTTATGCTAGATAGTGAATCTTATTCTTCTCGAGTGTCAAGGGCCTAAAACCAAGTAAGTTAGGGGTGTTAACGAGCCAAGTTTTGAGCAAGCACCCCTATGTTTGAGTTGACTCTCTTAAGGAAAATTCGAGCTCGAGCTTTCAGACGAAGTCTAAATTAAACTCAACGTCAGATCTCTAAAATATTTGCGAGCTCGGCACACTAGGTTTTCTCTTATACTCGAAACTTGATGAGCTTGAGATATAGACAAGTTTAAGCTTGAATTGAACTTGTTACGAACTCATGAGCTTTGTCCTAAACTAAAACCCAGAATAAGCATACTATCATTTGAAAGTGTTTAAATGAACTCCATACCAAATTGGAAAAGTCTATTAGTGTAAGATACGTCTTTTATATAGCTACATAAATGAAAACGAGCTTGCTCGCAAGCCCACCCATTTTGCAAGCTTGTTAGTCTAAGCTTTAGTTTGGCTCTTTTATCTAACGAGCCTATTCTTGGACTTGAGCTCGTGCTCTCGAGTTAAAAAAAGCTAGACTAACAAGCTTTTTAGCCGAGCTCAAGCTGGTTTTCGAATAGCTTGGTTCGTTAACACCCTAAAGTATTATAGGTAACCGTAACATGGAAACTACGTACCAATTCAATGGCGTAGTACGTTTTTGTAGGTGCGGACTGGAACACAGTTAACTACCTATATGAGAATTCCAGGAACATTGGTTATTTGACGTGATCAACACGATCAAAACACGATCAAAACACTGTGCCGACATTATTTTTTTTCTTCTTCTGCAATCCTGACTTTTTCCTTAATTGACCGGAAAAGAGAGCCACGTTTTGCTACCAGCCGGTATCAGTAGTGGTGAGTATAGGATCAGACATGTCTAAAGCGATACCATACGGCCCATATGTATTGGTATCGGCTGATAGTGCGAACCTTCATTGATACCCCACCTGAAACTGTGCTCAGTGCACATGCTTTTTTCAATACACAACCTCCCAGGAAGAATTGCGACCTTATAATGCCGATTTCTCCCTAACTCTTGTCCTATGTCTTGGTTTAGCCAGCAGAAGTTCATGAAAGTTTGCAAAATGGGTGGGAAAACCACTTTTTTTTTTTTATACCAAAGTGTGACCAAATATGGAAGGATGAGTTTCTTTTAGTGCAAGTCAGAGGGGTGACGTCTCTTTAGACGTTTTCCATGTTTCTGCATTAGGTATAGGGCAGTAAGTATGAAAGTGGACAGCTATGTAACGGAAATGTTCCCGGTGTAATGGTGTTAATGATTGGCTCAGTGATGTATGTACTTTGTCATGACCCTTGCTCTATTTCATCAGAACTATTGATGTTGAAATATCATTTGAGTGATAAGTACACTACTTAGTTACTAATATAGTACTTTGCAGATTTCACAATACCCGAAAGCAACAGCTGTTCTTGTGCGCAATCATGGAATATATATTTGGGGAGACTCCTGGATCAATGCAAAAACACAGGTTTTTCTTCTGGTTGAAGTTTTTCTTGGATTGTTTGTCTTCAGTATTTATTTGTTTATTTGATCTTCTCTCCTGTTTTATGTTCAATTACTGAATGCCTTGAACCAGATTTAATAATTAAAATACTATATAAAGTATCTGTCCTCAATAAATCTGCCGATTGATATTCTCACAGGAGAAAATTTTGAAGTTAGTTTGTATTTGTTAAAGAACCTGCAACTACACCAAAAGTTCAGAGTTGTGACGAGGGTTGAGGGTTACATATTTATATTGTTCCAACATATGCCCCTTGCAAGTAGAATCTGATTTTATGGCTGAGATTTGGGTTCAGTAGGGATATCATTTTTTTTATATAAAATCTGCTTATAATACGTGCCAGAGGAGACTTGAACCTGGGTTGCTCTGGTACCATATTGAAGATCCTGCCACTGTACCAAGACTCCAGAGTCACGACGAGAGTTGAGGGTTAAATATTCATATTATTCACCGTTGGTTTGGGGAACTTGTGTTTTGTCCAATTCGGAACACCAATGATCTTTCCTGATGTGCATACTAGTTATTTCTGTTGACATTATTCAATGATTCCACTGATTTTCTTTGTAGCAGATTTTACTTCCCCTTTTCCTTTCCAACGGAGATGTAATTTGAAAGTAGGAGAGAGATTTTAAAACTTACCGAGAAATGTAGCCGTAGTTTGGAAGAAGTAGAAGAGAAACACATATGAGAAAGAAAAAATAGGGCAAGGTATTAGTAGTTATAATTATATATTTTTGATGAGGATAAAAATTTAATAAAATAATAAAACCCCTCAAAACCCACCGATTTGGGGTGTGCAAATTTAACTTGTTAATTCATGCTATTAAATATTTATAGGGTCTGTATCTCATCTGCATGTCGATGAAAAATTTGTTCCTTCTCCTGTCAAGAATGAAGATCCATTTAGTTCTCATATCTGTTATCATCTTTTTAATATCAATTGCTCTTCTTCCATTTTCTTTATTCTTGTTTCTCTTCTTGAGAGAACCTTTGATTTGAACTCGGGTATATCTGTGTGGTTCTAGTATAATTCTGTGGTTTTAACAAATTCATGAGTTTCAAGAGAATTCTGTACAGAGGAATAAAGAGAGTTAATAGGTCTTGTACTAAAAGTAAAATAATAAGATTTTTTAATAACAATGAAAGTTAAAGAGAAGTTCAAGGTGCCTGTCATGACCAACATAAAGAGACTTTTTCTGGGCCACTGAGTGATTTCTATTTCGTTTTCTTTCCAGGCTGAGTGCTATCATTACCTTTTTGATGCTGCAATCAAGCTCCACCAGTTAGGTATTGACTGGACTACTCCAAGCCATGGTCTATTAAGCAATGTGAAAGTACATCAAGATAAAGAGAGGCATCTGAGTGGTTTGGTTAGGACGGAGCCTCAGAATGGCAGTCATTCTACTGAACCATCAAGGGTGAGTTGTTGAACTTTTCTTTTTTACATGT
The DNA here is from genome assembly GCA_036927795.1 of Iris macrosiphon. NCBI lineage: Eukaryota > Viridiplantae > Streptophyta > Magnoliopsida > Asparagales > Iridaceae > Iris > Iris macrosiphon. The sequence goes on along the minus strand of JAYESA010000004.1, from coordinate 227,895,621 downwards.
ATAGAATTTTAAATGTTTACGCATTTAAACTTGGCCTTGATTAGCTATAATTCTCTTGCAGCGTATTGCATATAGCTGTTGTTTTATTTTATCCTTCTTAGTCAACTCTTAATATTGTTTGTAAGAACTAATGACCTTCAGCATCCTATATTTGTGTCTTTTGCAGCTATGCATCCTTCTTGACATTGAAGGAACAACTACTCCAATATCATTCGTTACAGATGTGCTGTTTCCCTATGCTTGTACTAATGTGCGGAAACATTTATCATCTACTTATGATAACAGAGAAACCAAAGATGATATTAATCTATTGCGTTCCCAGGTAAGTTCATAATGCTTTGGATTTTCCATCTTACGATTCTAAATTATGTGAACCCTTGGGCTTTTTAGATTCTATTTTTATGTGATGAAAGATGTACAAGGAAAGCACATCATCATCCAAGCTTTCTCCCATCAAAATGGGGTCGCCTATGGAGCATAAGAAAGTTCCATACAAGATTTGACGAAATTTTATGACCGGTTGTCGATCGGATGATTGACATCAACCCTCTATGTTGATGTAAATTCCTAGCCAAGGTAGCTACTATGAGCATGCCATAATACCTAGGCGGCCAATTGGTAGGTAGGTAAACCTACCTTTTAGATTGCAGATTAAGCTCATGCAACCAAGGAAGACATTCCAAGTTCCCCTAGACTATGAAGTGTCTAGACTATGAAGTGTCTAGACAAAGATGTTAACTCGTAGGCCAGTTTGTTTTAATTGGGGGATCTGTCAAATGTGTGTGGTATGTTAAATGTGTGACCTTGCTGTGCAAACAAGGAAAGCACACCTAATATCTAGTTATATAGCACGCTAATTGTGCAAGTAGAGACAATGAGAAGTTAAGTTATTAATTATGGTAGTCATTTTCTTCTTTTTCCTAAAAAATTTGCCATCTATGATAGTCTGATTTAGCCTAGAGAATAGTTATCATAATAACTTGTATCATGCCTGAATAAGTTTTAGTGTGACATAGCATAACCGCATTCACTAAAGGAAAGTTTATGACAAGAGATAAACTAGGCGACAACTTGGGATGACATGACACATGATTTAATGTATGATGGTTAGTTGTAGAATTACTTGTGAAGTGAAGATCGAGCAAAGATCCTTGTCTTTCAGTTAAATAAAAAAGTAATTGGTTACTTAAAATGAGCAGAAGTTTAAAAGTTCGAAGAAGGAAATTTGGTAAAATTATCCAAATTATTTTGGGATTTTCTGCAAGTATTTCTACCTTTTTTTTTCTTCTTAATTTATGATTAGGTCCCTGGTTATTTAATACAACTACTATGACAGGGTTCGTGAAAATGTGTGATATTTAAGACAACTACTATGACAGGGTTCGTGAAAATGTGTGAAATTGTCTTCTACGAAAGCTTTAGAAGTTTATATATATATATATATATATATATATATACACACACACACACACACACACACACACACACACACGCACAAATTTCTCTCTTTTGAAAGACATTCTGATTTTTTTTCTATGTTTAAATAGAAAATGCTGAAAAATGAGAAAGTAGTAGATATATACTTCTTTTTTTTAATCTATTAATTACTAAACATGGTCACACCAAAACTTAAAAAGTCACAAGGACAAGTATAAAGTGTTATCTTTTTAAAGGAATGTATGAATATCTGTTACTTTCCGAAATTTATGGGTCCTTACTATTCAATTCAAATTGAAAAAAAAAATACTTGGCTAATTAAGACTTTAAGGGTATGATTACGACATTGAAAAAATAGCATGTCATGAAATGTAAAATAAAATAATATGGCAATTTTAATATTGATTTGAAATAACTTGTATTATAAATTTATAATGTACTAAAGTGTACCACCCTAGAGAAATTCGTTTCTCAATCGACACTCTAGTGTCGATAAATACTTGAGGAGATACTTGATGTCCTCAACGCTTGATATATATATATATATATATATATATATATATATGTATATATATATATATATATATGTCACGTCCCGATCTCCCGCAGGCTAATCGACCGTCTCCGCTAGGCGGAAATGACCGCGCCAGCGCTCTCGTGGGACGATCGCTTCGACCCATCCGGGCGTGATGCCGCGCGAGCGTGAAATACGCTCGTACAAGGCCGTGGTTCATTGGCTGGCGGTAAGAGATCTAAGCTACAGAGTCGCACAGATTGTCCGAGTGCAGCGGAATGTATAAACACATAAGCGAATGGTAACAAGTTCTCTGAGTTGACAATAGCGGAAGCATTGAATAACACAAGTTGAAGTAAAGCAAACTCTTTTATTGATATTGAAACAGTGTTACAAGCGGCGTATAGCCTAGATTACAAGTCGTTTAAGCACTCTCTCTCCGAAACATAAAAGCGTGCCAAGTGGCTACATTTGTGGAATGATATAGACGATGTTCAGGCGATGTTATTCTCGATGCAATGCAATGACTGGCACGCGGATTGCCGCTAAGCGAGGATGACTTATCTATATGAACATGAGGTGCTGGCATAGCCATAAAGGACGAGTTATAGTCTCGGGGCGGTTAGGGCGTGAGGTCTTGTATCGCTACACGTCACCTTCGCCTGGGACGGTATGGAGTGCGACGCAAGGCCAAGGGGGCGTTCACTCCATGCCGTCCACAAACATGCGACTATCAGAAAGTTCCGTCCGGATCGGATCGGCACCGGTGCCCCGGCGACCGTCCGCGGGAACTTGAACAATCAATACCTTGTGCACAAGTTGTCCGCGACATGCAAGTCTTTGGGTCATTCCAATTTCACACAACTGACATGATAATCCTTGATTCTTATTCTGAACCGAGCTGATTTGCTCCACGAGCTGGAATTCTGATAGGCTGACATGATTCTCGTTCAGAGGTAAGCTTGATGTGATTATCATTCAGTTATAACTTGATAGGATTCTTGATCAATGAATGACTTGCCTTGATGCATTCCCCTGGTGCGGGGACTGCCTTAGCGACCAAACGGTCCCGGATACTTGCGGGTTCATTTGCACAGAAGAACTATTCGATAGTCTTCTGGTAAACACGAATGCATGTACGATACGCGATAGCGATACTGGATTGTGGCATAAGTTCAATTGTTGCAAGTGTTGGATCGAGGCCACATTTCAAGTTAACATATCAGCAGGCAAGCAGGCATTTCATAAGAAAACTCAAGCATTTACGTTCGACACGGGCCCGAAGGTAAGTCGAGGAGTGAGTTCGTTAAGGGACTTACCGAGCAACATGATCTAGGGTCGTACAGTGTAAACATGTGAACAGTGCACTATAGAGTATACAAATATATATCGTTCTAACCGAGGCATAGCGAAGTCTGGTTGCACGAGGCAAATGTAGCATGCAAATGGTCGTATATATAAGTAATGTTTTATTTCCATGTTCTAGCATAAGCAATACAAGTTGGGATTATTCTCTTAACTAGGTGCGTTGTATACTTATTAGCATGCAGAGGGTGATTCACATAGCGACTAGCATGTATCATTCCGTATTTTATGTGTGCTGTCTAAGCAAAGACAAGTTCACCGTAGCCACTCACCTTAGCGATGATACGCATCGGTCGAGTGATACTCCGAGCGAGCCTCTGAAAGCCTAAGCCGAAGTCCTGAAGGGACAAGTCTGGATATCCTTTGCCTCAAATGAGTCTTCTCGCTGAAGCAAGACGGGTCGGGACGTTGCACTTTTTGCCGTTTGAATCGGCAGTCCGCTTGAGCGGAACGGGGTATTACATTATCCACCACTAAAAAAGTCTCGTCCTCTAGACTTCCTGAGGGCAAGCCATACTATCGAATTTTCGTATCTAGTCCGAGCGTAGCTATCGGTACCACTATATCCATTGGAACACAATCCCCTACTCGATGCTTACGCCGTATTGCGTGTATACTGAGTCAGTCTTCATTGCGCCTTAGCGCGGGACATGTTTCTTAACACAAGGTATATTTCAATCGATCTTGAATATCGATCTAAGGCTGAGGCAAACTTATACAAGTCGTTATGCTTGTTCATGAGGATATTCACTTGCACGAGCATTTGAGTTCAGCATATCGCAAGTCTGGATTGTCTTTTATATATATATATATATGTGTGTGTGTTTATTTTATTCTTGTCAATTTTTTTAATTGTGTCTTATTGTTTATAATTGTACCATGTTATGGTTTGTTCCTACTAATCCTATAAATAATTTATATTTCATTATAGTTCATAATAAAAAAAAAAGTCTATTCTACTTTGATGAAACAAAAAACTTTTAACAAAAAAAAATTGTCCCCCAGTTATGTCACCATGTTTGTATTCTTAGAACTTGTAAACTATTTAGTTGAGTATGTCTATTTACTTTTCCCCCTTCTAATGATGTCATCTACAAAATATCGTTATATAAATGTAAATTTGTTTTTGACCTACTTAGGGAGGGAAGTTACTATGTTTATTTAAGGAGAACAATAGACACCTCAATCCTCTGTCCCGAGTATTGGGTCCCGCTAGAAATAGAAAACATCTCAATGGAAAATTTGTATTCGGTAGCCCATGAGGATGCTTACATGTGTCAGCATCCCAGCCGTAGGATGAGTGTCAAAAAAGAGAAGTGGTTTGCAAGTAGGAGAAAATAATAGGGGGCTGTATTCTCTTTAGGAATAGGGTATAGAAATGTATGATATGTTAAATGTGTGACCTTGCTTTTACTGTTAACTCATAGGTTAGTTTGTTTTAATTGGGGGATCTAGAGATACACATGCATTTTCCAACTCTTAACTTATTGTGAGTTATAAATGAGGTGGTGGTTAATATGGCAACCTTGATATGATGTACAATATTATGCAAGTGGAAATTAGCTTTAGCACTATGAGACAATGTAATGGAGAACCAAGCATAGTTAGTAGTGGAACCTTCCAACTCAACTTATTGTGAGTTATAACTGAGGGGGCGGTTAATATGGACAACCTTGATATGATGTACAATATTATGCTAGTGGAAATTAGCTTTAGCACTATGAGACAATGTAATGGATAACCAAACATAGGTATTCAGTATTGGAGCCCATTTTCGTTGAGTATTTAAATTAGAGTTGTTTGATAGGAGCTTTATTTGCACTAGAAATAGTTTTGTATTCAGAGTCTTACTTGAATTAGGATTGGAAGTTTTTATTTGAGTTGTCCTATTAATCCTATCTGCTTGCAGTAGGATTAATAGTTTTATTACTACTGGAACTTCTTCGACATGCACTTATATAAAGGAAACAAGATTGTAATTTTATGACATGAATTTAGTGAATGGAAATTGGAGTTCCTCAAATTGGGATGAGTTGGGTAACATAACATAATTGGGTATGAAACCCTAATTTTTGGTAGACTAGGAAGAACCATTGGGTAGCATTTCGAGATGTGGATAAAAGACCAACAACAATAATGAATGTACATGCAAATCCAAAAACGAATAAATGGACAAGTAAACTCAGAATCAAGAATTATTTTAAATGCTAATTTTATGGAAGAAAAAAATTACATTAGGTGTTGATTGAGATTATTGGAAGAAGAGATTTATGGTTTCTTTTGAGGATCATGGACTAGGGCATAGGTCTAGACTAGGGTTTTGTATAGAGAGGGAAGGAGGACATGATTGGAGAGAGATTATGATAGAGGGTTTTGGTAAGAGGGAGTATATAGGGCAAGGTTCAAGATGTAGAATATCGGGTTCATATTGGTTTGGGTTTGAGATAATAGATATCAGGTGATACATTAAAATATCGAATACCAATATATATATATATATATATATATATATATATATATAATGGCGGCTGCTAGGGTTTCCACGGTCGCGAGAAACTCTGCTACAAGCGACCCCGGTGGCTCTGGGGGACTCGAGGCTAAAGTGGGGACCTGGGACCCGGGGGATGGCAAGGGAGAGTTCGGAGAGGGAGATAACCAGGCAATGCTCGTAGCTCGTAGCGACGCCGGTGGTTTGGTCGACCATCGTCAAGAGACGACATGGGATAAGCAATCAACGAAGAGATAGGGAGGACCCCTCTCGCAGAAGGCTGCTGGGGGCAGAAGAGAGATGGAGGACAGGTGGGCTCCTCAACGCCCCTAGACCGGTACCCCATAAAACATGGGAGGAGGTGGAAGAACTTCTCACACGTGTAGAGAAGAGGTGGGCGGTAGGTGGGCTCCACAACGCCCTCAGACCGGCATTCCACAGCATATGGGAGGAGGTGGAAGAACAACACGCACAAGGAAGAGCCACCTCGACAGAAGGATCGAGAGAAACAAACAAATGCCTATATAGGGGAGAGTAGATCCTGGGCAGGCATCTGTCGGACTAGCACAGAACAGACCTCCATCCCGTGGCGATACATAGAACCAAAATTTTTGGAGGAGAATAGGAGGGTAGCCGAGTTCACCGAGGAAGATCTGGCAGAGATGGTAGGATACTGGAATAACGCACTTATCGTCTACTTTCTAGGCGACATGCCGTTCCATGGGCAGTTCAAAGCATGTTACCTGAGTTGGCGGCCGCGCGACAACATGTAGGTCTACTCGCGCGAGAATGACTTCTTTTTCGTAAGATTTGGGCTTCAGGAGGATGCAGAACGCGTCTTCCATGGAGGGCCGTGGACATTCGATAGAAGGCTGGTCATCCTCAATAAGTGGCAGACAAACTCTAATGTGAGCGAGAAATCCTCTACACGGTTCCCATATGGATAAGGTTTCCAGACCTGCCCACCCTATATTGGAACGAATCGATACTCATGAAGCTTACTGGTTTGGTAGGTAAACCTATTTAACCAGACAAGGACACAACAAAGAGAACAAGGGTCCCATACGTGTTTTTGTTGAGATAAACGCGTCGACGGTGCTTCCCCGACAGATCGAATTTACCCTACCTACAAGGGAAATTCTAACGCAAATCTCGAATATGAATGGATACCTCCAGTTTGTGAGCGTTGCTCCTGCTTTGGCTACACAAGCAGAGCCTGCCTACGGATACCGGAAGGTGATAGTGTAGTTGAAGAGGGCCAGACATGACCCACAAGAGAGTACCAAGGGAACCGACTTCTCAGCTCAGAGACGAACGTCTTGCAAGGTAGTCACCCGGAGATGGAGAGCATGAGCAAGCAATAGTAGTGGTGACACCTATAGAACGGAGGAAATAATTGCAGGTAGGAGAGGCATCAGGAAGTCAGGCAATTACAACCACCCTGGGGGCAGTAGGACCGGACAAAGAGCTACGGAATGCTAGTAGCAGTCTGGGCAAACGTATAACCGATGATGGATCTTTCTCAGATATGGGGACAGACTCTGGAAAGGTGGTTCCATTCGTTGGGCAGCCCGTCATGCTATCTCGGAGGCGGGTGAACCAGTTTGGCGAATCGAGTGGCGCTATCTCACAACATCCGAAGATCGTTAACTATGCTAGGAAGAAACATGTATCGGGAGGAGTGAGGAGACGAACAAGACGGTGGGAATGAACACGGACAAAAATAACGACGTGATGTGTGAGGACAACCCAAAATGAAGCATATTATTCCGTGAAGAACAAGCTGGGAAAGATGGCGATGCAGTTATAGGACACGAGTGGACGACCAAACATACTAATGACCTTGTGGCAAGTTTGGGGGAGGATATGGGTCACTCCAACTCTCTTTATTGTCTATCCTCAAGTGGAATACGCGCGGTGCCTGCTCACTCGAAAGATGGCGAGAGATCAAGGAGATAACTAGGAAGACGTAGAGTACTATTACCACCCTACTAGAAACAAAGGTCAAATATGGACGGATTTTGACACGGAGAACATTGAATATGTGGACACATGTTTACAATCTAGCACACTGCGATATGACGAGAATTTGGTTGACGTGGGACAACATAACTTGGGTAGGCAATATCATTCTTAACACTGAACAACTTATCGCTTGTCAGTTTTCGAATGTGGGAGGCTTTTCCTTCATCTTTGGAGCCGTGTAGGTCACAATGATAGGAGGTTGCGGGAATCCCTATGGCAGAGCATCATTCACTTGAGCATCATAGCCGAATTCCAGTTAAAACTGTCCTTATTGTTTGTAGAGGACTATAATGCACTATTATTTCGTCAGAAGAAAATCGGAGGGCGATTCGTCCCTGACTCCATTCTTGCAGATTTCCAATGTTGTCTCATGCATGCGAACCTGGAATGTTTGGAAAGGGCGGGTCACGTGTGGACTTGGCCTAACTGGGCCTCCCGTAGTCGTATATTATGTCAACTTGACACGGCTCTTGGAAACAATTTATGGTTTGACAAATTCTTGTCTTCTGTAGCAGAAGGTCTCGCTTCGGTCATAAGCAATCACTCTCCAATTTTGGTACGACTGGTTGCTTCGTTCGCTGCCCGTGGAAGACCGTTCCGCTACAATAACTCGTGGCCTTCCATTCCGGGGTATAAGGAAGTAGTTAAGGCTGCTCTCCAGCAGGAAGTCCGCGGCTACCCTCAATTCAGCATGGTGTAGAGGTTGAAGATTACAAAACGGGTTCTCATAGCTTGGCAGTCTTCCCTACTGACTGTCGATCTTGACAAACTGCGGGAAGCTTTGCGGGAGGTCCATGAAGGGTTGCGGACCAATCCGCAATGTCCAGACCTGGGGGAGAAGGAGCACTATTGTTGGATGAGGTCCAAATTCCTCTTCACAGGGATGAAGTTCAATTGGCTTAACGCGCGAAATGTGTGTGGCTTAAAGATGGAGACTGTTGCTCCAAGTTCTTTTACGACATCATTCAGACCAGACATCATCGTAACTATATTAACAAAATAATTGATGAGGTAAGCAGAGAGGTTGCATCTCCACAAGACATACATGCGGCAGTGCTAGAGTTTTACCACCGGTTATATAACCAAGAGGACTATTATAGTGAATTTCTGGAAATCATATGCAAGAAACAGGTCTCCCAACAAGGGAATCAAAGGCTATTCGATCCGGTCTCCCTGGAGGAAGTTAAAGCTGATCCTAACAAAGTGCCTGGCCAGGATGGCTTTAATAGTAAGTTCTTCAATACTCTTTAGGATGAACTTAAATTAGATGTTCTATCTATTGTGCAGGATTTCCTCTCAAATGGAAGGTTACTACGAGAGCTAAATCATACCATCCTTACATTGATTTCAAAGAAGGAAGATGCGACTACTCTATCGGATTTTCGACCCATCGCTTGTTGCAATTATTTGTACAAGATCATTACGTCTATTATGTGCATGCACATGGAGTTGATTATGCTGGACCTTATCTTGCCAAACCAAGCTGCTTTCATCAAAGGCAGGTCGATAGCTGAGAACAGCCTTCTGGTCCATGAGATGGTAAGAAATTTTAATAAAGTAGGACCTAATGCATGTTTGAAGCTGGACTTACGAAAGACGTACGACATGGTGAACAGAGACTTTGTATGTCATATTATGCTCGCTATGGGTTTTGACCCGAGATGGATGGACAGAATCCGCGAATGCATCACGACGCCTTCATTCTCTATTCTGATTAAGGGACAACCACATGGATATTTTAATAGTAATCGGGGTCGACGACAAGGGATTCTCTCTCCCCTTATCTTATTCACCCTGGTTATGGAATACTTTACTTGCTTGATGGACATTGCGGTGCACATGAGACAAATTACGCCGCTTTTATAAAGATGTCGAGCCAACTGTGTCACATCTCATATATGCTGACGATTTGTTAGTATTTTTGGTACCTATAAATAGAAGTATGAACACCATGGTTCGGGTAATGACAGAGTTCGACAGATATTCAGGTCTGCAAATGAATAAAGATAAAAGCAAGGTGTATTTTAGTGCGCATTGCCAGCAAAAGGAAGCACTTACGGAGATCATTCAAATTGAAGTAGGTACCAGTGAAATATTTGGACCTGCCTTTGTCTATTAACTATGCTCGGAATTAGGAATGTCACACCCTGGTGGAGTATGTACAGAGGCGAATAGAAGGCTGTCAAGCTCACTATCTGTCGTTTGGTAGAAGAATAGAATTAGTCAGATCGGTCATTTCAGCGATCTCTATGTTCTGGTTACAAACAATTTTGCTCCCAGCGGCCACGATCCGCAAAATTGAGAAAATGTGTGCCATTTCATATGGTGAGGGGTATTCACACAATTGCTTGGAGGTATTTATGTCGACCAAGAAATGAAGGGGGTGTGGGTCTTCGATCCATATTCCTACTTCAGGATATTGCGGGTCTTAAGCAGACATGGAATTTTATCAACGGAAATTCGGTATGGGCAATCTGGATGAGAAATCGATATTTAAAACAATCGAATTTCTGGGTCCAGAGGTCAAATAACAATTTCTCGGTTGTCTATAAATACATTCTACGGTACAGACCTATGATCAACCCTCTAATATCTAGAGTGATCAAGCCTCTAATATCTAGAGTGATCGGATCGGGCCGGAACACGCATCTATGGTTCGACCCTTGGTTGGATCACAATAGCATTCTCGACAGGTTAGGGTGGCAGGCCTATAGCTTGATGGGGCGAGATGAAGCAGTGGGTACTCTGATACAAGATGGTGTATGGACCTGGGCAACCATCCGGTCGGGCGACAGTTTGGGTTGGAAATAGCAGCCATTCAGATAGCAGCAAGCATCACAGACGACATGTGGGTGTGGGATCGGTCCCCCACTGGTAACTTCAACTCGAAATTGGTTCATGAGCAAATAAGGACTGTAGATCCCCCTCTTTTAAATGCTGAATTCATTTGCATCAAAGGTCTATCCATGAAAATGCAGTTGAATATGTACAAAGCTGCTAAAGGAAGACTACTCACTCTGGATAGAATGCAGAGGTTTGGGATTAATATTCAGACACAAAGTTGTATGTTATTCCAGAACAATTCAGAAACATTCGACCATTTCTTTTTCAAATGCGTGGTCACTTGGTACATCTGGGCTGCCCAATGTTCTATTATTGATATCCCTATTACAACTTCAAAGACATTTATGGATCAGCTAGAGAGCATATCGAACCATCGACATAGGGGAGGCAAGTGGTTTAGATCCTCTCGCATCAGGCTTTCGGCAAGTGTTTGGCATATATGGCGAGAAAGGAACATACTCATCTTCGAAGGAATGAATATTTCTCCTATCGGGATTCTGCATAATATAGAAGCAGATGTAAAAAAATCCTGATATAAATGATGCGATGTAATAGTGCGGTTTTAGTATAAATAAAAGTATTACCTTTTCCGATATATATATATATATATATATATATATATATATATATATATATATATAATGATGCGATGTAATAGTGCAGTTTTAGTATAAATAAAAGTATTACCTTTTCCAATATATATATATATATATATATATATATATATATATATATAAAGTTTTGTATATGGTAGAGTAGACACTTGAGCTTTTATTAGCTCAACTGTGGCAGCAATTCAAAAAAAGAAACAGACAAAAAAATCAGAGACTCATAGCTAACACTGAACAAGTTCTGTCACATGTAGGAACTCTTTCTGATGAGTGATGATCATGTTCGGGTAGTAACAATTCAAAAAAGAAAAGAAAAAAATCAGAAGAAATTATAAGAAAAAAACCCAGAAAAAACCAGAAGTAAAAAACAAACAAACAAACAGCAGTAGATTAAAAAAATAGCAGCTGGTGATGATGCGAGCTCTCTTCTTCTTCTTCTTCAGTTCCTTTTCTCTAAACAAAAGATCAATCAAAATAGAACAAACTCAAACAAAGAGGGAGAGGTTAACTGGTGAGTGGTTATGCGAGCTTTTGAGAGAGAGACTTTTAATTTGGGTATTGGCCTATTGGGTTTTTACTAAGATTGATATCCTACTTGACCCGAAAATTCGTCCAAAATCACCATATGTTTAAATCGTAAATATTGTACCGTCCGACATATTGGTTTTTGTTTGTATATTTCACTTTAGTCTCACATCGCCTGGAGTAAAGGAGTAGATGTATCAATGCTTCTAATGTTTTATTCATATCAATAATTAAGAGTTCTTTCTGAATTTTATGGTTTCAAAGCTATGAAAATCTGGAAAGAACCCTCTAAAAGAATCTCCCCCCTCTAGCCCCACCAGCTAGGGGTGCAACTCGGGCGGGTTGGGTCAGGCTTGAGCTCAACCTGAGCCCAACCCAATTAATCATAAGTCTAGTCCGAGCCCAAGACCGACTCGACCTCGGTTCAACATATGTAGCCTTCGGTTCAACATATGTAGCCTAAGACCAAGCCCGGAGGATCAGGTTGGGCTCGGGTTTATCGGACTCTAATATGATATTTAAAATAATTTTAAGCAAGAGTAATATTAAATATATAATCAAATAGCAATCAAGTCTCAATCATTACAAAATACAAACTGAAATGAGATTTATGATAAGGAGTTAAAGAGTTTGGATGAAGAAATTTAGGATTTAAACTTTTTTTTTTAAGAAGTATGAAACCATATATATATATATATATATATATATATATATATATATATATATATAATGTCGGGTTTCCGGTTCTTCGGGTAACATGACACATAACCCGAGTCCAACTCGATTTTTGATCGGGTTCAAATATTTTAACTCACACCCGAGCCCGAACCCAAGTATCTTTAAACCTAACCCAACCCATTAACGAGTTTATCCGATCGGGCTCGGGTTTAGTCCGCCCAAGTTGCACCCCTACCACCAGCCCCCTAGCCTAGTCGTCCTTAATGTCTTCTCCCAGACATCTCCCTCTCCAGCCCTCCGTGACCTCTACGGTTTCTTGACATCATCTGCATTACTAGTTTGCTTTTGTGTTTGCTTGAGGTCTCTCGCTTGCTCCTCGTCTTTGAAGCTGCTTTACTTGGACATTGTGCTTTGACATTTTGATCTATTGCATCTTGGTGAGTTGGACAACATTTTTTTGCTGTGCTGATCTTATGCACCATTGATTATGGCCTCCAACGACGACAAAGGTGTTCTTGTTGATGTTTCTTTTTTTTGACTTCAAGACATTTACAACTCACCGCGGTCTCTCTCTCCAACACAAAGAATTACTTGCAATGGTCCAATGCTATTGAAATTTTTTTAAACAGCAAAGGGCTTCTCATCATCACTTAGCGGAGTCACCACCGGACTTTAAGGATCTCTAGAATGCCTCTTGGTTTCAGTATGGCAATAAGGTAACTCTTTGGTTGTCTAACTCTATGGATGCTCGTTGCTATAACTCTATTATGTCTCTAAAACTGCAAAAAAAAATTGGACGTATCTTTGGTGCCTATACTCGTCTGAAGACAATCTTCAAAAACTTCATGACATCTTTTACATCTTCAATATGACCACACATGGAGAAGATTTGTAGGACTTTGGTGCCCTCTTTAGCGGTCTTCTAATGTAATATCTTTTAGTCGTTATCCTTCGATCCTGCTTGTAAAGTGGGAATAATGAGATCATCTTTATTGATGTGAAGACTACATATATATTGGAGAGGCCAACCCCTCTCTCTATTATTCTATCCGATTTGGGACTAAAGTGCATTACTAATATAATACTGAACACCCTCTCTCAAGCTGGAGCATATATGACAATCATGCCCAGCTTGTTACACAGAAATTGAACTCGATCCAAAAGAGACTTCATGAAGATGTCAACTATATGATCACCGGTCCTCACGTGATGAAACTTTATTGTCCTCTTTTGATACTCATCACGGACGAAGTGGATGTCAATTTCAATATCCTTCGTCCTTTCATGGAACACATGATTTGTAGCAATATGGATAGCAGACTGGTTATCACACCATATATCTGCTGTTTTAGATCCTGTTGCTTCTCCCAGTTCTTGTAGTAGATGCTTCAGATATAGCATCTCTACTATGCCATGAGCAATAACTCGATATTCTGCTTCGTAACTTGATCGTGCGATCACACTCGTCAGGACAGAGAGAACCCAAGTTACTCTCTGTTAGATCCTGATGTGAAGATCAAGGAAGGAAAGAAACAAATATTCATACAAGACAAACTTGTCTGCTCTTTGTTAGATTTCGTAAACCGATGTTGAGAGCTAGAGGTTCCAGCAAACAAACCAATGTTTAACCTCTAAGAATTCCAACATAGTTTTTTTATTTTTTGGAAGTTGGAAAAGATGGCTAGGGTTTGGAGTAGGCGGCTGGGTTATGGTTTGGGTTAAAGTACATATTGGCGGCTAAGGTTAGGATTAGGATTTGTGGAGTAGGAAGGGGGGGATGGCAGCCGGGCAAGGGGGGCCGAGGGAGGCGGGGGGCTGCTGGAGCGGGGCAGGGAGGCGGGCGGGTGGGGTTCTACAGGAGCAGAGCAGCAACAGGAAGGAGGGGTAAGGGGGCTCTGGAGGCGGAGGCAGCGGGGAGGGGGGCGTAGGAGGCGGGGGCAGCGGGGGGGGGTTGTAGGGGGTGGAGAGGGATCTAGGGTTAGGGTTTTTTTGTGGAGAGAGGGAGATGAATTATGGCTCTGATATCATGTAAAGTAGGAATAATGAGATCATCTTTATTGATGTGAAGACTACATATATATATAGGAGAGGCTAACCCCTCTCTCTATTATTCTGCCCGATGCGGGACTAAAGCCCATTACTAATATAATACTTAACATCGCTGTTGCTTACTAACAACGAGAGGCCCTCGTTGGCATCCTTGTCTTGGCTCTGTTACTATCTACTTTTGAGGGTGTCCGTTCACTGGTTCTCTCTCAGCACATCTTGCCTTCTCTGACAATCGTCTCATTAATAATTTTTCGTGTTCCTATGCCGTTTTCTCCGCTGGGCCTGTCAACTGCCTTTACAATTTGTGATGAGGGCCGTGATGTTCACTTTCAGTCCAGACGAGGCGCTTTTGATTCATTTTCCAGAGGTTGAGGTTTTGCTTGTGTGCGTCCTACTTTATCTGTTCGAGATTGCGGTACTCGAGGAGGAGGACGCGACGACCTTGGTAGTCTATATTGTTCCTATTGTGCGGCAACCAATCATCGCGAGGACTTGTATTGGAAGAAACATGGTTACCTTGATGATACACCTACTACCAGTCATGCTTCTGCCCCTACTGCTGCTCCTCCGCCTTCTCCACCTAGTGGCCGGATTCTCTTTACAATTGTGAATGGGGCCAGTTGCATTGACTCTTCTTAGTAACACCAACCAATCTTTCTACTCCATCAAGTATCTCTCTCATTTCTCATTCTCATTCTCATTCGTGGGTTGTTGATTCCGGCACCTTAAACTATATTTCTTATGACAGCCTCTTAAATCTTGCCTCACAAATTCATTTGTGGTTGACGGTACTATTACTCATGTTTCGAGTGCTGTTGATTTATCGCTTTACTCCTTTATATTAATGAATTAGAAGTTATTATCTATTCGTCAGCTTACATATGATTCTAATTGGTCAGTAACATTTTATCCATCTCACTTTGTGATACAAGACTTTATGATAAAGAAGCGGATTGGTGGGGGGCATGACCAGACCGACCTTTACAATGTAGTTCATCTGCCTAGTACGTTAGTGACTGCTCTTCCATTCAATCACATATGAAACTGACATCCTTTGATATCTTCATTACATAGTATATTACCTAATTTATCATTATTTGAATTTAGTTGTGAGTCATACATTCTATAGAAGCATTATCGTTTTTTTATCTAGTTGATAAACGACTTGGCTCACCATTTGCTTTTGTCCAAAATGATATTTGGGGTCCCTTCAAGTTTTCGAGTGTGCATAACTATAAATATTTTGTTACTTTTATTGATAATCACTCACGTATCTTCTTCATTATAACTTTGATCTTTTGTTTGTTTTTCAAATCTGTGGCTGAAAATTCTATTCAATTTGATATTTGCATCAAGGTTCTTTGCTATGATAATACTTAGGAGTATATAAGCAGGGAGTTTCAAGTATTATTTCAGACTCATGTCATACTTCATCATTCTTCCTGTTCTTATACTCAACACAATGGTATTGCAGAACATAAGAATAAACACCTTATGGAGGTTGCCCGCTCTCATCTTATTCATATGAATATTCTGAGGAAATTATGGAATTTTGTAGTCTTAACTGCTTGTTTTTATATAAACCACATGCCCTCTCATGTCCTTGAGAACAAAGCACATTTTAATCCTTTTTTCGTAGGGTAAACCCTCTCCTGTTGCTACAAAGGTTTTTGGTTGTCTTTATTATACTCATAATCTTGGGCCTCAGGTGGATAAACTTGATCCACAAGCTATCCGTAATTTGTTGGTTATTCTTGGACACGAAAGGGTACATTTTGTTTGATCCCAATACTTCGAAGGTGGTTCTCTTGCGATGTTATTTTTCTTGAGGATCAGACCTATTTTGCTTCTGATACACTATCTACATCTCCATTGTCCACGATTTTTGTTCCCTTTATTTCTTCCACTTGATACACCTATTTCTCCTCTCTCCTAAGTCTAGGTCTTTGGTTTCATTTCCCCATGTATATAAGCATCGGGACAAAAGTCAATTCATCCATCCACCACTAATTTTTTCGTGTATCACTAATGATTCTTCTGCAAGTACTACAGTACAGCCTTCTGTTCCTACTACTCCACCTTTACTGATTTATGATAAGGGTCTTATCTCTTCCTATTACTCTTCGTAAGGATAAGCGCTCTTGTACTATTGTCCATCATATTTCTAATTTTGTTTCTTATCACCATTTGACTCCATCTTATAGTACATTTGTTTCTTCTTTGGCTGACGTCACTATTCCTTCCTCTGTTCAGGAAGCACTTTAACATCCAGGTTGGCATGTTAACTTGAATACATTGTACTCTTATAAGACTTTAACTTTAGTATCCTTACCCTCATAAGTGGATATTTACTATTAAACAAAATCCAAATAGCTCGGTTGATCGTCTCAAAGCCCATTTAGTGACTAAGGGCTTTATCCAATTGTATGGGCTGGATTATATTGAGACTTTTTTACCTGTTGTTATGTTGACTTCTGTTTGAGTTCTTCTATCTTTGGTAGTTTCCTGGAATTGGCATCTTCATTAGTTGGATGTGAAGCCTTTCCAAATGACGATCTTTTGGAGTATTTTTATGCAACAATCTCCAGGCTTTGAGTGGCATGTCGAGTCTATGATCTCTCCTACAGAAGTCCTTGTATGGTTTGAAGTAATCACCACGTACGCAGTTTGACAAATTCAATAGTCTTGCAATATATTAGATCTGTTTGTAGCATCTTAGATTGTTCTTATTTACAGAGGTCTCATGGCATAATTATCTTGTTTACGCAGAGACATAATCATCACCGAAGATGATTCTGCTAGCATTTCTAAGGTGAAAGAATACTTAGTCTCTCATTTTCATACAAAGGATATTGGACTATTGGAATGCTTTTTTGTATTAAGGTATCGCGAACTTCCGGATGATTGTAGCTATCTCAACGCAAATATGCATTGGATTTTCTAAGATGAGATTCTTAGGTTGCAGACCAGCAGAGACACCTATGGATTATACAATAAAACTATCCAGATTGAACTCTTCATTAGATCATCCTCTTTCTGACCCATGACGTTATAGACGACTAATTGAGAAGCTAATTTATCTTACTGTCACTTGTCTAGACATTACTTACGTTGTGAGTATGGTGAGCCAATATATACATAATCCTTTGACCTCTCATCTTCAGGCTATTGAAAGGATTCTATACTACATAAAAGAAACTCCTGGACATGACCTTATCTACAGACCTGCATTGTCGCTCACTGCCTTTTGCTAATGCTGACTTCATTGGATTAGTTGATTGTCATCGTTCTACTAGCGGTTGTCGTGTCTTCATGGGAGACAAGTTGGTTACAAGGAGGAATAAGAAGCATGGAGGAGTAATAAGCATAATGTAATTGCTCGTTCTTCTGTTGAGGCTGAATATAGAGCCATGACACGTGTTGTCTCTGAGTTGATTTGACTCAACTCACTCCTTACTGATCTTGGAGCCATCTTCTCTTCTCGAGTTGCTCTCTAATGTGACAACAAGGCTACAATCCATATTACTGAGAATATAGTATTTCATGAAAGAACTAAGCACATCGAGATTGACTCTCACTTTATTTGAGAGAAAGTGGCAGTAAAGAAAGTTGCTATACAATACGTGTCTTTTTCAGCTCAACTGACATATATTCTCACCAAACCACTACCTTTACCTTTGTTTGCTCGACTATTATCCAAATTGGACATGATTGACATCTATGTTCCAGCATGCGGGGGAATGTCAATTAACTATTATTGTGCAACTCACTCTTGTCCCACGTCGCGTGGGCGATTTCATGACTTTTTTTTTTATATGTACCAAGGCTTCTCATGTTTATTCATATCAATAAATTAAGAGTTCTCTATGAATTTCAGTTTCGGCTGATAAATGTCGAAATGATATATCAGCCGATATATCCGATATCTCAAACACTGAGGATAGGTTGGGAGATTTGAGATGAATATGGAAACTTTATTTAGATGGAGGGTGTAGATGAAGCTTTATTTAGATGGAGGGTTGTGATGTAGTTTAATTTTTCTGGAGGGTGGAGAGTTAGGTTCAAGTAAACTATGCTCTGATAGCATGTAGAAAACTACATATTGATCATTTTGATTATTCTTGTTGAGTGATTTTAGTACATACATAATAGAGGAGAACATTCCTCGTATAAATATATCAATTGTGTGACTAAAATAACTGCACCGACCCACTAACTCTAACAACTTTAGCAAATGAGCTCCAAGTTTTTCTTCTTCTCTTGCAGTGTTTTCATGGACTCATTAGTTCATTACTACATGTCCCGTACTCAAGTTGAAGTTGGCTTATTTGGAAACTATTAGAAATAGAAAGGAAACAGATTTTTATAGCTCTGATGATAAAAGAAAACAAAGAAACAACTATTTTGGGAGGAAAGTAGGAAACATGCATGTCTATCCAGAAGGTTCCAAGATCAGTGTTCTTTTCTCTCCATATATTTATCATGCAGGTTCACTAGTTTGAAGTCAAAGTGGAGAATAGTTACAAACTACAAATTAAGCCATGTAAATCTCTGTAGTTTACAACCCTTTCTGGCATGGTTCCCTGTTGGTTAAGTTCATTGGTATCCGTCGGAGAAAACCTATAGTCCATTGTCAGAACTTAAATGGAAAATATTTGATAGTGTCACGTCAAAGGAGCAGAGATTGCTAAAGGACCATGCATAAATGTGAAAACGCAACCCATGAGGATTTTAACTGATATTGAAAGTCAGTCAGTTTGTAACCGTCTGATAAATCACTGGCAGGCAGCAGCTCATTGGGGACAATGATCAAGAAATTCTGAAGGGGCCTTGCCAATATTACCCCCTACCTAGATCTAAATGTAGTTCCTCATCAAGATCAGTAAGATTTCAAGAGAACGTGGTGTAAATATTTATGAGTGGTGGTGGTTCCGGGAAACATGGTAACTGGAGCCCAAGGTAACTGCACTTTAACTGGAATCGGTCTAAAAGAAGGTGCATTATTTAGAAACATTTTGAGTGGAACAACTAAGCCTTTGATGAATGGGTGTATTTGTCAAGTCATGGAATCAAAGGACAGGGCTCAACATAATATTTTTTTTTTCTTTTCTACTTATAAATATCTTTTTGCGGATACCTATTTCTTGCGGTCTGTGTATCCCTTTTGGAGATATCATGAGGTAGAAAATGACACAACCATCTGAAAAGATTCCATAATCGGTGTGGCATACCAGTATTGGCATATATACATCTCAGTATATATGTGTACATTGGTGAATTTAAGATTTCTTATTTTTTTAATTAAAGTGATGAGGTTTTCATTGTAAATATTATAATATACGAGGTAAGTCAAGATTGTAAAATGTGAAATTCATGTTTGCCAAAATGCATATTTTGCTACCACTTCTCTTTTTTTTGTTTCTCACAGTTTTATGATCTTTATAATCTTCAACTTGATAGAAATGTAGTAATTCAGTCAGTTCATCAAATCCTGTTCATGGCATACTCAACAACATTAGTATGGAACCATTACCATTTACCAGATCTCGTGCATAAATTTCCTGGAATAGGATTTGTACCGAAAATCTTCTGTAACCACTAGTGTTGTGATAAACTTCTGGGTTGTGAAAGAAGTTTATCTTATTTGCTATATCCAAAAGAAATTTAAAAATTGGTTCCACATATTTGCTATATGTGATTGGTTAACGAAATGAAAGGTTGAGAATCATTGTATAGGTGATTTCTGGGTTAGCTCTTAGTATATGATTAGATTGGAGTTTATCTTATTAAGTTAATAAGTCAGTATTTTTTGTGGTTATATTGATAGACATGACTTTTGGCTTTTTAGGCCAACTGAAGTTGAATGGTGAAAGGTTATAGTCATATAAATATCTCTGTCTGCCTTGCATCCTTTCTTGAATGGATATGCACAACCTCTAAACACAAATTGCTTCTTATCTGAAACTTCTGTCCCATTTTTCTTTGACATCTTTGCTACTCTTTTTAATTAATATGTGCTGCAATCAATTATGTTCAAACTAATTATGATGTTATGCACTCTTGCTTATTGTTGGCAATTGACAACCAACATGTTTTCAGGTTGAAGATGACCTTGAGAAGGGGGTTCTGGATTCTGTACCCATTCCTCCTGATGATGCTGGGAAAGAAAAAGTGATCGACTCATTGGTAACTAATGTAGAGGCGATGATAAAAGCTGACAGAAAAATTACCGCTCTCAAACAATTGCAGGTGAACATTCGGATTCAATTTGATACACATGCACATACACATGATATATAGAGAAAAAGAAACTTGTGCACGTGCTAGAGTTTTACTCCCTTTTCATTTCATCAAGCAGGGACATATATGGAGAACTGGGTATGAAAGTAATGAGTTGCAGGGAATTGTTTTTGAGGATGTTCCTGAAGCTCTTAAAAAGTGGCATGCTAGTGGCATCAAGGTGACATTTTGTCGAATTTTCTTTATTTGGTAGGATAATTTGCAGGGAAGCCCCATAGCGTTTTACTCGATTACAGAGACGCTCATAATGTTATTTTTTATTGACAACATGACTTGATTGTTAAATTTCTTTTTAGTTTATTTAAACAGTTTTTGATGTTTTTGCCCTCATTTGTATTTTTTGAATACCTATT
Organism: Iris macrosiphon; assembly: GCA_036927795.1. Classification (NCBI taxonomy): domain Eukaryota; kingdom Viridiplantae; phylum Streptophyta; class Magnoliopsida; order Asparagales; family Iridaceae; genus Iris; species Iris macrosiphon. Next base: position 227,874,432 of record JAYESA010000004.1, on the reverse strand, counting down.
TATAAGGCAGGTCCTTAATATGGTTTTCATAAAAAACTCGAGCATTATTTTTCTTCCTTTCCCACTCTGGCATCTCCTTCCCCTTGTTCCTCAATCTCCATCCTTCCCTCTTGTCGACCATCAGTCCCGACCCATGGCTAGCTGGCTCACAAATCTGAACCCCATCCTCTCTTGTTAGGAGAGCATGCTAGCGCAAGTATGCATTTGGGGCATTGCTAATGCAGATATACAACACTGCTAATCAGTTAATGCTAGAAGGATTGGTGGTTTGAGCCGGCTAAGGGTCAAGACTGGAGGTCGATCGAAGTTGAGGAGAGAAACAAATAGAGAAGAATGCTGACATAATGGGTATTCCTGTAATCGAGTAAAATTTTATGGGGGAATCCTGTAAAATACTCTACTTTTACATGGTATATACATGCTAAAATTTTAATAATATGGGCGTAGATTCAGTAACTATATGGTTCCTAACACTGTTTGTTATTTAATATTAATACTTTTTAGTGAAATATTGATGCATCTTCTGGCAGCAGGCAATTTAAGATTTGGCTGACTTGAACACATAATATATGTTGAAAAGTAAAATGAAAACTTGCATAACTATACAAATTTTCGGGAGAATTGTTAGAATTCTCACTAGAAGAGAATTAGGGTGGGAAAGGAGGATTTTTAGCCCTGCTTGTGTATTAAAACCACCAACTCGTGGGCATGGGTTAATTCTTCCTTGTGTATTCTAATTAGCATTAGCAACCGTAACTGGGTTTACTATTGCCTAGAGAACCCAGTTGATTTCTTAGTAATATTCAAGGTTTTGAAAAGCGCTAGGCGCTAGTTGGGCTGGCATTCGTCGCCTAGCGCCTAGCCCACCTAGGCGGCCGGCTCGATGTATGTGGTTAAAAAAATATAAAAAAATTCAAAAAAACCTAATGAAAATTGCATAAAAAGTTCATAAAACCCCATAACATGCATAGTCGGGTGTCGGGGGGACTAGGCGGGCATCAGACGGACACCAGCTGCCTAGCGCCTAGGCGGCCTAGGCGGACGCCTTTTAAAACAGTTACTAATATTATCTGTGGTCTATTAAAATCTTGTCATGTACCAGTTACATTCTATGCTAGATTTTCCTTTTCTTGTTGTTTCAGACATTTCTGTATTTGTTCCACCTAATTTAATCAAAAGTACCTATTTCTTCATCTAGGTTTACATATATTCTAGTGGGAGCAGAGAAGCTCAAAGGCTTATTTTTGGCCATACATCATTTGGTGATTTGAGAAAATACCTTTGTGGATTTTTTGACACCACTGTCGGGTACGTTTTAGTTCGCAATGATATTTACATTGAGAAAGTTTTATTACTTTAGCTTCTCAGTTATGTTTTTTTGTCCATAGAAACAAAAGATTATTCGCTTTTTGTTAGCTTCTCAGTTAGGATTCCTGTCTGTAGAAACAAAAGAGAAGCGCGCAGTTACTTTGAGATCTCACAGTCAGTAGGAGTGGATAAGCCATCTCAAATCTTGTTTGTAACTGATATCTACCAAGAAGCTGTAGCTGCAAAGGCCGCAGGTGAAAGATATCTGCCATATATAATCATACTCCACATCTTTGATTTTTATTTTATTTTCTCGCTTAAATCTATGGTTTAGCACTTTTTGCATGTCACTATATATCCGTTTTTGTTTGATTTGTTTTTATTGAGAACAAGTATATCCTGACAGAGATTATTAACTACTAAGTATGGCTTTGGTACAAATATGTTATCCTATCCAAGTCATATTATCTCGGGAACTAGTTTACTTGGATTCTTGTTTTAACTTTTAACAAACTTTTAGAGCTGTATAAATTCATTTGTGGATACCAGTGTTGCACAGTTGGTAAAATCTCCACTTCAAGCAGCTTGAATTGAATCTTAGTCCCATATATTTGCCTTAAAATGCCCCATCATCTCCCAAGTGAAAATAAAGAAAAATGACAGTAAATACAACGTTATCTGACTTGTTAAACGGAACCTGGTCGTTATGTAATTATGAATGCTTGTGTTACAATTTGGTATTGCTGTTTGCTAACAATATGATATCACCCAAATGGACCTGCTGCATATCAATCCTGTTTGAATTTCTTGTATATAACCTGGTCTCTCTCCTTTTCTGTCACCTCACCCCACCCACACCCAACCCCAGCAACATACAACCTCCAAGAGAAAAAGTAACCATGAAATGTTTAACAGTTAAAGGTTGTCCTAATTTTTTGGATATTTTTTGTATGCCTTTGTTTTCCATTTCACAACATCGAGCTGGCATATGCTCGAGTATTTTACTTGAATGCCAGAAGCCAGTAGTAACCTTATCAACTGCTATGGTACAAGGTCTCCTTACTGCACATATCTGGTATTACAAGCCATAAAGAAAATAATAATATCTCAGGTGTATATGATGGCATATCATTGCAAAAGGTGGTTTTCTTGTATGCAATGCTATTTATTTTTGTGAACATCATTGACTACTTCCTAAGATAGTAATTTGAAAGAATGGTTAAGATTGAGTTTGGAGCTTATTAGCATGTTCTTTGTGGTAGGAGAAAGCTTATATCTTTTCGGGAATCAGTATAATTACTGTTGCTGGCATGAACTTATGCTTGTGATTCATACAGTTCGAATTGATGATACCGATGGACTGCAAACTTGATACTGTAAAATTCATTCATATTAATTATCGTTGGATATGAGTCATGAGACCCAAGGGCTAATACAGCTTTCTGCATTGCATTTAATATGTCAGCTTACCATTATTTCATTTTAGTCACCGTCGCCGGATTGAATTTCTCGAGCAGTTAAATTTAGATGTAGACTTGAAGAAGTTCATTAAAAAGGGAAGAGTGAATATCTTTTTATACTGAATGTATACATCCAAGTCGATGCATTCTAAGTTCTTTTACAAATCAAAGTTTAATATTAAATTTTTTTTTTAGCCTGAACTGTTTATGGAATAGATTCACTGAAAGTTTTTGATCGTGCATTCTAGGTCTTGAAGTGGTGATATCTGTTCGCCCTGGAAATGCACCACTCCCAGAAAACCATGGCTTTGAAACAATCAAATCCTTCGCAGAAATCTGAGCCAGAATAAGAATTATTTGAGAAGGATGGTTACACCAAATTTAGGGTTTTCCTGCAAAGGCCATCACTGCGCTCTTTGGCAACTGCACTGTTTGTATCATCCATCTATATCTATGTATATTGTGCTCAGGGAACTTACATCCACCACATGTTCGTAAAGAATCACCTTTCTTGTTAGAGACTTCTAATAGTGCAGTAAAATCTCAAGAATAAAGAGGGTGCCACAAGTGAGAGAATGTAGTATTTGATTATCAAACAGCTCATAATAGATCAATTAAGGTGGTTGGCATGGGTGTTTAACGAGTGTTATATGACTGCATTTGCAGTGAGTTCTGAACGAAGTATATTCAATATGCAAAGTACCAATATGATTTCTGTATCGAGGGTTTGTTTGTTAATTCAAGTTTAAACTAAAATGTTCATGCCATGTCTAGGATTATAAAATTGTATCCAAGTTAATTCCCAGAAGCACTATTTAAGAAAGTAGGTGGTGGTTTATTTATGTATATGTGAAAGCCAGGTAACACAATTTGGATTTGAGATGACTATTATTACTATTAAGAAAACATATTTGATTTGAAGAGTAAAAGTGCAATAATCAATGATTTTGAAAAGAGTAAAAAAAGTGCAATAATCATATTGTAAGCTTTTGTTTTGGTTCATGGTTAACTTTATGAATAATGCTATTTGTATCTCCAAAGTATTCCTCTAAACCATACCTCCTTATGTGGCTGATGATATGGCGATTAATGTGATAGTTAACATGTCAAATTAAAATTAAGATTAAGATTAAAATTAATATTAAAATTAAAATTAAAATTAATATTAATATTAAGGTTAAGGTTAACATTAACATAAAAGTTAACATTAAATTAAAATTAAAATTAAAATTAATATTAATATTAAAATTAACATTAATATTAACATTGAAAATTTTTGGGTGATTAATTTTGTTGGTTAAAATTTTTTATATCAGTTGCCATCTCAGCTATCATATAATGCTATTTAGCATGTAAAGTCCCTCCATCACAGAAGGAATAGTTTGGAGGAATATTTTAGAGGTATAAATAGCATTACTCTACCTTTATACATATCAAGAAAACAACAAAAAACTTTATCTGAAAATTTTGATGTCAACAGTTTGATTGTTTTTATAGTTTCATTCGACAATTTTAAAGGTAATGTCCTATGTTTTGTTTATCATCTCAATCTATTAGGCCTACCCTTAGTCTAGCTAGACTAAGCTACGTTAACCTATATTCTCCTCTCTTTCGAACAAGAACAGCCTATTTGCCCGACCACCGGAGAAGTGCTTTTTTTTTTCTTATTTCTTTTTGCTATCTTCAATCCCTTACACCTTAACGTTGCCATGAATACAATTATTTCCTTCCCTTTCTCAACATATGGTCACTAATCATTTTAGAATTCTCATTTTAGTAATATGTTGGGAACGAATCATGAAAACCGTTTCCCAAAATCGAAAGGCTTGATGATGACCGTATAAAAACGCACAAACTAATCACACCAAATCATAATCAAAGCACAACGTAAACACCAAGACTTTTACACGAAAAATCCTAAAGAAAAAAGAAAAATTACGGAACGATCGAAGTCAAACCCGAAAATGCCTCAACTAATAGAATAAGAACATACACCGACTCCTTACAAACTCCTTCATCAATCCACACGGATAATTGCAACACTTCAATAGATGAAAATAGATTACAATAAGTATAAAAGATTACCGAAGACAAGAAGAAGAGGAAAAGAAACCAATGAAGAGCTCATCGAAAACGATCTCTTTTTGAAACAACCCTGGAAAACTCTTAATCTCCCTCTTCTTCTCATAGAAAGTTACAACTTTGAGAAAGCTCTCACATTTTGATTTTATGATGATGGATTAGGGTTAGAAAAGACCTATTTAAAGTACCTAAATCTTGAACAAATCTGGACCGTTGATCACGATCTAACGTTATAAATAAAATAAAAAATTTGGCCTTCAGCCCCGACACCGGTATATCGACGGTATACCTATAGCGGTATATTGAAAAATTATCATTTTGTGTCAGAACCATTCTGGAACAAAAGCCTATCAGACTAGTATACTGATGATATACCGACAACAGTACACTGGCGGTATACTGTTGACTGTGATAGTGCTTTTTTCTAATATCTTTCGATGCGCGCTCAAAATCGAGCATGTTTCGCCACCTTTGATTTCCTAACATTCTTTGATACACGGATAGCGATCGTCGCAATCCGAGATATTTTTCATATAGGTTGGGAACCCAACCAACAACAACTTATCTTTCCTTTCCCAAATAGGTGGAGGAGCTCGTCATTCCTACGATTCTCCTGCAGTATTTAGATTTTCCCCTCGGCAGAACTTTCGTGAGCATATCCGCTCTATTGTCCTATGTATGAATCTTCTCAAGTGTTGTATCCTTTTCTTCTTGCGAATCTCGTATCCAGTGATACCGAGTATGTTGGATCGACTATGAAATATCGGATTATTCCCAAGATGTAGCCTGTAGGGGTGAGCATTATTCGATTTTGGACCGAAAATCGAACCTAACAAAACCGAATAAGAGATTCGGTTCGATTTGAAAATAATTCTGTTTGGTTTTAGTTTTGAAAATACTAAAATTTCTTATTCAGTTTCGGTTTCGACCCAAAACTGAAAATCAAATAAGATTTATTCAATTATATAAATACCCTAATTCTATTGATATTTTGTGATTAAAATGTATATATTTGAAAAGAACAATTTCATGTATATGTTTTGAAGCACAACTTTGTGCACAATTGTGAGATATAACAAATGTGTGTATAATTATAGTTTTTAATATAATTTAACCACGATATCAAGATCCATTAAACAATATCAATAGTGCATCCGAACAAACCGAATAAAACGAATAGCTTATTCGGTTCGGGTCGGCTTCAGTTTTGGCTAATTTCGGTTCGATTTTGGCTATTACGGTTCAGTTGAGACTGAATAAACTGAATGCTCACCCCCTACAAAGTACTGCTAGTTGTCCTATTTTATGACAATTGAGAAAGGCAACATAATTTATTTATTTTTAACTTTTAATTTCCAAACTACTTTAGCATCATAATCTATATTATTATATAATAAAAAATTTGGCTTTACCGTAATTTTTTTTTCTAAATTTTTTCTTATCTAACTCTACTAATTAATTTTTTATTAAATTTAATAAGAACAGATAGATAATTATGTATAACAAAAATAAATAAAGTAAATATAGTTTGCTCTTCTGGTGCTTTATAGTTCCCTAGTAAAGAAAAAATTAATTAAAAGACGGTTAAAAGTACGTGCAACGCACGTGCATATATACTAGAAATAATAATAATAATAATAATAATTTATAATTGTTTCAATATGTAACTGTTGGGCGGACATTTATTATTGTGGCAGTCTTTACTAGATTTTGATTAAGAATATTTATCGGGACACTCATATTCTTACTCGGGACTATCCAATTTACTTTTTGTTTTAATTACAAGTTTGCCATGAAGAGAAATGACTTGGGGCTATCCAAGCAAATAGTATAAAAGCCAACACTTTTTTTTTAGGTCATTTTGTGTTTGTCTTTTCTCTTTGTCATTTTCTTCCATAAATCTCTAAACCCAAACCCTAAAAATTGTTGGAATGGAGAATGTGGTCCCAAGCCAAGTTGTACTTTATTCCCTAAAAATCTTTAAATCCAAACTCTAAAATTATGGCTATATGCAGGACTTTTGTACTGTTGTACTTTTGTATTGTATATGGCTATATGCAAGAATTTTCTACAGTCCTAACTCAAACTTGCTGGAAAAATTACAAAGTCAGGACTGTCAAAATTTTGACAGTCATGACTATATGAAGGACTGTCAAATTTTTGAAGTCCTGAATCAAACTTGGTGGAAAAATTATAAAGTCAGGACTGTCAACATTTTGATAGTCCTAACTATATACAAGGCTGTCAACATTTTGATAGTCCTAACTATATGCAGGACTGTCAAACAGTCCTGACTCAAACTTGCTGAAAAAATTACAAAGTCAGGACTGTCAACATTTTGACAGTCCTGACTATATGCAGGATTGTCAATTTTTTGACAGTCCTACCTGAAACTTGCTAAAAATTTACAAAGTCAAGACTGTCAAAATTTTGACAGTCCTAATTATATGCAGGAGTGTCAAAATTTTGACAGTCCTGACTCAAACTTGCTGAAAAAATTACAAAGTCAGGACTGTCAACATTTTTGACAGTCCTCCCTGAAACTTGCTGGAAATAATATTACAACATTGAAAATTTTTAAGTCATAACTGTCAATAATATTACTACATTGAAAATATTCAACATAAACATCCACACATTCACAAATATTCAAAAAGTCCACAGTCAACATTACAAAATCACAATTTCAAAAGAAACATCCATACACATTCAAAATTGATACTGATACATCTTCATCATCATCATCATTAGAAGAACGGGTAACCAGTCTCTTGGAACGAGTTGCAGTCTTCTTCGTCTTCTAAGCGTCTCTGGTTCTGCGATTGATACTGATTTTTCAATAACGTGGGCTCCTTGGCGTGCCCTGCGCTCAGACGCAGTAGGTCGCTTTCTTTTGGCTCCAGTATCGATTTTTTTCTCCTTCAGGTTGCGGCTATGAAGACCATTAAGAAACAATAATAAAAATACACCGTTAAGAAACAATAATAAAAAATATAGGACTGTAGTAATTTCTACAGTTCTGTGTTCTTACAGGACTGTAGAAATTTTCTACAGTCCTGTGTTTTTACAGGACTGTAGAAATTTTCTACAGTCCCGTGTTCTTACAGGATTGTAGATATTTTCTACAGTCCTGTTTTCTTCAGGCCCGAGTACACGACCCCTCATCCCTATAACCCTAAAATCTACGAATTAATTTCTACGTAAACATACATTGTGGTTATATACTTCGATTAAATCATTTATAACATAGATTAGAAGAAATTTCCATTCATAAAACAAGAATTAGGGGAAAACTTTGAGAATGAGATATTTTTTAAAGAAATTAAAGAACAAATTTGTACCTTGATTGAGAATCGCTTTTGGGTGACATCTTAAGAATAAAATATTCAAATCTTGGGGAGAATATAGAGTTTTGTTTGGATGAAGAAGATTGGGAGAGAAGAGAGAGTTTTTGGATGAAGAAGGTTGGAAGAGAATAGAGGGTTTTTGGTTGGAAGAGTGTGTAGAGAAGATAGAGAGAGTTTTTTTTTTGATTGGATTTAGGTGGTAGGGGGGGGGGTGGTGTTGGAGAGCTTGGCTAGCTCCAAGTCAAAATTAGGCTGTCCCGAGTAAGAATTCCTCTCAACCTGGCTGTCCCCGAGTAATGGATAGCCTCGAGTAAGAATAGGAGTGCCCCGATAAAAATTCTTGATTAAGCATAATCAATGGCATTTATTTCCTATATTTGTAACTATCATTTGCATGACTTGTATATATTATTGGCAGCCACCCTTTTCATGGGTAACTGAATTTTCATGGCTTGTATATATTCTTGGCAGCCACCATTTTCATGGGTTGCTTGCTGTGAGGTTTGCCTCGTCGTATCGGTTCTCGTATACTGCTACAAGAGCATTTGTCATATATTGTATTTTTCTCAAATTTTGTGATTTTGGTATCGTAATTGAGGATGATCGATTTTTGTGAGACGAATCCTTGACTATTGATATTGTACCATGATGGCATTTCTAGATTTGGGTATTGATGGGTTTATTGATTTTCTGGTTTTATGTGTACCGAGGATCGTGCGAGTAGTATCATGCAATACTTTTGTTTTCGAGGAAAATTATTAATAAATTATGCAACTTAATGTTTTCCTATGTTTATTGAGAGTCGTGTTTACCCTTAGACTTCAAAAGACTTGTATAATATCTATTGACATTGTCATAGATCTATACTAGAACCCGTACGTAAAACGGAGAACCATTAATTTCCCACAATGAGATTTTTTTTTCAGTCAGACTGGTATACCATTGGTAGACCGCCAGGCTACGGATGACTCAGTCAATGGAGAAATTGAGCCATCATATTTTCTAATGGATACTTTGTTTTCCTCGAATTGCTGTGATCTTTAGTTAGGGGCATGGATCAGTGACTTGGTCTGATCCTAGGGCCAAGGATCCTCCTCCCTTTCCTTATAAACTTTTGATTTTCTCTTTCCTCTTTCTTTTCCCTCTATATTTTGTCTCTTCATTTGTACTTTATAATTCTTTCCTTGGGCTGAGCTTGGAGCTAGGCCTTGAGACCAAATGGTGTAATATTTGAATCTCTCTTGGTGGTGGAGTAGAAGATTGGGCTTGAATCTTGACATAGGCAAGTACATCTTGCCATCACATGAACAAATAATGCTCTCTTTTGTATTTTCCTTTTTCACGAATAATGCTGCTTAGTTTTATCCAAGGCATGATGATTGGATTGTTCTTTATCTTGTAAATATGACATTACATGGATTTTGGTTATGTTTTAACCTAGATTTTTAGTTTCCTAGGTCATATATGCATTTTCAATATCGGCGGCATACCGCCGGTATACCATCGGTATACCCCAGTTTGCCGTTTCATAAATGGATGTTATCAGTATATTGTCGGCACACCGTACCCAGCATACCGTCGATATATTACTCTGATACCCATTGTTGATTTTTTATAATTTTGACGATTTGTTTATTTCTTCGTTCCTGAATACTTATTGCTGAAGCATGATTTCTTGTAATTGATGATTGTATTGATTGATTATGAGGTATCCATGCCTCGGGCACGAGGCTATCCCTATTGAACATTGTATACTTATCATGTGCCGGAGCACCATATCACGTTGTATTGTACCGTCATATATCATATTGTATTGTCTTACATTATTGATATTGTATCAATTCACGTTGTGGCTCATCGTAGCGCACTCATGTATATTGATTGTAGCGACGTGGTTGCTAGCTTGTCTTGTGTCAATGCCCGTGAATACTAAATGACTATCCAGTCTTGTATTTACCAATGAAAATCTCATGTATAAGATGGATCTCATGTCACGACCCACACCCGGATATTCGGGCATGAGTACGTGATTACACCCAGCCTACGCCGCAGAATTGGTGCAAGGCCAAGGTATTGTATATTCTTACTACTTATGCATCTTGTATCTTTTTCTATTGCTGTTATATATGCTCGATTATATATTTGAAACTGCTTTCAGAGGTATGTACTTTGCTCCAATCCTGACTGGATATATTTTTCAGATGAGTATTATGGACCAATCAAAAGAGATAGGATACCTTGGCCTTGCACCAATGCGTATCGCAACTATCTTGATATCCAAGCTCAATACCTTGGTATCGGCCCATTACCTTGGGGATACCTTGGTATCCCAAGGCAACTCAACTAATAAATACATAACCAAGCTAATGCTAGCTAAACTATACTTATATCTAACTATTGACCAACAAATACTTATACTACATACATAGATACAACTACTCATATATATATAGCAATAGTACCCATAACTCATATACTTAACCAATAATCATATACATAGATAGATATATATAGCTAAAGTATATACCAACTACTACGTATATACTTAAATCACATATAGCTATAGTTAACTATATCTATATAGACAAGGTACAACACTAACAACTAACAATACATGAAATTTCTGAATTGATTGATACAAAGAAACTCCCCCCCTACTGATACATTATGGTTGATACTGATAGCTGGGTTTAAGTAAGCATTAAAACTGCACGTGTGTGCTCGGGACTGCTGTTGTGCTTGGCACAGCACAGTGAACTCCTGCACTGACACTGTGCAGTGAAGACTACACAGTGAGGGACTCCAAACTACTGCTCTCCTCTAAGTTGAGCCTCTGCTGCAGCTGCTGTTTCTATTGTGAAGCTTATGTTGCAACTGCTGATACTGACACATGGAACTGATGGTTGTTGTCTACATACTGAAACATATATACTGAAACATGTTTACCTACATACTGAAACAGGTTGCTGTCTCTCCTGCAGACAATTCACTAATGAGCTCGAGCAGTTGTCTGCTGCACAGCGGCTCCTCAACTGTGTGCAACTACACACAATGTAGCCTTGAACCCGATCCTGTTGGGCTACCGCCATCTCAGTTATACTCCACCCCCAAGTCCTCATACACCACACAAATGTAATAAAGCAAAACTATATACTTCCTCTAGCAATATGCATCAACATTAGATATATTCTATATACACATAACACAATAATAAATAGATATGTATCTATATCTATCCACATATATAAACATGTATATAACCCAACACAAGGTATATATATATATATAGATAACAGTGCATACACATCAATATACTTCTCTTTTGCATATATCAAAGTACAACAACCCTTACTACTAGATAGACCTATATATATAACTAACACAAATATATATATATATATATATATATATATATATATATATATATATATATATATATATATATATATATATCACCATATAGCCCAATATATATATATATATAGTCCCATACTTATACATAAACTCTACTTACACTATTACATTCACTATAAATTATATAGATAGCTCACATATATATAAATACACATGCACGCATAGGAAAATGGGCCAAACAACAAATACATGGAGCGCATCGCACCCGTATCACACTTTCTCTATGCTACACTTGCAATACGGCTCCAACACACAACCAAACGCATTCCGGAGGACAAGAATAAGTCTAATACCTAAATTATGAACAATACATATAGTAATTAGAGTATCTACGTGTCCGTGTCACAATATGATATGCATAAGGTCCCGTGTCGGAGGAAAACCTCCAAAATTAACCTGTTTCGTCAAATTGACGAGATACGGCCTACACATATCCAATTATGAACACGACACTAGTCACAAACAAATAATCAAGTGTCAATTAGATCTATTAGATCAATTGACAAGCACTATATGTGCCAATCTCGGAATTCTCCCAAAATTGGCGCCAAAATGGTCATAACTTCCACCGTAGGTCTCCAATTGACCCAAAACTAAATCCTATGGGTAGCCTATGCATGTGGGTTGGTTTATCATGGTAAAATCTCAGATCTATAGTCTATTAGAAGGGAAAAAACTGAATTGTACCTATTGGGAGATGGATTTCCAATAAAAAGTTCCCAATTGCCAAGTAGCTCCTCTCCTTGTAGATCTTGGCCTCCTCCTCCTTGCTTCCTTCTTGTAGATCCTTGGTGTAGAAACCTCAATGATGAATTTAGAAGGCGATTGGTGAAGAATTGATGAGGGAATAGAGGGAATTTGAAGAGGGAAAATTGTAGATCTAGAATTTGGAATTTGGAATGAGTGAATGATTTTCTCTCTCCTCCTTGAGGGGGCCAGCCTATATACACCCTCTATGCAATGTGAAATAACACAAATACCCCTTGGGACCTCTCATGAAGAAATTAATTACGGAGGGAAGGTTCTAGTCTAATGGTTTCACTAATTAATCAAGCCTCCTAATTCATGGGCCTAATTCATGGGCTCAACTTAGACTAGTCTAAAAGTTGGTTCATGCATTCTAAATAAATTGGTTAGGTCCACTACACAAGTCCAAAACAAATTTACAACTAGCAACAATAATAATACCAATAAATAAATAAAACATGCAATGCACAAATATTAATTATAATAATCCTAAAATAATTAATACCCATTGACAATTACCAAACTATCCTTGGATGAAAATGTGAGGGTGACATCTCGGATACCCACGACCGAGAATCTTAATAAAATATTAAGGAATTATGACTAGATTGATCACCTAGATTCATTGGGAGGGAAGGTTTCCAGATTGCATATAGTCCCATTATCCCTGCTACTCATGGATTTGTTGCTTTCCGTCTTGAGGGGCACGCTCCCAGCACACCGTTGAGTATTGCAATATTTTACTGATTATGGATTACCGTATAGCCTGGATAGCCTAGACAAACATCAATATGTATTACCGACGAAACCTCGATTGCATGTGCTAGTAATCAAGATTGTGAAAAACCTAGCTAGTTAATGTTATCAAGTCGTATTTCATGATTGACCGTGGTTGATGGATTGTTTACATTACTGCCTTGGTTTTGTACCTGTTTTAGTATCAGTTTACATTTTCGTATTTTTCCTATCTCTTAATTCATTTTTCTTACTATGGACTTGTTTATTGCTTTCCTTTATATGCTTACATGCTGGCTATGTGGCTTTCTTTCTGGTATTTGCTTTCTGGGTTGACCCCACTGGTTTTGTATGGCCAGATGTCATATCGGAGTCTGAGGATCTTCTGTACTTCCTGCTTGATGGTGAGCACCAGGAGGACCACAAGACGAGCACCTGTGTGGATTTTCTTTCTCATCATCCACTATATATCTTGTACATTCTTTTACGACATTTTTAGCCACCGAACACGTGTTTAGAGATCCCGGTTTCTGCTTGAGGTAACATAATATATAGTATATATTCTAGACTGCAACTAGAGTTGATAATGTATGATTGTATACTCATGCTCGTTCTCCATTTCGTATTACTAGCTTCATGATCATCTATATATCTATAGTTTGGGGGCACTTTACTATAATGGCTGATGGTCATACATCTTGTACTTTGTTGCTTGATAATGATTGAGAAGCCTATGGTTGTTTAACCTAGTATATATTGACTGTTGGATTATAGAGTAAATTCTATGTCTTTTACAACCGTGATCGTATCTTGGGGTACGTGAGTACTTTGTTATACGTAGCTGGCCTAGTACTGTCTCCGCTCGCCAGTATTCTGGTTTTGGAATTTGCCAATTGCTCATTCGTAATAGAGATTTATCTTTCCTTCTTTTTCTTAGTTCTTGTAGAACTATTTATAACTACACGTTATCACCACGCTTTACCACGAAGACTAAACAATCTGCGATCATCTTCGTAAAAAAAGAGAGTAAGTGGATCTCATTTTCTTTCATCATATCTGACAAATTTTCTCTTCTGCAACCACAAAAAATCATTCAATGACGACACACAAAGTTCGTTGGGAACTAACGTGGCCGCCTATGGTAGAAGCAACAACCATCTTACAATGGCAGTGAAGCCATTCCATGGCGGCAAATAAAGTTCTTTGAGAACCAATGTGGTCATCAATGGAAGCACATCCTTAGTAAAATATTACAAGTCTTCCATAAGCAAACACAGCAGAACCAGCACCCTTGTGGCCCCTCAGTCTCGCGACCCCTAATGCCTCACGACTCATCTATCATCCCTGTAGTACGCCAAGTTACTCGAGAAATGATGCTGCATTATACGGAATGCTAAGTTCCTTGGGAAACCAGTGCGGCCCTCAATACAATTGCTCTTAGTAGCCAACACAGTTCCTTGGGAGTTGTCATGGCTCTTAGTACGCCAAGTTACTCGAGAAATGTGGCTTTTATTGTAGTGCTGAGCCATGAGTCCTGACTTCTATTTTGAATATATTTTAGTACAGATAAACCATATATTTCAGCAGCTATTAGCCAAATCTGTCATTAGTGAGATGGGCTTGTACGTCCCAACTGCTAATCTCGGGGATCCAACACTCGGGGGCCATCATATGGTTAGGGCGCATACTAGGTTAGCCTTCTTGCATACCTAACTATTTGATGCAGGGACGAACAAAAAATAGAACCCTCATGATTATGCAAATTGTTGCTAACTTGTATGTTTGTTGTAGGGATAATCATTCGTCGAAGGATAAGAATCACTTAACAAGTGATATACATATTTTTTATTTTGCTTGAATCTCGTATTGTTCCTAGACTTGTATGTTTAACTTGAATATGTTGCTGCCCATTATATAATATGAATAGTCCACTAGATCACTGCTATTATCCCTAGAGTTAATAAAATTGGCTCACGATACATGCTGCACTCTGTACGATAGAACACCGTCCCTACTGTATGCTTGAATGTATTGAATATGCAAACTGTTTCCAAAGATATATTTTCGAAAAGAAGTATTCTGACGCTAATCTTGTACTACATGAAATGAACCTAGGTAAAAGTAACAAGATCACTAGTAATATAATATTTTGCCACATGCTTACTTAGTATTGGTTTCAGGGAGTGTTGCTTCTGTTCGTTGATTTTATACTCACAATTACTTTCTCCAAAGTGCTGACCCTCTACCAGTTTGCTTGTTCGCAGGTACTGGATCGTCCATAGAAGTGATAGTCGAGCCTCCCCAGGACCCAGAAATTTGGAGTCGATGCCTTGAGCCCTATCGAGATATTTTGAGCTGCTTTTGTACAAAGGGATGTAATGTATGGAACGATGTCATCGTAATCAAGAGAAAGAGAGCTTGAGCGAATTATAATCTCGACCAAGCGTCGCTTGTAACACATCTTGAATATCAATAAAGAGCTTGTTTCCTTATGCCATTGTGTTCATTTACTTTTCTGCAATATTGTGTGTAAACCCCCTCACTAAAAATAGGTATTTTGTGTGTATTTTATATTATTATATTTATTATAGATGTTGAATTTCTTTAGAGTATTCTCTTAGTTAATTTGAAAATAAATTTCTTGATATATTTACTTATATAAATATTTATTTAAAATTATTTTTAGGCTATTTTAGATTTTTGAATTTTTTTTAAAATTTTTAGGTAATTAAAACCTTGGAAAGATAAATTTTTATGACTTCCATGATTTACTATGAGACCATACTTGCATGTTGTTCCTACAAACATTTATTTTAGGGTGAAAATATTTAAATATATTTTTCTGTAATTTATTTAGAATTTTAAGAAATTATTGGATTTTTGAAATTATTGAGGATTTATTTGGATATATAAAGTCTTAATATTAGATAGATGCTAATTTAGTGTTAATAGATATTAATAAGACTATATATAAATTATTTATATTATCTTTAATTCTATTTAAGATTATAAATTATTCAGATAAATTTAAACTATATTTTAAATTAATTTAAATCATGAGCCTACTAGGAAAGCAACTTCATGTACATCCTATCCTTATTTAAACTGATCATATTCATATCCAAATTAGCCAATCCTAGTCGTATTCAATTAAGTAGTCTCCACCATTATAAATACCTATTAGACTTATGGAATAAACTCATCTTTTTTTTCCCCCCAAACTCCTCTCTTTTTCGTATAAAAATAGTCAAAATTCGTCATAAATTCAGCCTCATTTTCTAATAGTTATGACGACTTAAAAAGACGATATCTCCTAGTTCTGGACTCCAAACGTGTTCCAATTTTTTTTGTTAGAACCATATCAAGGTTAGTTTTCTGAATATATAAATTATTTTAATAATTTCTGAAACTATTTTTCCAAAAAATTCTAAAAGTGCCAGCTGTCCAAAATCAGACGTGTTTTGGTGTTTTCGAGATTTTGGGAGATTCTGAATCAGAATTATGAGCCATTTAAAGTTTTGAAAAGCTAACATGATGAAATTTCATAAATTTATTTTTTCAGAATTTGACAAACAATTTTAATCTACTATAAAATTTGTGCAACGTAGACATAAATAGGAAACCACCGAAAACTGTCATCTGTGCGCCCTTGTGGCCATAACTCTTTGCCGACTTATGATTTTATGAAACCGTTGATTCCAGCATTAATGTAGCGCTGAAATCTATAGGATTCTACACACAAATCTAGGATTGAGTTGGTTGACTTTTTGGTCAACGGATCGCCTCGATTTGCGTGATATGGATCACAAATCCGTAAAGTTGACTTTCTTTAGACTATAATTAGGGTTTAACAATAAAATCTGATTATAATAAGATTAAAATACTATTTCAGGTTATTTTATTCAAAATTAAAATAGATTAAAATGGAGGAACCTATTCACCCACTTTTGTAACCTAACTTGTTTAATTTATGTGACGGGTAGATCGGACGTCGCCTTGAGTTAGGACTTCATTCTTTTTCAGAGACGGCAAGTATACCTTGCCATTGTACTGTGATTTACATTCCATATGGTGCATGTATTTTATTTTTGTTATTTAGTTCATATATTTTAACTGCTATATAAACTGCGCATCCAAGAATAACTTGGGTGCAACGATGGTGGCATCGTATTTTATTTTTATTATATATTATGCATGTTGACCTAGTTTTACGAGACCACCACATGATTTGGAGGCTTCATTATGTTTTATTGGCCATGACACATTTCTTACACGAGTTATGAGTCTCATATAGGACACGAACTTGCATGACAGGTTGACCACATGTACGTGTAGGACGTGCGATAGGGAATAACTGCTGATAGAATTTGCATAATTAGAAGACATAGCAGTTATTAGAGGTATCATCGTGTCATAGAGATAACATGCTTAGAGAATGGGATGGGAAGGACAACAAGTAAGGCGTTTGGGCTCCTTTGTACTTTTTTTGTGTAACCCGTACGCTCCGCCAGAGATGCGCGGTCATGATGACCCCTATATATTACCTGGCGGCCTCTGGCGTTCAAAAGACGATATACATTTTAGGCCCCTGAATCTCCGAGAGAATCATGACAATCCTATTTTATCCAGATAGCCCACGTGTTGGAAAATTGTTCTCAAAGTGCATTCACATAGATGGTTAGGCGACCCTTGGATGTTTATTTTACAGTAATTTATTGGCATGCTTCTATATATCTTGTTACGTCCCTCTGAGGACCTGATCCCTTTTTAGGTGTAGATGATCATGACTATTCGCAGGAGCACGGATCAGGACTTTCTACTCCATTATCTTTCGAGGAGGTCTTCTCTTCGGGCCTCTTTGGGCATTAGTTGATGTACTTATCTTGTTTCTCTTATATTCTAGTTTGGTAGTGGATTTGTCTCCACCCAACTACTTGTTCTTATCAAGCATTTTATACTTGATTCAGTTATATATTTGACTGGTTATTTATTTCTTTATGATTATTTCTGTGGATGAGATTTAGTTATGCCCTGTGACTTGTGAATTATTATTTATAATACATCGTACGTATGTGTTATGGTTTCCATATATTGGAGTCTCGATATACATACGGCTGGCATGCTTACGTATTCCTAGTCCTACGTATTTTAGGACTGGAACGTCATATATTTTTAGTGGTGGCCCATGCAGGTCGAGAGTATATTATCTCGGTTACGTTATTGTACCGAGCAAGCCTTCACCTAGGATTAAAGTATAGGATCTCATCCACATTTGACTATGACTCACCTTCCTTCCAATCCGTTCTATTTAAATAATTGCATCCTGCTTGATTCATGTACTTCCCTAATAGTTTCTTGAGTATAGCCTTCTGCTAGAATATAGGAATCCTTGTTGTTAGGATGATAATTAGGGTAACTTTTCTACTAAGAGTACAACTAGAATATTGGCACATCACTAAGTTAGCATACCTAATGAACCCTAGCATCCCTTACCTGTAGATTAATTGACCATTATCCCTTGATATATTTATGAAGGACTTGAGAGTAGTATAGACACTACTTGGGTTAGTTAGAAATTTGACCATATTGTTTGACCCTAGTATCGAGAAACCAATAGAAATCCAAGGTTGAATATTAGGTCTAAACTTAACTTTCATAGTGAGATAGTACTAGAGAACTATAAATTTAGATTCTTGTCTTGGTATTAGCAGAACAGTACCTTAGGAAACCAAGATGAATGAATAGAATATTTTTCTGGATCATACCTCGAACACAGAGATTAGCATACCACATTTTAGGAAACCACGATATTATCAAGAGTCTCTCTATTTAATTTTATATCTTATTTCTCCGAAACCTTAACGCTCGCTATTTGTACGACGACTAAAATTTTCTTTCATCTTTCAATTCGTGCCACCTAACCCTTCTGATTGTAGGCCAAGTGAATTCTTTTATGTTAAGGATATATAGTTTGCTAGGATTATAATTGTTAATCTTGAATTTTAAAATTATGTGCTTAGTAGTTAGAACTTGATAAGTTTGAGTTGCTCATTTAGATTATGATTTGATGATTATCCTTTAGTTTTAAATCAAGTAATTTGTACCCATATCTCAATACAGGTTATATCCTATTTTACTTCAGGACCAGTAACTTTTTCATTCTTAAAGTTAACACTTTATTCTATAAGCACTATGATTATGACTTAAGATGACCATTACCTATATAATACAATAGGATACCCTAATAGGTACAAAGATCTTTTTCTCGTATACCCCAATAAGAGTTCTACTTTATTTACAAGGACAAGGTTAATTTGTACATTCCCCTTAAGGCAGTTACAATATTAGTTAATTCTTTTTAAGTTGGGTAGTATGCCTTACAACCTAGTACCACATAGTCATTTTGACCCATTAATGAAGTGTAATTGAATGACACCAATTATAGACTTGCATAAGAAGATAGTGTTTATCCAGAATGTAGAACTTAGAGGCCCATACCCCATTTGGTCGACTAGAGACTTAGACAAGGAGTTAGTATGGAAACTGTAGAGGCACAACATCGGACGAGTCTCATCTTCTTGATGAACTTGAATTATTTTGTATCTTCCTTCATCATAATCCAGCGTACTTATATTTTCTGAACTACCACGACCTATGCTGCTATTATAGCCTAGTTTAGCAAGCTTACTCTTTTATCGAGTTTGATCATGATATATGTATTATTGGGTGCACACACTAATACATTGTCAAAAATTAGAATCAGTGTATTATGGTCTAGCTAACCTTAATGCGCTTGGTTCGCTCTTCGCAATACTACTTTACGTGGATTGAGATATATAGTTAACTAGTAGACGAATAACTTGCTCTTTAGATATGTTCAAGCATATCTTATCGATTACATAATTGTTCCAATATGAACATGCGAATAGAAATTTACCAAAATAGGATTTCAAGCCACAACTGCCTTGACAACTCCCTTTTAAATTCTTTAATTGCTTTGAACCCCGTACTTGTATTCTATCACCTCCTACTTGAACTCTTTATTATTGTTCTCCGTCTTCCCTTATTTCGGAAAGACGAAATCTCGTGCTTGGTATAAGTTTGATACACTGAGAGTACTAGATATACCCCATAAGTCAATCGCATTACTTGGTGACTATCTTTTGTAATTAAGGCCATATCACATGTGATATATTTGGTGTTAAAATTTTTGAGGATATATTGAATAACATGATTAATTAATTTGAGGAAGTCTTTCTTAAAGGTATAGTCTTATATGATAGATCGATAAATTCTAAGTTGGGTAAAAGTTGCATTATTAATTTGAGCTAAAATTTTATATGAAGGTAAAAATCTTAGACGGTGGTTACGAAGGTTATCAAGTAAGATAAGATCAAGGGAATTAAGTCATTTTAATTTCGAGAATTTTTAGAAGAATGATTATGATGATAAGGATTTAACTTTAAAGAGAAGAATGCCTTATGGAATAAATTTGAAAACTTTGATATATTGGACCAAATATTTATAATTTGAGCACATGATTTAAAATTTGAATATTGAAGGTTGAATCATCGATTTAAATTTTGAGGATAAATATAGAATTTTAGACTTGAACAATTGGTGAATTAGATTTAAAATTTTAAAATTTGATGATTTGAATTAAAAGTTAAAATTTTATTGTTGGATCACCTATTTAAAATGTTGAGGATGGAAATTGAGTTTAAAATTTGAAGAGCATAAAATTCTTAAATTTGAAACTAGGAATAAGATTAGATTCAATAGATTTTTGGTTATTTAAAATCTAGAGAAGATTATGATAGTTGGAAATCGTGATTTAAAATTTGAGGTGGGTTATTTAAATCTTGATGATGTCATATATATTTGAATTAAATTTGGATGTTGATTATTTAAAAATCGAGAAGAGATTCGATAGGTTAAATTTTGATTTAAATAGTGGTTATTTTAATTTAGAAATTGTGATGGATTTGAATAGATTCTGTCATTTAAATTTTGGAAGAGATTGTGATTGACTTGCCTTATATACGAATGTAAATGATTTAGCCAATTATGCCTTATTTTTAATTTAGGACGAAATTCTTTTAAGTTGGGTAGATTTTAAACTCCCTCACCCAAAATAGATATTTTGTGTTTATTTTATATTATTATATTTATTATAGATGTTGAATTTTTTAGAGTATTCTCTTAGTTAATTAGAAAATAATTTTTTTGATACATTTACTTATATAAATATTTATTAAGAATCATTTTTAGGCTGTTTTAGATTTTTGAAAATTTTCTAGAATTTTTGGGTAATTAAAACCTTAGAAAGATAAATTTTTAGGATTTTTATGATTTACTATGAGACCATACTTGCATGTTGTTCCTACCAAACATTTATTTTTGGGTTAAAATATTTAAATAATTTTTTTGTAATTTATTTAGAATTTTAAGGAATTATTGGATTTTTGAAATTATTGAGGATTTATTTGGATATATAAAGTCTTAATATTAGATATATGCTAATTTAGTGTTAATAGATATTAATAAGACCATATATAAATTATTTGTATTATCTTTAATTCTATTTAAGATTATAAATTATTGAGATAAATTTAAAATTATATTTAAAATTAATTTAAATTCTGAGCCTACTAGGAAAATAACTTCATGTACATCATATCCTTATTTAAGCTGATCCTATTCATATCCAAATTAGCCAATACTAGTCGTATTTAATTAAGTAGTCTCCACCATTATAAATACATATTAGGCTTATGGAATAAACTCATCTTTCATATTTTTCTTCCCCAAACTCCTCTCTTTTTCGTCCAAAAATAGTCAAAATTTGTTATAAATTCAGCCTCATTTTCTAGTAGTTATGACGAATAAAAATGCGATATCTCCTAGCTCCGGGCTCCAAACGTGCTCCAGTTTTTTTATTAGAACCATATCAAGGTTAGTTTTCTGAATATATAAATTATTTTAATAATTTCTAAAATTATTTTTCCAAAAAATTCTAAGAGTGCCAGCTGTCCGAAATCAGACGCGTTTCGGTATTTTCGAGATTTCGGGAGGTCCCGAACTCAGAATTATGAGCCGTTTGAAGTTTTGAAAATCTGACATGATGAAATTCCATAAATTTATTTTTCCAAAATTTAAGATACAAGTTTAATCTACTATAAATTTTGTGCAACATAGACATAAATAGGAAACCACCGAAAACTGTCATCTGTGCGCCCTTGTGGCCATAACTCTTTGTCGACTTGTGATTTTATGAAACCGTCGATTCCAGCATTCATGTAGCGCTGAAATCTATAGAATTCCACACACAAAACTAGGATTGAGTTGGTTGACTTTTTGGTCAACGGATCGCCTGGATTTGCGTGCCATGGATCACAAATCCGTAAAGTTGACTTTTTTTAGGCTACAATTAGGGTTTAACAATAAAATCAGATTATAATAAGATTAAAATACTATTTTAGGTTATTTTATTCAGAATTAAAATAGATTAAAATAGAGGAACCTATTCACCCACTTTTGTAACCTAACTTGTTTAATTTATGTGACGGGTAGATCGGACGACGCCTTGAGTTGGGACTTCATTCTTTTTCAGAACAGGCAAGTATACCTTGCCATTGTACTGTGATTTACATTCCATATGGTGCATGTATTTTATTTCTGTTATTTACTTAATATATTTTAACTGCTATATAAACTGCGCGTCCAAGAATAACTTGGGTGCAACGATGGTGGCATCGTATTTTATCTTTATTATATATTATGCATATCGACCTAGTTTTACGAGACCACCACATGATTTGGAGGCTTCATTATGTTTTATTGGCCGTGACACATTTCTTACACGAGTTGTGAGTCTCATATAGGACACGGACTTGCGTGACAGGTTGGCCACATGTACGTGTGGGACGTGCGATAGGGAATAACTGCTGATAGAATTTGCATAATTAAAAGACTTAGCAGTTATTAGAGGTATCACTGTGTCATAGAGATGATATGCTTAGAGCATGGGGTGGAAAGGACAACAAGTGAGGCGTTTGGGCTCCTTTTTACTTTTTTTGTGTAACCCGTACGCTCCGCCAGAGATGCACGGTCATAATTGACCCTATATATTACCTGGCGGCCTCTGGCATTCAAAAGACGATATACTTTTTAGGCCCCTGAATCTCCGAGAGAATTATGCCAATCCTATTTTAGCCAGATAGCCCACGTGTTGGAAAGTTGTTCTCAAAGTGCATTTACATAGATGGTTAGACGACCCTTGGATGTTTATTTTATAGTACTTTATTGACATGCTTCTATATATCTTGTTACGTTCCTCTGAGGACCTGATCCTTTTTCAGGTGTAAACGATCATGACTATTCATAGGAGCACGGATCAGGACTTGCTACTCTGTTATCTTTCGAGGAGGTCTTCTCTTTGAGCCTCTCTGGGCATTAGTTGATGTACTTATCTTGTTTCTCTTATATTCTAGTTTGGTAGTAGATTTGTCTCCACCCAACTACTTGTTCTTATCAAGCATCTTATACTTGATTCAGTTATATAGTTGACTGGTTATTTATTTTTTTATGATTATTTCTGTAGATGAGATTTAGTTATGTCCTGTGACTTATGAATTATTGTTCATGATACAGCGTACGTATGTGTTATGGTTTCCATATATTGGAGTCTCCATATACATACGGCTGGCATGCTTACGTATTCCTAGTCCTACGTATTTTGGGACTGGGGCATGACATTGTGCCTCTGCTTCCGTCTTGAATAGATTACTTGCCATTGTTCAAAGCTTTGGCCTTGTTCAAGCGTACCTCAGACTTGCAAGGCATCACACCCATGCAAGGATGATCGGTTCCGCAAGGTGTCATGTGAGGACGATCGGCCCCTTGCGGGAATCAGGGCGTGACAATGCGCACTCAACGTAGTGTGTAAGAAAGCACTGTGCCGCATCCTCTTTCTGGCATACGAATGCACCTGCATGCGCCAATGATCATAAAGCTAGCCCAAGCTTATCTCAGCATTCGTGCATTCAGGACAAGAAGAAAAGTTCTGTCTTTGACAAGATTTTCCATAACATAAATTCCTTGTGCCAGCTTTATGGAGAGGAGAACACCATGGACTCTCTTTACTATGTGGCAATGCATGCTAGTTTATTGAAGTCTAAGATAGTGCAAGCCATGCGCGCTCAAGAAGCTACTCAAGGAACTGACCGACATCATGCGCCATTAACTGTCATACGCGCTGCTAACAGAAAGTAGTATCGAACAGACCCATGCGCTCAGCCTGGCTGCACGTATGAAGTGGGTCAGTTTCACAATAAGTCTTCCTGGAACAATAAACTGGGTGCAGTTTCTGCACATGAACCAGGTCAGGGAGCAACCACTGTGTTAACAGACCCATGCTCCCAGTGTGGCTGTGTGCATGAAATGGGTCAATTTCATAACAAGTCTTCTATGAATAACCTGGGTGGAGATTCTGTGCATGAACCTGGTCAGGGATCAAATACTTTGCCTACACACCCATGCGCAAAGTTTGGCAACGCACATGAAGTGGGTGTAAAGGTAAAATTTCCCTTATCAGTCTTGCATGATATAATATGTCAAAAATGGAAGATGAGAGAAACAACTACTACACATGAAGTGCCTCCTCCAGGGCAACATTGTGCTATTAGTTTCATCAATTACTATTGCACCAGAGTAGCAGACACTACAGCTAGGTAGTCTGTATTCCAACAACTGCAACCAGTCGCACCAATCTGATAGCGTCTCGAAGAACGTATGCAAGATAAACAACAAGAAGAATAGGAGTTGTCCTTTAACTCATGTTGCTTAACTTAGATGTCTCCTTATACCAGAAAGAATTCGAGGACAAGTTCATCCAACCCTCCGGTCTCGACCGGTGTACCAAGAGGTCAATGTCTACACCGCATAAAGAATACTCTCAAAAAAGTTGAACGAACTTTTGTATTGATTGGGAATTGACAAATAGTATAAAAAAGTCTATAATATGTAGAGTCTAAGTACAATAATTTTTTTGGGAAAGTGTGACAGTGGTGATTGAGCACTGTAGTCACTCCTTTACTACGTTGACGATCCAGGATCATGGAGGTTAACGAGGCTTCAGGCGGCACTTCTTTCTTCTTCTCCTCTCTTTCTTTTTGGTCGTGATGGTGGTCTCTCATTTTGCATGTGGAAAATATACACTATTTATAGCCTTGAGAGGCTTTATGTAGGCGCATATGTACGCATATTGCATGTCGGTGCATGTCCTTTTGTAGGCGCATGTTGTGTTAAGGCTGGCACATGGCAAGTCGAGATCTGGGGTCGCTAATGCCCATATTACTCGTGACACATGTCATGCCCTAATTTTAATAATTATAATTGCACCATGGGAACACTGTCACTTAGCGCATGGAGAACACTAAGGGATAGTAGTAGCGCATGGCACTGTTGGCACATGGAACCCTAGAGAACTAGTGGCACATGGCACTTCTGGCACATGGAACACTAGAGAAGTAGTGGCGCATGGCACTGCTGACACATGGAATACTAGAGAAGTAGTGGCGTATGGCACTGCTGGCACATAGAACACTGCTTATGAAGCTGTTGGCGTATAGCCCTGGATTACTTTGGTGCATGGGTCATGATCACTATGGCGCATGGCTCTTGATTACTATTGGCACATGGTAGAGATTTTTCATGCTTCTACAAGACCCCCTTCAAAGTTTCTAAACTTAAACTTTATAAGTTTTAAGTTTGGAATACTTTGAATAGAAGCCTGGAGAAGATAGGTGCATAGGCTGCTGCGGCGCATGTATGACACCACTCCTGCTTAGCGGATCTGGATATTTGGCGCATCAGATGTAGCCTTATTGTTAACAGGGTGCCAAGTTAGCATATTGACTACAGATATTCATCCATTAAATGTCTGGTTCATCACACGATTTAGGTGCCTAGCAGTTCGTGTACCATTAATGGCTCTCTTGCTATAAATAGAGGGCTAGGGAAGAGAAAGAATAGTTCTTCTCTTCTTTCCCTGATGTCTCTTCAAAGGCTGAGTACGGGAAGATCGATTGAGCGATTTGTTGATCATCTTCCTCTGATGGTCGATTACCCAACTGCCGTCGGTGGAGGTAAGGAAAAAACTTGTGCCTTCCATTCTTGAGTCACTTGGACACTTTGGCACTGTCTGTTTAAATGGAAAAAAATTGCTCATTCATGCACAGACACTTCTTCTCGGCTTGAAGCGCATGGTCATTACTATAGGGCTTCGTCCTGAAGATACACTGTCAGTGAGAGTTCTCCCTCGGTAGCATGCGTGATGTTGTCTTCGAACACTCATCTGAGGCATGCGCTGAGAAATTATGCCCGACCATGCTGCATGAGTGCATTCCTCTCTGCACTGTGGCAGTCATGCTCGTATATACTAGACTTGGCGCCTGTGCGCATCTCCCTTGAGCGCATAGATGGCTAGATTTCCATGAATCACGAGTGGTGCATGCTCTTGCGAATGCGCACCTCCTAATCTGTCTTATTTTGCACATATTCTGACTTTTTGTGTACTCGTCTTGCAGGGGCTGCCTTGGATAGCTTGAGTCCTGATGGACCATAAAAGGATATGATAGTTATCATTGTTTATGATAAACAAGCACGTTATCGAAAGGATTGTCCGCAATCTTCTATCCTATCTTATTATAGCTGTCACGCCCCGATCTTCCGCAGGCAAATCGACCGTTCCCGCTAGGCGGGAATCACCCTCGCCAGCGCTCCCGCGGAACGATCGCTTAACCCATCCGGGCGTGATGCCGTACGAGCGTGATCCACGCCCGTGCAAGGCCATGGTTCATTGGCTGGCGGCAAGAGTTCTAAGCCACAGAGTCGCACAGATTGTCCGAGTGCAGCGGAGTCATGAACGCATAGGCGATCGGTAACAGGTTCACTGAGTCGATAATATAGCAGAAGCATCGAAACAAGTAAAGTAATCTCTTTATTGATATAAAACATGTATTACAGGCGACGTATAGCCGAGATTACAAGTCGCTCAAGCCTCTCTCTCTGAAACAGTAAAAGCGTGCCAAGTGGCTACAACTGTGGAATGAATGTACAGGCGATGGTCAGGCGATGTTCACAACTTATGTCTTGTATATGTGCTTCAGTCCCGGACGCACCGTTGCTTCGGAGTGTTGTCCACGCCTTAGCACGCACGAAGGAGGCGTCCGCACCGCACGAGGTTCTCCCGCACCCTGCATATCAAACTGGTGGATTATCAGTACATTGAATGCACTGGTGGGGAAGCTACTCGCCCGCTCGACAAATCCAAACACGTAATACAGGTTCCGTGCACAACTATTAAGTTGTCTTTCTAGTTGCCTTAGGATCAGTTTTATGCAAACATTGAATAGCTTAACTTGTCGGGCAGTGCGCCGTGCGATGTTTGAGGAAACACGGCGAGACTTACCAACTTACTATTTCTCCTTCCCTGTCCAAGGCAAACATTGTTAATTCAAGCACGGGCAAGTATAAGCATTCAGGAGCATAGCATATGCAACATGCAACACGAGAGTTATTGAACGGGACAGTATTTGGTGTGCTCAGTTGTACTTGATACGATGCAGTAACTCGCACGCGGATAGCCGCTAAGCGAGGATGACTTATCTATATAAACATGAGTCGCTGGCAAAGCCATAAAGGACTAATCCCAGACGAGAGTGGAACGCAACGAGAGCACACGATGCGCTACGAATCATCTCGCCCGTACACGATGGATTGCATATGTAGTCCAAGCCCAAGATGGAATGCAACTAAGTACATGATATATTGCAAACCATCTCGCCAGCACACGATAGACTACACATGATGTGGTCCTAGGCCAAGTGGAATGCAACCGAGTACACGATATGCTGCAAACCACTCGCCTGCACACGATGAACCACACTTGAAGTTCCATCCGGATCGGAGCGGCCCCAGTGCCCCGGTGACCGTCCGTGGAACTATACCTCGTTTACGAGTTGTCCGCGACATGCACTTCAGGGTTAACCAATCTCAGGCAACACGATTTAACCAATCTCAGGCAACACGATTTAACCAATCTCAGACAACACGATTACACGAGATACACGAGAACACGCGTGCACTAGAACACGAGAACACGATAACACGAGTGCACGGGAACACGAGTACACGAGTATACGGGATACTTGAATCTTGGTTCTGTACAATAACTTGTCTTGATGCATTCCCCTGGTTCGGGGCTGCGTTGATGACCTAACGGTCCTGGATACTTGCAGGTTCGTTCAGGCACGGAACGACTACGTAGTAGTCTTCCGGGGTTTGGATGAAAACACGGTAACTATCAAGCAGACAAGCATGCGTTTCTAGGAACATAAACAGGCACGTTGCTCGGGCCCGAAGGTAGTCCGAGAGATGAAACCGTTAAGGGACTTAGCATGCGAGGGTCTGAATATAAGCAGTATTTCCTTTTCCATGTTCTAGCAAGCAATACAAGTTGGGATTATTCCCTTAGCTAGGTGCGTTGGAATTATTAGCATGCAGGGGGTAATTCACCTAGCGACTAGCATAAATATTTCAGATTTATGTGTGCTGGCTAAGCAAAGACAAGTTCACCGTAGCCACCCACCTTAGCGATGATTCGCCTCGGTAGAGCGATACGTCTGAGCGAGCCTCTGAAATTCTAAGACGGATTCCTGTAGGGGCAAGTCTGGATATCCTTTGCTTCTTGATCGAGGCAAAGCAGGTCGGGACAGCTGCACGATTGCCGTTTGAGACGGCAGTCCGCTTGAGCGGAACAGGGTGTTACATCCTACCCAACTTAGAAAAAGTCTCGTCCTCGAGACTTACTAAGGACAAGCAGAAATCTAGGGTTAAGGCAATCCTAGACAAGTCGTTTGTACTTGTTCATTTGGATCTTCACTTGCACAAGCTTCGAAATTAGCATATCGCTTAGACTGGATCGTGCGCACTTTTGAAGTGCACTTCTAGCGTGAACACGTCAAACAGCTCAGTGATAGCGAAGTCTTAGCACTCGAGTTTCACCTTTTCTTAAGTCTTGGATGGTGCACTAGTTTAAGGCGTCCCTCGAATAGGTACATTCAACCAAACTTAGGGTTAGTGAAAATCGAACAAGCTACTAGCGATACACTCGATGAGTCTGCACAGGTTGGCACAAAGGCCACTCGCAGCATACAACCAGACAAGCAAGCATAACATTCAAAACACATTTTGAAAGTATTTAGACTTATTGTTGGAACATCCCATCGAGGCATTGAGAGAGAGCGTGCACATAACCCACGAACGAGCTTTCGAAACAGAGATATCGAATCGAAGTCCAAAGGCGTAGAAGCCAGGCTCTGATACCAACATGTCATGCCCCGATCTCCCGCAGGCAAATCGGCCGTTCCCGCTAGGCGGGAATCACCCTCGCCAGCGCTCCCGCGGAACGATCGCTTAACCCATCCGGGCGTGATGCCGCACGAGCGTGATCCACGCCCGTGCAAGGCCATGGTTCATTGGCTGGCGGCAAGAGTTCTAAGCCACAGAGTCGCACAGATTGTCCGAGTGCAGCGGAGTCATGAACGCATAGGCGATCGGTAATAGGTTCACTGAGTCGACAATATAGCAGAAGCATCGAAACAAGTAAAGTAATCTCTTTATTGATATGAAACATGTATTACAAGTGGCGTATAGCCGAGATTACAAGTCGCTCAAGCCTCTCTCTCTGAAACAGTAAAAGCGTGCCAAGTGGCTACAACTGTGGAATGAATGTACAGGCGATGGTCAGGCGATGTTCACAACTTATGTCTTGTATATGTGCTTCAGTCCCGGACGCACCGTTGCTTCGGAGTGTTGTCCACGCCTTAGCACGCACGAAGGAGGCGTCCGCACCGCACGAGGTTCTCCCGCACCCTGCATATCAAACTGGTGGATTATCAGTACATTGAATGCACTGGTGGGGAAGCTACTCGCCCGCTCGACAAATCCAAACACGTAATACAGGTTCCGTGCACAACTATTAAGTTGTCTTTCTAGTTGCCTTAGGATCAGTTTCATGCAAACATTGAATAGCTTAACTTGTCGGGCAGTGCGCCGTGCTATGTTTGAGGAAACACGGCGAGACTTACCAACTTACCCTTTCTCCTTCCCTGTCCAAGGCAAACATTGTTAATTCAAGCACGGGCAAGTATAAGCATTCAGGAGCATAGCATATGCAACATGCAACACGAGAGTTATTGAACGGGACAGTATTTGGTGTGCTCAGTTGTACTTGATACGATGCAGTAACTCACACGCGGATAGCCGCTAAGTGAGGATGACTTATCTATATGAACATGAGTCGCTGGCAAAGCCATAAAGGACTAATCCCAGACGAGAGTGGAACGCAACGAGAGCACACGATGCGCTACGAACCATCTCGCCCGTACACGATGGATTGCATATATAGTCCAAGGCCAAGATGGAATGCAACCAAGTACACGATATGTTACAAACCATCTCGCCAGCACACGATAGACTACACATGATGTGGTCCTAGGCCAAGTGGAATGCAACCGAGTACACGATATGCTGCAAACCACTCGCCTGCACACGATGAACCACACTTGAAGTTCCATCCAGATCGGAGCGGCCCCAGTGCCCCGGTGACTGTCCGTGGAACTATACCTCGTTTTCGAGTTGTCCGCGACATGCACTTCAGGGTTAACCAATCTCAGACAACACGATTTAACCAATCTCAGGCAACACGATTTAACCAATCTCAGGCAACACGATTACACGAGATACACGAGAATACGCATGCACTAGAACACGAGAACACGATAACACGAGTGCACGGGAACACGAGTACACGAGTATACGGGATACTTGAATCTTGGTTCTGTACAATAACTTGTCTTGATGCATTCCTCTGGTTCGGGGCTGCGTTGATGACCTAACGGTCCCGGATACTTGCAGGTTCGTTCAGGCACGGAACGACTACGTAGTAGTCTTCCGGGGTTTGGATAAAAATACGGTAACTATCTAGCAGACAAGCATGCGTTTCTAGGAACATAAATAGGCACGTTGCTCGGGCCCGAAGGTAGTCCGAGAGATGAAACCGTTAAGGGACTTAGCATACGAGGGTCTGAATATAAGCAGTATTTCATTTTCCATGTTCTAGCAAGCAATACAAGTTGGGATTATTCCCTTAGCTAGGTGCGTTGGAATTATTAGCATGCAGGGGGTGATTCACCTAGCGACTAGTATAAATATTCCAGATTTTATGTGTGCTGGCTAAGCAAAGACAAGTTCACCGTAGCCACCCACCTTAGCGATGATTCGCCTCGGTAGAGCGATACGTCTGAGCGAGCCTCTGAAAGTCCAAGCCGGATTCCTGTAGGGGCAAGTCTGGATATCCTTTGCTTCTTGATCGAGGCAAAGCAGGTCGGGACAGCTGCATGATTGCCATTTGAGATGGCAGTCCGCTTGAGCGGAACAGGGTGTTACAATAGCTATTCTTCATATACGGTCAGGTTGTGATGGCTGGATCTCGAGTTGGATCCTGGCGGCGCATCTGCGTGGAAGAGATAGGGCTAGTTATCCCAACCGAGATTTTTAGTTGCATCCTTTCATACGACATAGTTGGCCCTTTTGGATCTGTGTTGCAAGATCCCTTGCTATCCATTAGTATGGATTTCTCGCACTGAGAAGTTTTGCTGAAGTGATAACCCAGACTGCATTGAACTGTCGGCTTTACACTCGTTGGTACCAGAAACAACACAGATGGGTCTTTTTTTCAAATGTACCAATGATCTTGAATATTAATAAAAAATCCTTAAATATAGTAAATTTCCATATGTACTCATGATCTTGAATATTAATAAAAATTTTGCCTTCTTTTCTGTTTAGAACTTTTCTTGCTGCTGTGGTTATCGTGGCTGTGAAGATTATACCAGAGGTAATATGGACGTAGCATAACATGATAAAGGCGATAACACAAAACCCAATCATAGGTAGTATGAACGTGATAGGTTAGAGTAGTTCCATTAAGAAAATTTGGTGGAGACATCATCTATGATGGTAAAGATACTTTGGTGTGGAACCGATAGTCAAGCAAGTTTGTTTGTAGCTGAGTACAACCATAATGAAGTATTTTGTAGGGAGAAAAGACAATGAGTCAGAGGTAATATGGACATGACTGCTTTCTTTTACCTGGAAAAATTGGTAGCTCATAGTTCATAGGTGATGTGGACGTGAACTACTTGCTTTGTAGAAGTTTTGTGGAGAGAAAAAAGGGACGTGTCAGAGGTAGTATGGACGTGACTGCCTTCTTTTGATGGGAAGGACGACTTATAGTTCAGAGGTGATGTGGACGTGAACCATTTACCTTAGAGAAGTTATATAGATATGCTACCCATTGTGTACTCGGGACTCCCGAGTACGGATAACATATTTGTCTGTGTTCTACTGATTGGCTGGGGAAGACATCAGCTGTGAACATTACACTTTTACATCACTTTGCTAGGGATAGAAATGTCATACATCATTCTTCTTCTTCTTCTTCTTCTTCTTCTTCTTCTTATTCTTTTTCAGGCCTAACTCGGGCATAGTATTTTTTTAGAAACTTGTTGTTGATTGGCATCATGAGCAAGTCACTATTGGGCTTAGCGAGTCTGTATATGTCGCTAGAGTAGACCGTCTCCACTACAAAGTGACCCTCCCACTTGGGTTAGAATTTTTCTATCTTTTGTGGGTCATGATCATTAGTATTCTCACGGTTAGGACGAGATTAATGTCCTTTCCTTCACCTTTTTGTTAATGGCCCCGGAGAGTCGTGCGTGATATAGCTCAATGCGTTATTGAGCCAAGAAGCATTTTTTGTCAAGTGCCTCCAACTCTTGTAGATGTCGATAATGGTTGTCTTCGGCGGTTAGCTGGTGGGTAAGGGCTACCCAGAGAGAATGAATTTGGGTCTCTAAAGGAAGTATAACTTCGCTTTCGTAGACCAAGGAGAATGGCATGCTGCCAGTCGGGGTTCAGACCATTGTGCGATAGGCCCATAGATATTCGCCCAGCTTATCATTCCAGTAACGTTTGTTGGTTGAAACAAACTTTTTAAGTATCTTGATGATGGTTTTATTGAATGCTTCGGCTAATCCATTTGGTGCTGGATTATAGGTGGTTGAAGCTACATTTTGGATTTAGTTTTTATCGCAAAAACGGAAGAAAGTGTGGCTTACAAACTGTGGACCATTGACATGAATGATCCTGTGAGGCAAGCCGAAGCGGTAGATGATGTGATATTTAAGAAAATTAATGACATTGGATATTTTTACTTCTGCGAACGGAACGGCTTCCGCCCATTTGGAGAAATAGTCTGTGATAGCCAGGATAAACTGGTGTCCCTTGGATGAAGGTGGACTGATCGGTCCTATGAGTCCATACCCCATGCTTTGAATGGCCAAGACACAAAGGTCGAGTGTAGAAACTCTAAGTGTTAATGAATGAATTCAGCATGAATTTGACACATTATGTACTTCTTCGCATAATTAACGGCATCTGTCACCATTGTTGGCCAATAATAGCCCATGCGTTGAAGGCGATCTTGAAGCTTTGGACCGAGTTGGTGAGCACCACAAACACCATCGTAAGATTCGCAGAGGGCTTGCATTACTTCTATGTATGGTAGGCATCATAGCAGGAGCCCATCATAGGAACGATGGTACATCATCTTAGTGGATGTATCATAGTAGAACCGGAAGGAGCGTCTTCTAACGGGAGTGGCCTCCTTAGGGTCGTCTAGAAGGATTTCATAAATAACATAGTCCATAAATGGGAGTCTCCAATCTTTGACATTGGTATCCGCGTCCACAGATAGTCTAAGAGTTAGACATAAGTTTCTTGAGCAGACCAGCTCTTGACCCACCACTGTGATTAATATGTGGATTTTGATTGGAGTTGCTAAAGAGGCGGCGAGGCTAGCGAGTGCATCATCCTCAATATTTTTCAGTCGTGGTATATATTCTATGAAGAACTCTGTAAAAGTGGAAATCATGTCGACGGCTGCTTGGTGGTAAGGGAGTATATCCTCGTGGCGAACCTCGTACTCGCCACGGACTAGACTGACTATTACTTTTGAGTCGCCATAGTCTTCTAGGAAGTCAACCTCCAATTGTTTATCCAGTTGGAGCCCAATGATGAGAGCATTCTACTCTGCCACATTATTGAAATACGACTCCATAAGCGAGTATGCATGATGGATGACTAGGTCGTTGGTAGAGATTAGCACTATCCCTACTCCGATGACGATATTGCCTTTGGGCCCTATTATGAAAGCACCGTCGAAGAACATTCGCCAAACTGATCCTCCTGTCGTGATAGTGTTAGACTCCAACACCTCATTGGAGATTTCATCGTAAATTTTTGAAGTCTCCGGTACTGGATGAGTTGCCCGAAAGTCAGCCAATACTTGGCCCTGGACATCCTTTTGTGGGACGAATACCATGTCATAGGGTGACAGTAGGAATGCCCATATGGCTAGGAGAGAGTTAAGTGCGCCGAGCTTGGTCATGAGGACTCTGAGGGGGTTCACTCGAGAGATCACTTGGATGGTTTTCCCTGTCAAGTAATGGCAGGTCTTTTGGACAGCGAATACCAGAACAAGATATTCTTTCTTGACTGGATTGTACCTATCATTGTTCTGCTAAGATAGTAGATAGCTTGCTCATAGCCTTCGTCGCTATTTTAGGGAAGAAGAACGTCGGAAGAATGGTCCATTGCTTGTATATAGAGTAATAAGGGCTTTCCCACGATTGGGGCCACTAACACAGGGGGGTTCATGAGATACTTCTTAATGTCATCGAATGCTCACTGACATTCTTTCGTCCAAGCGAAAGAGAGACCCTTCTTCATGAGCTGAGTAAATGTTCGGCATCATCTAGAGAGATTGGCTATGAATCTCCTAATATATGCCAGTCTTACTTACAGACCACAAAGTTCTTGCAGGTTCTTTAGATGATGCATATCTAGAATAGCCTTAGTCTTCTCTGTGTCAATAAGAATATCCTTTGAAGTTATGATAAAGCCAAGAAACTTGCCGCTGGAGACTCCTAAGAATGACTTGGTGGGGTTCATCTTGAGCTGGAGGGCTCACATTAAATCAATACTGTCTTCAGGTCATGAAGATAATCGTCTTGAAGATGGCTTTTGACAGCAATGTCATCAACGTAACATTCTACTATATTTCGTAGATGGTCGCGAAAGATAGTGCTCATAGTTTATTGGTATGTAGCACATGCATTCTTCAAACCGAAGGGCATCACGGTATAACAATACACCCATATTAACGTCCGGAATGACGTATGCTTCTCATCGTCTGAAAATATTATGATTTGGTTATAGCCTGAGAACCCATCCATGAAGGACATATGCTTGAAGCCACAAGTGTTGTCAATCATCACGCTTGTGATTGGGAGATGTAATAATTCGTCCTTTTGGCAAGTCGCGTTCAAATCACGAAAGTCGATGCAGACTCGGATTTTATCGTTCTTTTTTATGACGGGGACAATGTTACCTACCCAATCCGGATGTTGTTCTTCGTAGATAAAGTTGCTCGCTATTAGCTTATTCACTTTCACTTCAATGGCATTTATAACGTCTAGGCAGAATCTTCATTGTTGCTGCTTTACAGTTTTGGCGTTTGGCAGGATATTGAGTTTGTGTATCACGATTTACGGATCCAAACCCGACATATCTTCGTAGTTCCATACGAAGACGTCGATGTATTCCCTTACAAGTTGGACAAGGGATTCACGCTCTTCTATCGAGAGTTGTTTGCTAATAAAGATGGATTTAGGAGCAACGTCGTCACCCAAATCAACTTGCACAACTTTGTCCTCAATAGGAGGTTTTGGCTGCTCGAACCATAATTTCCACAGAGATTCTAGGTTTTGATCCCACGGTTCTACTTCAAAGAGTTCAATAGGGTACTCGTCGTCCTCCTCTGGATTTGTTGATACCTTGTGGATGGACAATGTTTGTCTAAGCGCATCTCCGATGCTGATGTCGGAGTCGCAAGAGAAAGATTACGAAGAGTGAGATTGTGTTTTATCTTCCTTCCCCGAGTCTTTAGGAGTTATAGGTGGTGTGACATATCCTAAACCATAACTGGTTCGCTGGTAGTACATCTCAGGCTTGCCCTTGGGGGCAAAGTGATGCAGTGGTAAGTTTTGTCCTTTGCCATAATTTAGGCTTTGGTCTCTCTTCAGATCGTATCCTATCTTATAAAGAATATGCTAGGTCTGTATGCTATAGCGGTGAAGTTTCATTCTACCATTTTCCAGTTCTAGCTCTTCTGAAATAGAGTCCAGGAAACCTTCGACCTTCCCAAAAATGATAGGCTTGTCCTCTTTCTTCCTTGTTGGAATGACGAAACATGGGTTTTGGCTAAGAAGGATTTGGTTTACTACGTGGGTTGTAGCCACTTGTGCATGCAGATGTACACCTAGATCATACTCCAAAGAATATGCGGCACCCCAATACGTGACAACAGAGCAACTCAACGAGAGGCCTTTTTTGAGGAAGTACGATATATCCTGTAAAGGGATTACATCATCAAGGGATGGTACGACGGTGGATGCCGTGATATAATCCTCCAGTTCATCTTCTTCTGGGGTTGTCAGTGACGCTAACGATGCTGGAGTTTTCCTGTGGAGCTTGACCACAAACTGTCCGAGGGTTCTTACAACAAGGGGATCCTTGTCTGGCAAACATATTTGTCCCTAGGGTTTGACCACCGAATATTTATGTGTCCTCCTTCGAAGCTTGACCACGCGGGGAGTAGCTGTTTGGGCTAGGTGTCCTTTGAGATGGATCACACAAAGTTGTAACAGTGTCAGTTTCATCATCGACATCGTTACCTCCTTCGTCTTGGTGAGTTTGCTTATACAAGATCAAGTTGGAGTAGTACGCTTCGACCCTTTTGAAAGGATCTATGTTGACGAATTTTGTTTTGACGATGCTGTCTTTGCTGGCGTACTTTAAGTACTGGTGGAGAGTGGATGGGACAATCATATATTCATGTATCAACGGATGTCCTAGCAGGATATTATAGTAAACATCCATGTCAATGACATAGCAAGTCACCTCTGTTCGGAGATTGCCAATTTGGCACTTCAGACGAATCTTGCCTAGCGGGTAGCTTCTTCCCGCGTTGAAGCCGCTGATAGTGGTATTAGTGGCTGCCAGCTGATGCATTGGAATCCCCAAGGTCTGCTGTAGGCTTCATGGGATAATGATGAGAGATGATCTGGGCTCAATATGCATCCGGTCTACCTTAATGCCTCGATATATTCTATGTAATACAGGAGATAATCGTGCATATTATTCTTTAATAACATATCCTGCTGAGAGAACGTGACGTTCGGGATTGCCTCCACCATACTGTTGCAGTGAGGACATGAGACGGGATTCTCGGCCGGTGGCTTGACTTGGACCAGATAAGAGTCGATGTTTTATAATACCTCACTTGGAGCATCACGAGTTTTTTTGTAGAGACGGATGAGCTCGAAGAGTGACAACTTAGCGGGAGTGTTGGCCAATTGTGCTAAAATAGCAAAGTTATAAGGCTTCTCCAGCCCTTGCCTTGTATCTATCAGCAGAGGTTTATCGCAACAAGTCTTCTTCTTATTTTGTTTATCCGCTGCGGGAAGCTGGGATAGACCTGGATCAGATGTAGTGGGTATCGCGGATGTGGCAACCGAAGGTAGAACAATCAGAGTTGTACCATCGTCGAAAGCAATGTAGTCGCGTTGATTAGCTAGGTCTGACCTACTTACGCCAGCGAGAGGTTCGTTTGTTGATGGGGAGACCGTGTGATAGGACTTGGTCTTTTCCTTGGACTTAGGAGCATGAGGCATTATCGGCTGTGTCACGTCCCTGACGAGGTCTGGATAAACCCACATGACTTTGCCTCTTGGAGTAATAAAGAGAACCAATCCATCTGCTTGGGCTAGAGGGAGGTTAATGTCACGACCCGCACCCGGATATTCGGGCACAAGTACGTGGTTACGCCCAGCCTACGCCGCAGCATCGACGGTAGAACGTTGTCTGGGTCATCTCTAACTAACTAACTAATATCTCAATAATATAATATGGTACCTGTCAATCATCTCAACTCCAAACGGAGGAGCAATATGGTATCTCACAAATATAACTAAAATCAATCACAATGCAAACTAAGGAAGATAAAACAAGAATGGAATAGCGAAGGAAAGAACAAGATACAATCCACAAGTCTGAAATAATATACAAGCCATGAATCTCCACAAATATAGTCTAATAAAAGTCTACTAAAATATTACTAAACCTCCCCAGGCTTTGCAACTAAGTCCTCCTGGTCTACAGGAGTATCCTCTAAAGGTACGCCGTCCTGCGGCTCGTAGAATATGGGACACTGCTCTATAAGCCAATCATCTGGAAAAATATATCCAGTCAGGATTGGAGCAAAGTATATACCTCTGAAAGAAGTTTTAATAACATAATCGAGCATATAAAATGGATTATAGAAATGAAATACAAGATCATTAAATATATGAATAAAATGAACAAGGGTGAACAAGTAATATACAAAAATAGAGAACAACAATATGAATATCTACAATATGAGAAAATAAACTAAAATCTAACTAATATGCCTCAAAATACAAGTTTATTATGTGATCGGTTTAGGTTAAACATGATCAATAAGGTAAGGCAATTACAAGTGTGGTATGTAATCGGTATGTACACGATGAACAATGGGGCTTTGATCACATAATCAACTCCTACTCTCCCATTCCCAACTAATACCAATGGATCCAATCACGACACGTTACAAACACGAATATGACCACTGAACATGAGCAGTGGATGTACATGAATATAATCACACTGAACACAATCAGTGTGTGTACATGAATAAGCACACTGAATACGAGCAGTGTGTGAACATGAAATGTAAATTAATATCCAATGTACACGATAAAATATATGTATAGGAGTACCCGCTGAATACGGTAGGGGATAACATCTCTTGACGGGATCTATGTAGTACAAGTCCGTAAAATTGTGGGACACTGCTCTATAAGCCAATCATCTGAAAAAATATATTCAGTCAGGATTGGAGCAAAGTATATACCTCTGAAAGCAGTTTCAATAACATAATCGAGCATATAAAATGGATAATAGAAATAAAATACAAGATCACTAAACATATGAATAAAATGAACAAGGGTGAACAGGTAATATATGAGAATAGAGAACAACAATATGAATATCTGCAATATGAGGAAATAAACTAAAATCTAACTAATGTGCCTCAAAATACAAATTCATTATGTAATCGGCATAGGTTAAACATGATCAATAAGTTAAGATAATTATAAGTGTGGTATGTAATCCGTATATACACGATGAACAATGGGGCTTTGATCACATAATCAACTCCTACTCTCCCATTCCCAACTAATACTAATGGATCCGATCATGACACGTTACAAACACGAATATAACCACTGAACACGAGCAGTGGGTGTACATGAATATAATCACACTGAATACAAGCAGTGTGTGTACACGAATAAGCATACTGAATACGAGCAGTGTGTGAATATGAAATGTAAATCAATACCCAATGTATACGATAAAATATATGTACAGGGGTACCCGCTGAATACGGTAGGGGATAACATCTCTTGATGGGATCCATGTAGTACAAGTCCGTAAAATTACTGTGTCGGAATCAAGTATACAATTCTAGAACATGAATATATACACTATTATGAATTAAAAACTAACAGAGAAATGTACTCGCCTGAAATCTTGAGCAAGGTGTGTCTCTCGATGCCCAAGTTAGTGTCACACAGACCTATATATGGTACGTTGCATCAATACAAGGTTCTGGAATGAAAATAAGTTAAACTGATGTAATTCTAGGTCATAAAGCCATTTTTAAGTCAAACCGACTATTTCTAGGTCGTATAAGTCTAACACTAGGACACTAGGTCAACACACTATGAAACTAAGCCACACTAGCTAATCTAAGATACTAGGAGACACAAAAATATCGTATCATAAGATACGTGAGTTTTTAATATAAAAATAATAATTTATATACTTATACAAGTCAATACATATAGTATCTTAACTAATTAATGCAAATATGATACCTTGGCCTTGCACAAATGCGTATCACACAACCACACACCTATCTCGATACTCAAACCCAATACCTTGAGTATCGACCCATTACCTTGACATTACCTTGGTATCCCAAGGTAATTCAATCCTAGTGAATATAGCTAATACCCCCAATACTAAACTATACTAACATAACTAAACTATTAAAACTATTAACTACTAACATATATAATATACTAATATACATACAATACAATACATATCCATATAATACTACATATCTACATATATATATACTAGTTAAGATTAGTTTAGAAATAGTTAGTGATATACTTGTTAGTTAAATAGTTAGTATATATATATATATATATATATATATATATATATATATATATATATATATATATATATATATATATATATATATATATAAAACTATTACTAACTACTAGCTATACTAGTAGTAACTACTAGACCAACACCTAAATAACTAAACTAAACCCACTGACTGAAACTGAACTCACTGACTGTAGTGTGAGGTTGATGCATTTCTCTCCTCAGGACTGTGTTGATACTGAACTATTTCTGCCTAGTTGTTGATACCTTGCTGCGACTACCTACTGTGTAGTTATGCTGCTCTCAGTTGGCTTTGCTGCTAATGAATTGGATGCTCGAGACTGCAGTGCTTCACTGCCTCTCCCCCTTGCTGCCACTGTGAACGAGCTACACCTAGCTGCACTGTGCAGCTGCACATTTCCCCCCTTTTTGTGCAGTACTGTGCTGATATTTGCTAATGGCTCCTCTCCTTGCTGAAACTTCACAGCTGTAGTGTCCTCCTTGCTGAAACTGAACTGCAGCTGCAATATGCTGTCACTGAATGCACACATACTCGAATAGCTGTTGTACAGTTGGCCACTGCACAGTATGCTCCCCTGGCCGAGCATCTACTCACTCACGAACATACACTCACACACAAACAAACACACAATACACACATACATATACACTCATCTATATATATATTGATCTATATATGTATATACACTCCCTCATACATATATACATATGT